>CAMZMU010000063.1:137064437-137465359 GCA_947311845.1 Poa pratensis | reverse complement strand
AAAGTATTTTAGTCGTCTTTTCTTTTTATTTGTAGAATTATTAAACACTGCGCAAGATATTCTCAAGAACTCCACTGACATGCAAGCTTTGATGAACGAAGCTGCAGATCTTGCCGGGCTGGTGACCAAGCTGAAGGCGGATCACGCCAAGGAGCTGGATGATCGTGCGTTGGCTCATGCTGCCGAAGTTAGCAAGTTGACTGGACAACTTGAGGCCATGAGCAACAACCTTGACCAGGTGAACAAGAACGCCAAGGCAGCAGGACCAACTGTCAAAGGCGGTCCAGCTAGCCCAAGAAACGCTTGAGAACCATCTGGATGAGGTCAACGCCATCCACGACCATGTCTTGGGTATGCCTCCAGTCCTTCATTTTGTCACCTTGCTTTCTTGATACTTGAAGCTGCAGTGTGTAACTTTGTGTTTTGCAGTGCCGGCTAGCTTGGGAGATGACCTGGCCACAACGCCGCGCCTTGCTCGGATCTTGAAAATTGGCGAAATCGTCAACCAGATTGTCGGCGCCGGCAAATCATTTGCCGCCAAGTTCTACCCTGGGGAAGACGGCGATCCCGTCATCTTCGATGCTCTGCCGGAGTTGCTGGAGAAGGCGACAGCTGAACACGACAACACACTACGCTCAGCAGCACGAGGCGGTGCCAAGTTGGCATTGGCGATGACGGCGGCGTGGTACCCGGAGGCTGATATTCATCAAGTCACCGAGTACTTCCCCACCGAAGACGAAAACAGCCAAGCCATCGTGATGCAGGACGTGCTGCGGTCTGTTCGCGGCTATGCGACCCGGGTTGCCAACATGGTTGACATCCGCAAGTTCTACAAGGAACACCCGGACCCGCATGTTGCCGTTGCTGATCCCTCCTTGGCATCCTGAAGCTTCCCGCGAAGAAGGCGAAGCCGGAACCGACAAGCGCAGCCCCAAGGATGGCGGAGCCAGCCCCAAGAATGCCGGCGTTGCCCCCAGGATCTCTCCACCAGCTCTACGAAGGCGGCAATCCCTTAGACTTCCTCCTGCAAAGGCAGCACAAAACACTGCGTTAATCTGTTAACGCATAAAACTTTATTTTGGGTTGTAAATATTTATGGGCCAACTTTTATGCTACACTTGGCGGTAGGCTTACTTAAGTGGCCCGCCTTAATATGTATCTCGCCTGCATGTTTAGCTTTTTCATATGTTGGCGGAACCTCATCTTAGTTACTTTAGCTGAGCCAACCAGGTGCAATACCAACTAATTTAGACTCAGAGACCAAAGCCAGCATGTTGGTGCCAACGACATACTACTAGGCGACCCACATACAAACAGACAGATAAGCATATTAGGCGGTGCAAAGATTGTTTGCGTTTTTAGCCGGCAGACGGCAAATGTCAAAAAGTTTGGACCTTAGCACGGAGCAAAACTTATTTTTTTGGTAACTTTTATGACAACAGATATATGATTGCGAGAAAAGACAAAAGATGGCATGATCCCAAAACTGAATGAGCAAACCACAGACTTTTATTTCATAATCATATAGTACTTATTACAATGTGGAAATTGCTAAGTGTAAAAAGGACGTAGCTGCTCAATGTTCCAGGGTCGCTTGGTTTCTTCGTACTTGTCGTCAACCTTCCTTTTGCGCTTGCGACCTCGCTTCTTCTTGTATCCGTCACGTGCATCGACCAAGTAATAAGAACCATTGAGCAACACCTTACTGACCACAAAAGGTCCTTCCCAAGGCGGGGATAACTTATGCAAGCCCTTTCTATCTTGGATTAGGCGGAGAACCAGGTCACCCACTCTAAAACTTCTTTGCCTCACCCTTCTGCTGTGATAACGCCTCAAACTTTGCTGATAGATGGCGGATCGCGCAAGGGCAACATCTCGTTCTTCATCAAGTAGGTCAAGGCCATCCTGTCTTGCATCTTCTGCGTCTCCTGGACGTAGGCTTGGATTCTGGGAGAATCGTACATCATGTCGGTTGGCAACACTGCTTCTGCGCCATAGACTAAGAAGAAAGGAGTAAACTTGGTTGATCTGTTTGGAGTTGTGCGTAAACTCCAAAGGACAGACTGCAATTCATCCACCCAAGCCCCAGCCGCTCTGTGCAATGGTACTTCGAGACGTGGTTTGATTCCTTGTAGGACTAAACCATTTGTACGCTCTACTTGACCGTTTGCTTGCGGATGCGCGACGAGGCTAGATCTAGGCGGATACCATGCTTATAACAGTATTCCTCGACTTCGCCTTGCGACAAGTTAGTGCCATTGTCGGTGATAATGCTATGAGGCACCCCGAACCGAGAGATTATTCCCCACAGAAAGTTTGCGGCTGTGGCGCCGTCTAGCTTTTTGATAGGCTTAGCTTCAACCCATTTGGTAACTTGTCTACAGCCACAAGTAAATGTGTGTAGCCACCAGGCGCCGTTTTAAACGGACCAACCATGTCCAAGCCCCAGACTGCGAAAGGCCACGTGATGGGTATTGTTTTAAGCTCTTGAGCCGGCATATGTGATTGTCTGGCATAAAGTTGGCAGCCCCTGCACCTTTTAACAATGTCTTCTGCATCTTGCTTGGCTGTCAACCAATAGAAACCTTGTCGGAAGGCTTTTGAAACAAGGGCGCGTGAAGAAGCATGATGTCCACATACGCCGGCATGTATCTCATCCAACAATTCTCTGCCTTCTTCGGGCGAAATGCAGCGTTGGTAAACACCAGTGGTGCTACGCTTGTACAATTCACCTTTGATTATTGTAAATGCCTTGGCTCTTCTTATTATTTGCCTTTTCAAAACCTCATCATCCGGTAACTCCTGATTGATCAGGAAGTCCAAATATGGCGTCGTCCAATCCGGCTTTACCAAGTAGACGGCATAGCTAGCACTATCAACTGGTTCTGCCGACTCTGGGTCAAGGAGGTCTGCTCCTTTAATTGACGGCTTGTGTAGGTGTTCCAGGAAAACATCTTTTGGTACCTTTTTGCGTTCAGACCCCATTCTGGCAAGTGTATCTGCCGCCTCATTTTGAGTTCTTGGGATATGGCGGACCTCGTAGCCTAGAAAACACTTGGCGAATTCGTCAACGGTAGCTCGATATGCCGCCATTGTTTCGCTCTTTGTGTCCCAAGTACCACGTATCTGTTGCGCCACCAAATCTGAATCTCCGTAGCAGAGGACACGTTGGACGCCAAGTTCCTTGGCAATGTGTAAACCATGAAGGAGAGCTTCGTATCAGCAACATTATTAGTTGCCTTGAAGTGATTTGTAACACATAACTAAGCTTGTCTCCTTGAGGGTTTCTTAAAACAATGCCAGCCCCCGAGCCCTGGCATTTTTGATCCATCAAAGTGCATGATCCAGTATGCATCTTCAGGGAGAGGTACTTCGTCCATGGCCTCCGTCCAATCAGCTACGAAATCTGCTAAGGCTTGAGACTTAATGGCCGTTCTGGGCTTATACGAGATGTCGAAGGCGGCAAGTTCAATGCCCCATTTGGCAACGCGGCCTGTTGCATCTGTATTATTGATGATATCCCCCAGAGGTGCCTTGCTCACCACGTTATTGAATGTCCTGGAAGTAGTGCCTTAACTTCCTGGCGGCGTAAAAAACACCGTAGACCAATTTCTGTAATGCGGATAACGCTGTTTTGAGGCGGAAAATACTTCACTGATGAAGTAAACCGGACGTTGTTCCGGCAAGTCTGAAATTTCCGTCTTGCGTTCCACAACCAGTACCACTAACAACTAAGTTAGTTGCGGCAATATAGAGCAGCATTGGTTCCTGCGAACGAGGAGCTGCCAAAATTGGAGCAGACGTTAACGCGTCCTTGAGTTGCTGCAAGGCGGCGTCTGCTTCGTCTGTCCACTCGAAGTTGTCGGATTTCTTCAGAAGCCGGTAGAGAGGCAGCGCCTTCTCACCAAGACGGCTAATGAAACGACTGACGGCAGCCGCCGATCCGGCAAGTCGCTGCACGTCCTTCAGGTCCTTGGGCCTGGATATGTTGAGGATCGCTTTGATTTTTTCTGGATTCACTCTATCCCTCGTTCGGAAACGATAAAGCCAAGCAATTTGCCGGCAGGAACCCCGAAGACGCATTTTTTCGGGTTGAGTTTCATCCTGTATACCCGGAGGCTATCAAAGGTTTCTCTCAAATCATCAAGCAAATCTGCCTTCTTTCTTGACATGACGGCAATGTCGTCAACATAGACGTGAACATTGCGGCCAATTTGCTCGTGAAGGCATCTTTGCATACACCGCTGATACGTTGCGCCGGCATTTTTTAGACCGAAGGGCATCGTGATGTAGCAGAAGGTCCCATAGGGGTAGTGAACGCTGTTTTGATTTGGTCGGATTCTCGCATTTTGATTTGGTGGTACCCGGAGTACGCATCCAAAAAGCACAGCAGCTCGGAGCCGGCTGTGGAGTCTATGACCTGATCTATACGAGGCAAAGCAAAGTGGTCCTTAGGACAGCACTTGTTCAAACCGGTATAATCAATGCACATTCTCATTTCCTTATTAGGTTTTGGAACCATTACAGGATTTGCCAACCAATCAGTGTGTACTACCTCCCTAATGAACTTGGCTTCTTGCAACTTGATGATCTCCTTCCTATTGCTGTCCGCTTCTTCTCACCGTAGCGTCTTATTCCTTGCTTCACTGGTTTGGCTCCTTCGTAGACGTTAAGAGTGCTCGGCAAGTTCCCTCGGGACACCTGGCATGTCGGCTGACGACCATGCAAAGATGTCCTGATTCTCACGGAGGAACCTGACGAGCGCGCTTTCCTATTTGTCGTCCAAGCCAGCCCCTATGGTGACTTGCTTGGAGCTGTCACCTGGGACCAGATCCGCCTTCTTTGTGTCTTCGGACGCCTTGAAAGTGTTCTTTTGCTCAGCGGTCTTTACATGCTCCGGCAACTGTGATGTATCGAGCTCTTTCTTCAACATGGCTAACTCCTCTGCGTGGAGGACTGCCTCAGCGAAGGCGGCATTGCCACGCTCACACTCCTTTGCTTTCTTGAAGTTGCCACTGATGGTAATTGTACCATTGGGTCCCGGCATCTTCAGCTTGCTGTATATGTAACACGGGCGAGCCATGAATTTGGCGAAAGCTGGCCGTCCAAAAATGGCGTGGTAGGCACTTTTGAAGGGGACTACTTCGAACCTGAGATACTCCGAGCGGTAGTTTGTCTCAGGCCCAAAAGTAACCTCCAATCTGATGCTTCCCATTGACTTGCCTTGCTTTCCCGGAACAATGCCATGAAACTTGACTTTGCTATAGTCAAGCTGGCTTTCCGACAAGTTCATGCGCTTCAGAGTGTCCGCGTAGATGATGTTGAGGCTACTGCCGCCATCCATCAACACCTTGGTGAGCCTGAAGTTATCGACAATAGGGTCGACGACAAGGCGTATTTGCCGGGGTGAGGAACGTGATCTGGATGATCATCTCTATCCCAGGTTATTGGCTCCTCTGACCAGTCTAGATACTGGGGAACGTCTGGTACTGTGGCGTTTAGCTCGCGCATCTCCGCCTTTTCTTCTTTTGCCGAAGGAGTGCCCAGGAAGCACACCAATTGGCCATGTACCTTGGGATATTTCCTTTCTTTACGCATCAGCTTGGGTTCCTCATCCTCTGACATGGACATAGCCCCATCGTCTTCCTTCTTTGTCTTCTCAGCCTTTTTGCTCTTTTTTGATTTCCAGCCAACCTCGGGGTCTTTCTTGAAGTCCTCCATGAACCGGCATTCCCCTAATGTGTGGTTGACTTTGCCTAAGGACGCGTGGATTGGGCAAGGCAAGGCTTTCGCCTGATCATACGTCAGGCGCTGCTTGCTGGAGCCGCCATCTTTACCCTTTCCTTTCCACTTGCGGTTGCTGCCTTTGCCTTCGAAGGCGGCGGCGACCTCGTTTGATGGTCCGGCTTTGTCATCCTGGGGAGCCTTGCGTTTGTGACTTGCTCGCCTGTTTGGCGCCATATCATGTGCGCCATCTCCATCGCGTGCATCGTCATCCGCCTGTGCGTACATGGCTGCTACTTCGAGCATGACTCCGAGATCCTTGACTTGCATGCGTACGAGCTTATGTCTGAGACTTGAGCCCTTCAGGAGGCCCGTGGTGAAGGCATGGATTGCTTGATTGTCGTCTACGTTCTCGCAGCTTGCCTTTGTTTGAATCCACCTTGCCAAGAAGCTTGTAGCTGTTTCATCTGGCTTTTGCACGCAACGAACCAAATCTGTGTATGTATTGGGTCGCTTGTACGTGCCTTGGAAGTGCTGCGTGAACACCTTTTCCATGTCATGCCAGCTATGAATGCTTTTCTCCGGCAAGTTTTCGATCCAGCTTCGGGCTGTCCCCTCCAACATGAGGGGAAGGAAGCGTGCCGCGACGAGGCCATTGCCTCCAGCAATTTCAACTGCCAGCGCGTAGTCCGACAACCATGAGTTTGGCTTGTCCGCTCCATTGTACCTTTGATGAGTTTTTGACACTGACGTCATGTCTCTGGGTACTTGAACGTTGCGGATGGCTGGGCCAAAGCACTCAGGTCCTAGATAGGCATCTTGCTTTCCAGCCTTGATGTCATTGAGACGATGTCTCGCGTCTTGCGGACTGAGCTGTTTGCCAGATCTATCAGCATGTGGCTCGTCCTGCGCTGCCCGGCTGTGCCTAGGCTCATTGTTGTGTCCCCGGCTTCCGCCTTCGTGCCTGGGCACTGGTGGTGGGGACTGTGTGCGGTCCCTGCTTCTTCTTGGCGGCGGGGCATCGTCGCGGTTGCCGCCACCTTGGCGGCTGCTTGCTGCCCCTGCTTCCGCCTTCATCCCGCCTAGGCGGAGGAGGTGAGGCCTTGCGCCTGTTGCCGGTCCTGGATGCCTCATCACGCTGCCTTTTTGGAGGTGGTGATTTGCGTGGGTCTTTCTCCTTGTCCTTCCCTTTTCCGTGGCTACTGGAACCGGACGGATCTTCTGGGTTGCCACCGGCCGCAGCTTTGCAAGCGTTGGATTTTGATTCCAACTTTCCTCCCCTTGCGTCCGCCATGTCGGCGCGAGAATCAGCACGGGCCTGCTGCTCTAGAGCTTTGCGAGCAAGGATCGATGCGTAGTAGATCTTCTCGTCCTTGTCATAGTCATCATTGTTGAGGATGTCCAAGGCGGCCGCAGTGTTGAGGACAGGTGTTGCGAGGATGACGTCCCCGTTTTGTCCTTACGCTGCGGCGCTGTAGCCCACTCGAAACCAAGCTTTTGGGCAGGGGATTTGAAGGTGTCATGATCCCTGCCTTTCCTACCTCTCTTCTCCGCCACTTGTCCTGCCGGCTTGGGCAATGGGTGGTGGTGAAAAGATTACGCTTGGGTCGCACTTGGCAGTTATCTTGGCGTTTTCCTCCTTGGCTTCGTCGAGGAGGCTCTGGACCTCTGCTTGCTTGCTTTTGAGGTACTCAGTTTGCTCCACCAAGGTGTTCCGAAGTTTCTCCAAATCAGCCGGATTGGTTTTGTCGTTTACCGGCGTGTGAAGAACTTCCGCCAGAGCCGCCATGCTTCCTATCTTGCTGGGCTCGCCCTTCTCCAGATTTTCTTCTTTGGAGCCCCAGGAGGCTCTGGAAACTGTGGATCGGTTGCCGGGGTCCCCAGGTTGGCGGCGTCAGTTGCCGCCTTCTCTGAAGCTGCGCCGGTGACATCCGCCACAAAGATCTGCTGCATGTTGACGGAAGAGCCGTAGCCGCCTCAGATGGCGGAGGATCAGGTGTAATAAAACACTTCTTGACCCGTTGCTCAAACATGCTGGCAGAATCTTCTTCGGAATCAGAGTCTACGTTGACGTGAACGGTAGATCTGGATCCGGCATCCGACATCACATCATCCTGGAGTGCAGGAAGAATAGATTCGGGATCTTGACTGTTGGGCTGGGAGTCTGATCCCAGTCCCGTCATGCCGACAAAGTGTAGATCTGAATCTGCGGACTCCTCAGAGGAGGCAAACTCAGATCCGTCTTGATTGTAGGGCGGGTGGGATGGCGAATAAATTCGCGGCAACCCATACGCCTCAGAAGTGTAGCCGATGAACACATCGACGCCGCCAAACGGCACAACTCCGCATCCGACAATGTAGTCGTCTGCGGGGATGAGGACTCGTCGCAGCTGATGTAGTGATTGTCGCCGTAGCGAACAGCGCGGCCGACGGCGATTGTTTCGCCGATGCCGCCAAGAGTTCCCGCCTGGAACGTGACGCCTGACGCCTTAGGCCCCACGGTGGGCGCCAACTGTCGTCGTATCGGCATCTTGGATAGGAGACGGGGTCCTGCTAGCCGAGGGTGAACGTAGGGCAAGAAGGTGGACGTCGTCAAGGTCGGGATTGTACACGGCGGTTTACCCAGCTTCAGGCACCACGGCGGTGGCGGTGCCCTACGTGCTGCTATAATTCACTATAAGGCAATATCGCCGTGAACAGGTTACAATGAGTTGGATGTATGAGAGAATATCGTGCCCTAAAGGCGTCCCGAGGTCCAGCTTATATAGGCGGCTGGACCTAGGGTTACAAGGTGAATACGTATCCAGCAAGTATACGGAGTCCTAAACCTAGCCGGCAAGTATGCCGCCTTCCGTCTTGGTCTTGGTGGCTTCATGGGCTTCAGTCTTGGGCCTCCTCCTTGCCGGCATCCGCCTTCCTTGGTCGTCAGCTATCTGGGCCGCCCGGTAGGCAAAGCCTTCACCACCACTGCGGGCCACCCTGGACTAGCCGGATTGATCCATGCTGGTGATACCCCTAGTAGGTATATCCCCAACATAGGTGGTGACCTAATATATGCATTAGGTTGTGATGGTAGGTTGCTATAGACATATCGAGACTCCGAGGTGTGACCGCCTTCACAAACCGCACTTATCCCCCTCGAAGGTTATGCTCTTCTATGTGGAAACCACTATTTCGTGCGCGACGGATGGAACCATGTGATAACATGAGCTCAAATCATTTTAATTATGTTTACATGGCCCACCCAAACACAACCAAGTATAAAAGTCCTTGGAGCTACCCCCTTTCGACGACCGTCGAAGGGGTAGACGACACGGTCGACTTCAGGTCTACTGTGGGTGGGTTTCGATGGAACCGGGGGCTTCGGGGTGTCAGAACCTCACCAAAACATAGGTGGTGCCCTAACATATGTATTATGTTGTGGTGGTAGGTTTCTATAGACATACCGAGACTCCGAGGTGTGACCGCCTTCACAAACCGCACTTATCCCCCTCGAAGGTTATGCTCTTCTATGTGGAAACTACCATTTCGGGTGCGACGGATGGAACCATGTGATAACATGAGCCCAAATTAGGTTAATTATGTTCACATGGCCCACCCAAACACAACCAAGTATAAAAGTCCTTTGAGCTACCCCCTTTCGACGCCCGTCGAAGGGGTAGACGACACGGTCGACTTCTGGTCTACTGTGGGTGGGTTTCGACGGAACCGGGGGCTTCGGGGTGTCGGAACCTCACCAAAACATAGGTGGTAGGCATGCAGGCGGACGTCCGCTCCCTAATATATGCAATTAGGTTGTGACGTGGTACCGGCCGTTGCCTATAGGTGGTGACCTAATATATGCATTAGGTTGTGGTGGTAGGTTGCTATAGACATATCAAGACTCCGAGGTGTGACCGCCTTCACAAACCGCACTTATCCCCCTCGAAGGTTATGCTCTTCTATGTGGAAACCACCATTTCGTGCGCGACGGATGGAATCATGTGATAACATGAGCCCAAATCAGGTTAATTATGTTCACATGGCCCACCCAAACACAACCAAGTATAAAAGTCCTTGGAGCTACCCCCTTTCGACGCCCGTCGAAGGGTAGACGACACAGTCGACTTCTGGTCTACTGTGGGTGGGTTTCGACGGAACCGGGGCTTCGGGGTGCGGAACCTCACCAAAACATAGGTGGTGACCTAATATATGCATTAGGCTGTGGTGGTAGGTTGCTATAGACATATCGAGACTCCGAGGTGTGACCGCCTTCACAAACCGCACTTATCCCCCTCGAAGGTTATGCTCTTCAATGTTTAAACCACCATTTCGGGTGCGACGGATGGAACCATGTGATAACATGAGCCCAAATCAGGTTAATTATGTTCACATGGCCCACCCAAACACAACCAAGTATAAAAGTCCTTGGAGCTACCCCCTTTCGACGCCCGTCGAAGGGGTAGACGACACAGTCGACTTCTGGTCTACTGTGGGTGGGTTTCGACGGAACCGGGGCTTCCGGGTGTCGGAACCTCAACAAAACATAGGTGGTGTCCTAACATATGCATTAGGTTGTTAGTTTTGTTGTACACATTAAAATTTAATTATAAAAGAAAAAACAGAAAAAAATATATAAGATGAAATGATAATTTTAAAAGTGTCTTCGCCGAGAGTGCTGCTCGGCGAAGAGGCATACTCAGCAAACTGGTGGTCTTCGCCGAGTAAAGTGCTCAGCGACGAGGAAAACTAGGCAAAAAAAAACGCGGGCGCGGCCGCCGCCGCCACCACCCTCAACCACGCCGACCCCGTGATGCATGTAAAATGCATACATGAACTTTGCACTTTAATTGCTTATATTCCAATCATATTTGCATCATATAAGGGTTATATCAATGTTTTATCATGATTTTGGGAATACTTCATAGTTTTCCCATTTATTTGGAATTAACCCTGCACAGGCAGAAAACCCTAGTTTTGTATTTTAATGTTTCAGGGACCCAAACGTCAACGAAATCACCTGGAAATTTACGGGCGTCAATATTTGGAAGGAAGAAGGACTACGGAAAAAGGAAGCGAGCAAACGGAGGCCCGAGGGCCAAACGGGCATGGCCCACGCGGCCACAGTACCAGGCCGTGTGGGACCCACCCGTTAGGGCCTCGTGGCTCCGTTGCCGTCGATCTTCGCTCCACCGCCTTAGTCTTGACCTAAAAACGCCTATAAAAAAGGTTCCCCCGACGTTCTCTGGAAGGAGCGCCGCACAAACACAGAAACACCGAAACGGAGATCAGGAGCTGTAGATTGGAGGGGGAAAACTCCGGCGGCGCTGCCGGGGTGGTCTCCACCTTCTCCAACGACTTCTCCTCCGTCTCCATGATGAAGGGGGAGTAGTCCACCCCCTGGATTTGGGTTTGTGGTGGTAACTTATGTATCTCTCCTCTCTTTGAGCTTCACTAATTAGTACCGTATGAGCTGCTGAACATGATTACGGTCATCTTGTAATTCCCATGGTGGATATTGTGGTGTGAGATAATATTTGTTATGCATTTACTGTTGTGTTGGATCTTTTATGATTTGTCATACTTTGGAGATATTCTATGATGCATGTGATGGTTTGATTTATGCATAATGCCTTATTTATCCTTGTCATGAGGTGATTGACACCACCAAGTGTGGATAGATGAGAGAGATGTGGTCATGCACACGAATTATAAATCATTGCACTAGTGTTTAGAATATTATCCATTATGAAGTATGATGTATGTGGGTACTGGGTGGCCAATGTGACAGAAGGCATAGGTATTGAGTGACACAGTACCGTCCAACATCCTTTATCTGGGGGTAAAAAGGGAGAAGTATGATGTGGGAGTGAGAGCAACCACGCTAGCCTTACGAGGGTGACCTAGCAACACAAATGAGTACTTCTTTCAACTATGTGTTTTAGGACATATAGCCGTTATAAAAGCTACCATTAAAACATGACAATTATGTGTACTTTATCTATAACATGATAATCACCATAGATGAGAGAGAGAGGATTAAGTGAACCCATGAACCCATGTCCATTGTTCCTATAAGAGAAAACCTTTGTCTTGTCCTCTTGCATTGAAGAGGATTGGGACACTTTTACATTCTTGCTTGGTTACTTTCATTCATCAAATCAACCACCTTGCTCCTTGAACTTGTTTAGTGCATAATCAATAAAACTTGTGACACTTTAGTTGTAGGGAATAGATAACTTTTCCTTCTTGCTCCTGCGGATCGATACCTTACTTCCACATTGAGAGGTGCTATAGTGATCCCCTGCTCTTGGGGGTAATCAAGTACTTTTCTGGCGCCGTTGCCGGGGAGCGTAGCGCTTAAGTTTCTATTCTTGTGTGCACTAGACTAAGCTTGGGGAGGTCTTTAACTTGTTTTATATCTTGCAACCATCTAAGCTTGGGGAGGTTCCTTTAAACTTGTTTGGTTGTAAGTTCCTCATTACTTTTGCTATGGGTTTTCTGTTTGATTATACACCTGAGGAACTTGCAACATTTACACTTGAGGAACTTGAAATATTACAAGAAGCTGATGATTTCTTTTCTCGAGCAGATGCTATTAAACGTAAAAAGTTAACTCTTGCTGCCATGGAAAGAACTAATATTTTGCAGGAAGAAGAGGACAAAAACCTAAGCTTGGGGATGCCCATGCAATCTCAAGAAGATGCTGAAAAGAACAACTGGAGAATGAAGAGTTGGATCCCCAACTTCACCATCAACAAATGATAGTAACACTCAAACTCAAAAATCCTTTGTTATTTATGAGAACCCATGTTATGATGAGTGTGAAACTGAAAATTCTATGGTCCTATATGATAACCCATTATTATGATGAAACTAATAATGCTACTAGTAAACTTATTGATGATAATGAGGAGTGTTGCTTAAATGAGCTATATGATAATGCTTTAGATGATGGTCCTATGCTTATTGATAATCCTACATGTTTGGAAGTTGTTACTTCTCTATGTGAGGATAAAAATGATATACTTGCTGTTTGTGACAATACTCTCACCCATGAGAGTCCCACTTTGTTCTTGAATTCTCCTAACTACACCATAGAGGAGAAATTTGCTTATGTTGAGAAATACTTATGTGGTTTGCAATTATCTTTAGTTCCAAATCTTTGTTGCAACCATGATATTAAACTTGATATTGATCTTAACAACTATTTTGAAAGAGGGAAGCATGCTAATAAATTCCAAAATAAATTTAATGACTCTCTTTATGTTCCCAAATTATCTAAGTTGGAAGATTCTATTGGTTACGTGATTAAATACACTTCTACTACTTGCAACTATTATGAGAGAGGAGGTTATGAGAACCCTCTTTATGCTACTAATAATTATGGGCTGCAAGTAACTTTTGTTAATATGCATTGGAAAACTTCATTCATATACAAAATGCCAATGCATAGAAAGAAAGTTAGACTTCGTTGTTATTACTTTTGTGTTCTATTTTTCTCTCAACCAGGTTTCAACTTGACTATTATTTTGATCGGTTTGAGAGCAACATGGGACCCTGGTATTATGCATGGAACACTTCCCAAGAAAGAGGGGAACATCAAAGTTCAAGCTCCCTCATGAGCTTCATCTTCAATAAACAACAAGTAAGAAGCCTAGCTATATGGCTATAAAGAAAGCGCTTTGCGGGAGGCAACCCGGTTATTTTTGTGTGTGATTTTTTTTGTGTCCTCTTGCTGTAACAAGAGATTTTGTGTCTAGTTAGGTTCTGGAGTTTTTAATAAAGTGCCAAGTTTTACCCTTTTTGGTTTGAAAAGTTGCTTATAGCGTTCGGAGATTTTATTCCTGCACGAGTCAGTGCACGGTATGATTTTTAATTCTTATTCTGTAACTCCGAATGAGCTCATATTTGAACTGTAGTTGCAACTTTTCATCCTCTGTATGCATGAATTTTTCGGAATTTTTCGAGAAAGTTTGGTAGGGTAGAAAAATACGTTTTGCTGCTGCTGTTTTTCTGGACAGATTCTGTCCCATTTTGTTTGATGCATGCTTTGAGCTTTTAAGTTGAATCTTTTTGATCCAATTGAGTTTATGAGTAGGCATACAACATTATATACTTTCTGGACATTCATATGAATTTTTGTTCAAGGATTATATGCAGCAAGGAACCTATTTGTTTATCACTATTAATGCACCCCACAGAAAAGAGATGGGAGAAACGGTGTTTTGAAGTTTTTTCACAGGGATTGGAGGAGATGCACCAAGAGCTATCCAAGGATGGTGAAGACCATAAGCTTGGGGATGTGAAGACAACCCCGCTGGACCTACACACTCTCGGTTTGCACACGTCCAACTTCTGTTTTTCGATCGAAACACTTTATCGCATAAACTTGGAGCGTCGTTTTTTGTTTGAGTCTTGAGAGACCACCACACTATCAATTATATATGAGAGAGCTACTGGAAATATGGGTTGAAATATGTTGGATGCTTTTATAAGATTGGGAAAAGGGATGTTTGACTTGATTTTTAATGATACATATAGTTGCATGATTCATGAGCTTGTTTATGAGTAATAGTTTGCAAATTCTTTTTGTAGAGCTATCACTTATTCATGTTTTGGTGCTGATTGTTATTTACTTGGTTTAACATGGATTAGTTAGTTCTATGGACACTCATGCATGCATCTAGATGGTCAACTTTCTCCCTTTTGCTAGCCCAAAAACTCCAACAAGCAAAAACTTGTTTCCAACACCTTCAACCAAAGTTATTCCAGTGAGTCCACCATATCTACCTATTGGCTTTATGCTATTCCGAGTATGTTATCATGATATTTGTGTTATCTATACCTCTGAATGAAAATGTTTATGTTATTGATTGCATGGAAAAGTTGGTTATATAGCTCTCACGAACTTGATGCACATTTTACTATCATTGCATAAATAAAACATGACCCATTGTGATTAAGATTATGATGCTAGTGGCTTGATAAATGTTCGAGGTTGGGAGTTAGCCCATATGTGCTGTCACATGCAAAGCTTTCAACATGCTCCTTCATCTCATTTAGTTGATATCATGTACTTTTGTTTATGGATGCCTATCATGGTGAAATGAGGTGGAAATGAAGTAGTTCAAATGAGTTTGTATAAATGGTTAGAGAGACGCCTGGGCCGCTAATCTAAGCCATGCATTATTCATGGTGGAAATTTACTTACATGCTATGGTGAATTATCTATGATACACCTTACAATAAAAAGCTATTCCAATGGTAAATAAAAAGGGTGTTGAGGTTTTTCATCTTGTTTGTTTGTCTTGTCATTTTGATATGGGCTTGTTCCATATCCTGGGACAAGAGGTACCCCAGTTGACGCTCTTGATGATACTATTATTACTTACAATGATATATAACTTGAACTTGCTTTGTTTCCTAAGTTGAGTAATCATGGTGTAGGTACTTGTATTCAAGGGGCATGAGACATCCAACCTTTACTTTATCAAGCACACTACTCATATTTGCTTTCACTTTAACCTTAATCATTCAAGATGCTATGATAGGGGCAATGAGAGCTTGACACCAATGAATACCTTATTGCAATCATTAACTTAAGTAGAAGAGTTTGGAAGTTGGATGAAACTTATGCATGCTTTACCTCTACTCACATATACATCTTTCCAAAGTGTACACCTATCATATTCAGATTTTCATCTACACTCTATGACCATTGTAGGATGTTCTACTTATCATTATGCATACATGTGTTCCATATTACTTGCTACTATGTTACACTTTGTGAACTATCAATGAACATCCTTGTCTTGAATACTTGATATCACTTCATAAACTATTTGCATATTGCTACTCCTTTGAAGAATGAATCATTTGACTATATGTAGCAATAGTAATCATCTTTGATATCCATTGTTAAGTATTAAATTGCAAAGTCCATGTTAGTTTTATCATCTTCATACTCGAGGACGAGCATGGATTAAGCTTGGGGATGTTGATGCATGTAAAATGCATACATGAACTTTGCACTTTAATTGCTTATATTCCAATCATATTTGCATCATATAAGGGTTATATCAATGTTTTATCATGATTTTGGGAATACTTCATAGTTTTCCCATTTATTTGGAATTAACCCTGCACAGGCAGAAAACCCTAGTTTTGTATTTTAATGTTTCAGGGACCCAAACGTCAACGAAATCACCTGGAAATTTACGGGCGTCAATATTTGGAAGGAAGAAGGACTACGGAAAAAGGAAGCGAGCAAACGGAGGCCCGAGGGCCAAACGGGCATGGCCCACGCGGCCACAGTACCAGGCCGCGTGGGACCCACCCGTTCGGGCCTCGTGGCTCCGTTGCCGTCGATCTTCGCTCCACCGCCTTCGTCTTGACCTAAAAACGCCTATAAAAAAGGTCCCCCGACGTTCTCTGGAAGGAGCGCCGCACAAACACAGAAACACCGAAACGGAGATCAGGAGCTGCAGATTGGAGGGGGAAAACTCCGGCGGGCGCTGCCGGGGTGGTCTCCACCTTCTCCAACGACTTCTCCACCGTCTCCATGATGAAGGGGGAGTAGTCCACCCCCTGGATTTGGGTTTGTGGTGGTAACTTATGTATCTCTCCTCTCTTTGAGCTTCACTAATTAGTACCGTATGAGCTGCTGAACATGATTACGGTCATCTATGTAATTCCCATGGTGGATATTGTGGTGTGAGATAATATTTGTTATGCATTTACTGTTGTGTTGGATCTTTTATGATTTGTCATACTTTGGAGATATTCTATGATGCATGTGATGGTTTGATTTATGCATAATGCCTTATTTATCCTTGTCATGAGGTGATTGACACCACCAAGTGTGGATAGATGAGAGAGATGTGGTCATGCACACGAATTATAAATCATTGCACTAGTGTTTAGAATATTATCCATTATGAAGTATGATGTATGTGGGTACTGGGTGGCCAATGTGACAGAAGGCATAGGTATTGAGTGACACAGTACCGTCCAACATCCTTTATCTGGGGGTAAAAAGGGAGAAGTATGATGTGGGAGTGAGAGCAACCACGCTAGCCTTACGAGGGTGACCTAGCAACACAAATGAGTACTTCTTTCAACTATGTGTTTTAGGACATATAGCCGTTATAAAAGCTACCATTAAAACATGACAATTATGTGTACTTTATCTATAACATGATAATCACCATAGATGAGAGAGAGAGGATTAAGTGAACCCATGAACCCATGTCCATTGTTCCTATAAGAGAAAACCTTTGTCTTGTCCTCTTGCATTGAAGAGGATTGGGACACTTTTACATTCTTGCTTGGTTACTTTCATTCATCAAATCAACCACCTTGCTCCTTGAACTTGTTTAGTGCATAATCAACTAAAACTTGTGACACTTTAGTTGTAGGGAATAGATAACTTTTCCTTCTTGCTCCTGCGGATCGATACCTTACTTCCACATTGAGAGGTGCTATAGTGATCCCCTGCTCTTGGGGGTAATCACCCCGCCGCCGGAGAGCTCCTTTTTGCGCCGCCGCCACTGATGACGTGAAAGACACACGTTCGTTGGGAATCACAAGAGGAAGGTATGATGAGTGCAGCAGCAAGTTTTATCTCAGTATGAAACAAGGTTTATCGAACCAGTAGGAAGTCGGCGATGCTCTGAAGGTGTTGGTGAAGGAGTGTAGTGCGGCGCAACACCAGGGATTCCGGTGCCAACGTGGAATCTGCACAACACAATCAAACTACTTTGCCCCAACGAAACAGTGAGGTTGTCAATCTCACCGGCTTGCTGAAAACAAAGGATTAGGCGTATAGTGTGGAAAATGATGTTTGCTTGCAGAGAATGAAAAAAGAACAATGATTGCAGTAGGTTTATTTCAGATGTAAAAGAATGGACCGGGTCCACAGTTCACTAGTAGTGTCTCTCCATAATAACATACTAACATGTTAGGTACACAAATTACAGTTGGGCAATTGACAAATAGAGAGGGCATAACAATGCACATACATATCATGATGATCACTATGAGATTTATTTGGGCATTGACAAAGTACACAGACCGCCATCCAGCATGCATCTGTGTCTAAATAGTCCACCTTCAGGTTAGCATCTGCACCCCTTGCAGTATTAAGTTGCAAGCAACAGACAATTGCATTAAATATGGTGCATAATGTAAACAACACTAATATCCTTAGACAAAGCATTGCTGTTTTACCCTGTAGCAACAGCACATCCACAACCTTAGAACTTTCTGTCACTGTCCCAGATTAAATGGAGGCATGAACCCACTATCTAGCATAAATACTCCCTTTTGGAGTTACAAGCATAAACTTGGACAAAGCCTACACTAATAACGGAGAGCATGCAAGATCATAAACAACACATATATGATAGATCAATAATCAACTTGACATAGTATTCAATATCCATCGGATCCCAACAAACACAACATGTAGCATTACAATAAGATGATCTTGATCATGATAGGCAGTTCACAAGATCTAAACATGATGGCAAAAAGGAGAAGACAACCATCTAGCTACTGTATGGACCCGTAGTCTAGGGATGAACTACTCACGCATCACTCCGGAGGTAGGCATGGCGATGTAGAGCCCTCCGGTGATGATTCCCCTCTCCGGCAGGGTGCCGGAGGAGAACTTGTGAACCCCCCGAGTTAGGGTTGACGGCGGCAGCGGCAGAGGATGTTTTCTGGAATAATGGCTCGGTGTTTTAGGGTTTTCGCGTCTGGAGGAATAAATAGGCGAAGGGGCGACGTCGGGAGGCGCGGGCCCGCTCCCCATAGGGTGGCGCGGCAGGGGGCCCACCCGCGCCGCCATGTGGGGAGGGCGACCTGCTGCCCCCTTCGTCTCCTCTTCGGACTTCTGAAACGTGTCGGGAAAAATAGGCATCTGGGATTTTGTTTCGTCCGATTCCGTAAATATTTCCAGAACAGCTTTTCTGAAACCAAAAACAGCAGAAAACAGGAACTGGCACAGTGGCATCTTGTTAATAGGTTAGTCCCAGAAAATGCATAAAAATGCTATGAAGTGTGAATAAAACATGTAGCTATTGGTATAAAACTAGCATGGAACATAAGAAATTATAGATACGTTGGAGACGTATCAGCCACCTCTCCCTGTCCGCCGCCACCCCCCACCGCATCCAATCTGAGCCGCTGCCCGCCCCCCGCCGCCACGAGCCCAAACCCTAGCCGCGGCCGGAGCAATGGCGGGAGGCTCGGGCTAGCAGCTCGCCGGCCTCCACCGCGAGCGCGCGGCTCTGCCGCCTCCACCGCGACCGCGTGCAGCTCCCCTCCACGTTGCCGCTGTCCTCCGCGTCGCCGCTGCCCTCCACCACGAGCTGTTGTTGCTCCGCCTGGTGCTCGAGCTATTGCCGCTCCCCTCCACATCGCCGCTGCCGCCTCGAGCCCGAGCTTCTGCTGCCCCGAGCCGCTGCCGCTCCCTCTAGCAGCATCATCTCACGGCAAGGTGAGGATCTTCCCTTTTTTTACTTTGTTGTTAGGGTTAGTAGTTAGTTAGGTTAACTGTTTTAGAGTCAGTAGTACAGATTTATTGGATTGTTAACTGTTATTCCTATCTTCTAATGGTAGAGATCCGATGCAAGTTAGATTAGCAAACCAAATGAAAACTGAAGACTTGTGAAGCTCAAATCTTTTGATATGTTTGTTTCTGTCCATTCCATTTTATTGTTGCCTCTGTTCCAGTATTGAGTTAGGTAGATTTTGACAAACATTCAAACATTCTTCAGCATGTCTTGCAACATGGGAAGCCATAGGAGCTTCTAAACTTGATTCGGTTATACTTGTTTATACTTGTTTGTACTCTCTGTTTATTTGTTTTTGGTCAGTAGTTAGTTAGGTTTGTAGTTGGTTCGGTTTTAGGATTGTTTGTTAATTAGTTAGGTGATAATTTGCTTAGTTAGTCATGTTATTTGTTAGTTATTAATTGTATTTGTGATAATGTGTGCAGGGTATGCAGCGAGGTTGACGACGGGAGCGTCGTTGTAGGGTAGGGTTCGGGCAGGAGCTAGCTGCCCGTTTATTTTCCTCGGTCACGCTGCGAGGGTAACGACGCTTTTCCGCTCCTCTTGCTATGTTGCATTATTTTGTAGCTCACCAAACAAGTCGCGTAACCCTAAGAGTCTCCCGTTCGGAAGGTCTATCGTTATAAAGATGAAACTCTTTATATATTTATGTATACACCTTGTCAAGGGTATATGTTTATGTATAAAGAGTTGTTTGTATATATTTGTGTATACACCTTGTCCAGGGTATATGTTTATATACAAAGAGCTATATCTTTTATAACCGTGTGATAACCCCCAAGAGCAAGGGATCACTGTAGCACCTCTCAATGTGGAAATAAGGTATCGATCCGCAGGAGCAAGAAGGAAAAGTTATCTATTCCCTACAACTAAAGTGTCACAAGTTTTAGTTGATTATGCACTAAACAAGTTTAAGGAGCAAGGTGGTTGGTTTGATGGATGTAAAAGTGTTCCAATCCTCTTCTTTGCAAGAGGACAAGACAAAGGTAGTAACAAGTGAAAGATCTCAAAGAGAGAAAGCCCAATCCTCTATGTTGCAAGAGGACAAGCTCAAGTGTGTGTTTAGGATGCTTGGAAATAAGGCCTAGGGATCATACTTTCACTAGTGGACACTCCCAACAATTGAATACATAGATATTTCCTCTTCACTTTGCTATCTGAACTATTCTCCCGTTGGATAGAAATACCAATCTACTGCGTAGGGCTACAAGAGCACACCTTAAAGTCTGAGTGAACAAACACCACAATATCATAGAACACCAAGACCATCGTGTAGGGCTACAAAAGCACACCTTAAAGTCTGTCTTCCACATCTAGGGAACCCCAAGGTCACTATGAGTACCCCAAAATAGTACTAAACAAACACCACAATTTTATAGTGACATCCAACACAAAGAATAACTCATGGTAAGTATTTCTGTAACCTTTAGCCTAAGAGTCACACACGGTGCGCACACTGTCAACTTCACACCATGGGACAAAGGTGACTCCGGAAATCACATTAATAAAACCACTTGAGTAGCACAAACAATGAAGGAGAAACATCCATGAATTCAATTAGATTACAAGAGAGATGAACCACATAGCTACCGGTAGAGCCCTCAGCCCCGATGAAGAACTACTCCCTCCTCATCATGGTGATGATGGTGGAGAAGATCTTGCTGTAGATGTTGATGATGAACACGCCGGAGGGGGGTGGAGCCCTCCGGAGGTGATTCCGGCGGCGTTTCCCCCCTCCGATCTTCTCCGGCGGCAGCCTTCTGACTCTCTGTTTCGTGTTTTGTGTTTCTCCGCCGCCTCCTTTCGCGAAACGCCAGGGACCTTTTTATAGCGTTTTTAGGTCAAGACGGAGTCGGTGGACGAAAAATCGACGGCACGGAGCTCCGAGGTGGAAACGAGCTGCCCACGCGGCCATGTACTTTAGGCCGCGTGGGACCCTCCATTTCAGCCTGTTGGGCTTCTGGTCTTCAATTTAAGCCCATTGCGTTCGTCTCGAAAATTCTGAACCGTGCTCTTTGACCTTGCCCTTTTTGGAGTCCCGAAGCTCCCGGAAAGTCTGAAACACTAAAAAAGACGTTTTCTGGAAAAACAGGGTTAATTCCAAATAAATGGGAAAACTATGAAGTATTCCCAAAATCATTATAAAACATTGATATAACCCTTATATGATGCAAATATGATTGGAATATAAGCAATTAAAGTGCAAAGTTCATGTATGCATTTTACATGCATCAACATCCCCAAGCTTAATCCATGCTCGTCCTCGAGTATGAAGATGATAAAACTAACATGGACTTTGCAATTTAATACTTAACAATGAATATCAAAGATGATTACTATTGCTACATATAGTCAAATGATTCATTCTTCAAAGGAGTAGCAATATGCAAATAGTTTATGAAGTGATATCAAGTATTCAAGACAAGGATGTTCATTGATAGTTCACAAAGTGTAACATAGTAGCAAGTAATATGGAACATGTATGCATAATGATAAGTAGAACATCCTACAATGGTCATAGAGTGTAGATGAAAATCTGAATATGATAGGTGGACACTTTGGAAAGATGTATATGTGAGTAGAGGTAAAGCATGCATAAGTTTCATCCAACTTCCAAACTCTTCTACTTAAGTTAATGATTGCAATGTGGTAATACTTGGTGTCAAGCTCTCATTCCCCTATCATAGCATCTTGAATGATTATAGTTTAATGTGAGAGCAAATATGAGTAGTGTGCTTGACAAAGTAAAGGTTGATGTCTCATGCCCCTTGAATACAAGTACCTACACCATGATTACTCAACTTAGGAAACAAAGCAAGTTCAAGTTATATATCATTGTAAGTAATAATAGTATCATCAAGAGCGTCAACTGGGGTACCTCTTGTCCCAGGATATGGAACAAGCCCATATCAAAATGACAAGACAAACAAACAAGATGAAAAACCTCAACACCCTTTTTATTTACCATTGGAATAGCTTTTTATTGTAAGGTGTCATAGATAATTCACCATAGCATGTAAGTAAATTTCCACCATGAATAATGCATGGCTTAGATTAGCGGCCCAGGCGTCTCTCTAACCATTTATACAAACTCATTTGAACTACTTCATTTCCACCTCATTTCACCATGATAGGCATCCATAAACAAAAGTACATGATATCAACTAAATGAGATGAAGGAGCATGTTGAAAGCTTTGCATGTGACAGCACATATGGGCTAACTCCCAACCTCGAACATTTATCAAGCCACTAGCATCATAATCTTAATCACAATGGGTCATGTTTTATTTATGCAATGATAGTAAAATGTGCATCAAGTTCGTGAGAGCTATATAACCAACTTTTCCATGGCAATCAATAACATAATCATTTTCATTCAGAGGTATAGATAACACAATATCATGATGAACATACTCGGAATAGCATATAGCTAGTAGGTAGATATGGTGGACTCACTGGAATAACTTTGGTTGAAGGTGTTGGAAACAAGTTTTTGCTTGTTGGAGTTGTTTGGGCTAGCAAAAGGGAGAAAGTTGACCATCTAGATGCATGCATGAGTGTCCATAGAACTAACTAATCCATGTTAAACCAAGTAAATAACAATCAGCACCAAAACATGAATAAGTGATAGCTCTACAAAAAGAATTTGCAAACTATTACTCATAAACAAGCTCATGAATCATGCAACTATATGTATCATTAAAAATCAATCAAACATCCCTTTTCCCAATCTTATAAAAGCATCCAACATATTTCAACCCATATTTCCAGTAGCTCTCATATATAATTGATAGTGTGGTGGTCTCTCAAGACTCAAACAAAAACAAAAAGACGCTCCAAGTTTATGCGATAAAGTGTTTCGATCGAAAAACAGAAGTTGGACGTGTGCAAACCGAGAGTGTGTAGGTCCAGCGGGGTTGTCTTCACATCCCCAAGCTTATGGTCTTCACCATCCTTGGATAGCTCTTGGTGCATCTCCTCCAATCCCTGTGAAAAAACTTCAAAACACCGTTTCTCCCATCTCTTTTCTGTGGGGTGCATTAATAGTGATAAACAAATAGGTTCCTTGCTGCATATAATCCTTGAACAAAAATTCATATGAATGTCCAGAAAGTGTATAATGTTGTATGCCTACTCATAAACTCAATTGGATCAAAAAGATTCAACTTAAAAGCTCAAAGCATGCATCAAACAAAATGGGACAGAATCTGTCCAGAAAAACAGCAGCAGCAAAACGTATTTTTCTACCCTACCAAACTTTCTCGAAAAATTCCGAAAAAATTCATGCATACAGAGGATGAAAAGTTGCAACTACAGTTCAAATATGAGCTCATTCGGAGTTACAGAATAAGAATTAAAAATCATACCGTGCACTGACTCGTGCAGGAATAAAATCTCCGAACGCTATAAGCAACTTTTCAAACCAAAATGGGTAAAACTTGGCACTTTATTAAAACTCCAGAACTAACTAGACACAAAATCTCTTGTTACAGCAAGAGGACACAAAGAAAAATCACACACAAAAATAACCGGGTTGCCTCCCGCAAAGCGCTTTCTTTATAGCCATATAGCTAGGCTTGATAGTTTTAATGATGCTCCCATAGGAATAAGAGTTGAATATAAAAGAGCATCAAGAAGCAAATATCAAACACATTTAAGTCTAACCCACTTCCTATGCATTGGGATCTTGTAAGAAAATAAATCAATAAAGCACAAAGTGACTAGCATAGGAAGGCAAAGCAAGTGCAACTTCAAAATTTTCAACAAAAAGAGAGGAGACTTAATATTATTGAGATATATGAAACCGTGTCTCCCTCTCTCATAAGGACCAGTAGGTTTTAAAGTACCCAACAAATAAAAGCAAATCAAGAGAAAGGCCAAAACCTTCATCATAAAGAGGATAAATTTAGTAACGTGAAGATTTCTATAACCATACTTTCCTCTCTCAAAATAATTTTCAGCGGCATCATGAATAAAATCAACAATATAGCTGTCACATAAAGCATTATTATCATGATCCATAAGCATAAAGTACTATTACTCTCCACACAAGCATAAATCAATTTCATTAGTAATAGTGGGAGTAAAACTAGCACATCCATCATTGTAATCATCATAAATTGGAGGCATAGAATAATCATAGTGAATTTTATCCTCAATAGTAGATGGACTGAAAACATCATAATCATCATTGTAAACATCATATATAGGAGGCATATTATAATCAACATAAATTTTATCCTCAATAGTAGGTGGACTGAAAATATCACAATGATTATAATCATCATATATTGGAGGCATAGTATCATCAAAAAAATTTTCTCCTCAAAACTTGGGGGACTAAAAATATCACATTCATCAACAACCACTTCCCCAAGCTTAAACTTTTCCAGAGCAATAGCAATAATGGTGTTCAAAGAATTTATAGTGATAACATTGCTACCATCATGCAAATAATTTTCCATATGTTTTTTAATTTTCTCTTCAAACACATCATGTCCTAACTCAAGATAGATTTCATAAAGCTCTCTAATTTTTTTGTTGTTTTCCATTTTCTAATTTTTATGGGTTTTTGATATATATAAAACTAATGAGAAACTCACAACCAAACAAGTTTAAAGGAACCTCCCCAAGCTTAGATGATTGCAAGATATAAAAGGAACCTCCCCAAGCTTAGTCTAGTGCACACAAGAATAGAAACTTAAGCGCTACGCTCCCCGGCAACGGCGCCAGAAAAGTACTTGATAACCCCCAAGAGCAAGGGATCACTGTAGCACCTCTCAATGTGGAAGTAAGGTATCGATCCGCAGGAGCAAGAAGGAAAAGTTATCTATTCCCTACAACTAAAGTGTCACAAGTTTTAGTTGATTATGCACTAAACAAGTGTTCCAATCCTCTTCTTTGCAAGAGGACAAGACAAAGGTAGTAACAAGTGAAAGCTCTCAAAGAGAGAAAGCCCAATCCTCTATGTTGCAAGAGTACAAGCTCAAGTGTGTGTTTAGGATGCTTGGAAATAAGGCCTAGGGATCATACTTTCACTAGTGGACACTCCCAACAATTGAATACATAGATATTTCCTTTTCACTTTGCTACTCTGAACTATTCTCCCGTTGGATAGAAATATCAATCTACTGCGTAGGGCTACAAGAGCACACCTTAAAGTCTGAGTGAACAAACACCACAATATCATAGAACACCAAGACCATCGTGTAGGGCTACAAAAGCACACCTTAAAGTCTGTCTTCCACATCTAGGGAACCCCAAGGTCACTATGAGTACCCCAAAATAGTACTAAACAAACACCACAATTTTTATAGTGACATCCAACACAAAGAATAACTCATGGTAAGTATTTCTGTAACCTTTAGCCTAAGAGTCACACACGGTGCGCATACTGTCAACTTCACACCATGGGACAAAGGTGACTCCGGAAATCACATTAATAAAACCACTTGAGTAGCACAAACAATGAAGGAGAAACATCCATGAATTCAATTAGATTACAAGAGAGATGAACCACATAGCTACCGGTAGAGCCCTCAGCCCCGATGAAGAACTACTCCCTCCTCATCATGGTGATGATGGTGGAGAAGATCTTGCTGTAGATGTTGATGATGAACACGCCGGGGGGGGGTGGAGCCCTCCGGAGGTGATTCCGGCGGCAATTCCCCCCTCCGATCTTCTCCGGCGGCAGCCTTCTGACTCTCTGTTTCGTGGTTTCGTGTTTCTCCGCCGCCTCCTTTCGCGAAACGCCAGGGGATCTTTTTTATAATCGTTTTTAGGTCAAGACGGAGTCGGTGGATGAAAAATCGACGGCAACGGAGCTCCGAGGTGGAAACGAGCCTGTCCCACGCGGCCATGTACTTTAGGCCGCGTGGGACCCTCTCATTTGCAGCCTGTTGGGCTTCTGGTCTTAAATTTAAGGCCATTGTGTTCGTCTCGAAAATTCTGAACCGTGCTCTTTGACCTTGCCCTTTTTGGAGTCCCGAAGCTCCCGGAAAGTCTGAAACACTAAAAAAGACGTTTTCTGGAAAAACCGGGTTAATTCCAAATAAATGGGGAAACTATGAAGTATTCCCAAAATCATTATAAAACATTGGTATAACCCTTATATGATGCAAATATGATTGGAATATAGCAATTAAAGTGCAAAGTTCATGTATGCATTTTACATGCATCACCGTGGCCGTTTCGAATTGTCCACGTTTTGGACAGCCCGAGTATGTGTAGCTTGTGTTCGTTTCCATGTTCTACTCCTATCCGAGACAGAATTTCGGTCGCGCCTCCCATGTTGTTCTCCGGATACACAATCTCTCGAAACTTTGTCGAGACGTGTATTGGGAGAGCAGCGGGGAGGTGCTGCCGAAATTCTGTCTTGGATAGGAGTAGGAGATGGAAACGAACACAAGCTACACATACTCGGGTGGGATAGTCTTAGCTTTACCTAGTAGATATAGGTGAGTGCATTCAACGCGTAAAATCTATAGTTTTGTGAATAATTAAATTAGTCATGCATGAATCTTTTTGTTAAATATATATGTCTGCATTAATCAGTTTGGAGATGGAGGATCGTGATTGGATGTATAGTGGCCGAGTCGGTGCGAGTCAGATGTCTGATGAATGGCTGAGTAAGACAAAAGAGTTTCTGGAGTTTGCATTTGATAAAAACCCTGCGTCAACTTGGTGCCCTTGCAAATGTTGCAAAAACGGTCGTCGCCAAACAAAGGAAGAGATGTGTTTTCACCTTGCCAAGTCTGGGTATATGCCAAACTACCATCGTTGGACTTTGCATGGAGAGCGTGCATCTCGAGGGAAGAAGGTCGCGCGACAGCGCACCAAGGAGGCATCAACAGCTTTTGATACTGGGGCTGATAGAATGCTAGATCAATTCGCTAATGCACGTGCACCTGAAATTCCAACCGAAGATGCAGATGGGGAGGGCGAAAAGAGCACAAAGGAGTTTTATGATACTTTGTTTGCCTCGCAAAAAACCCTCCACGCCCATACCAAGGTTTCTCAACTTGATTCCATAAGTCGCCTAATGGCTGTCAAGTCCCAGTATCATGTAAGCATTAATTGCTTTGATGCATTCCTGCATGTTATTGCCTCTATTCTACCGGAGTCACATATTCTGCCAAAGAACATGTACGAGTCAAAGAAAATCCTCAAATCACTTAAGATGGATTATACGCCGATAGATGCTTGTCCAAAGGGCTGTATGTTATTTAGAAAAGAACACATCAATGAAAATTACTGTCTCAAGTGCAAGTCCTCTAGGTATATGGAGGTCGACAACGGTGATGGTCAGAAGACGCAGCTCACAGTAGCCAAAAAGATCCTTCGGTATCTTCCATTCATACCTGATACGTCTCAAACGTATCTATAATTTTTGATGTTCCATGCTTGTTTTATACCAATTGCTACATGTTTTGCATCTACTTTACATCACTTTTATACATTTTTTGGGACTAACCTATTAACAAGATGCCGAAGTGCTAGTTCCTGTTTTCTGCTGTTTTTGTATTTCAGAAAAGCTAGTCTGGAAATATTCTCGGAATTGGACGAAACTACACGGGGGTGCCTATTTTTCCAGAGCACGCCTGACGGAGCGAAGGAGCAGCAGAGGAGGGCCACCAGGAGGCCACACGCCACCAGGGCGCGGGCCCCCCTTCTGCCGCACCCTGGGGTGGTGTGTGCCCCTCAGGGGTCCGCAGCCGCCGCCCTTTCGCCTACTTATTCCCCCGACGCGAAAACCCTAAGTACCTGAGCAAATATCCAAGAAAAGTTCCAGAGACGCCGCCGTCGTCAACCCTAGCTCGGGAGGGTTCAGAACCTCTTCCCGGCACCCTGCCGGAGAGGGGAATTGTAACATCCCAAATTTTGGAACCAAGAAAAACTTAGTTTTACCAGACCCCAAAATTCAGAACCAACAAAAAACTTTTTGAAATGTTTTGCTGATGATTGTGTTTTCCTTCCCATTGCTATGTTTGAACTAGTGTGACTTGTTGTTTGAGTTGTTCGACTAGTAAATCTAAGACCCAACCAATATAAATATATATCAAACTTGGTGATCATGTTATGACAAGAACAAAACATTCCATACATCTACTCTTTTTTTTTTGGACCAACTTATTTTCAAAGGATGCTTTGTTTAGCAACAACCAAAATACCTACTCTTTGAGAAAACAAAAGTACTTTCAAAATTAATTGTTTCCAAAAATATGGAGATCTATATACTATCTCCAACCTTGCTATTTCCCTTGTATTGGTAGCCCTTATCTTAAACTCACACTTTTATTCCTTGGAAAACAATAAAGGTGGGAAGTTTGTTGCCCATATATTTTAGCAACCCTTTTGAAAAATATCAAATTATGGAGTTAAACTTTTCCCTACATTATTCTTGTCAGGATGATACTTGATCACCACCCCACCACTTGTCTGAGTGATTAAAAACCTGGTTAAGAATTTATAAATAGTTGTCTAGTGTTGGTTGTTATTTCCTGCCAAATTGATTGCTTGTGTGGTTAATTGTTCAACTGTGCTTGAAAATACTCAAACACCCCTGACAACAATTGGAAGGTGACTTGATTATTCACACACTTCCAATAAAAACACTAACTAAAAGAAAAGGGTCTTATTTAATTTCCCTCCCTATCCATACCCCTATTTTTGCTATAACAATTATTTTATCTTATAAAATCCAGGAATGAGATGCACTAATAACCATCTCATTGTCATATTACTCTCTCCTCAAAATATCTAATTTCCCAAATTACAAAGATATTTCAATTTGTCAAATTCCAAAATCCCTTCTTTAACCTTTAGGGGTTATTAAGATTATGACACAAAAATATTTCAAAGGGAGAAATTGTTTCCAAACAAAACTTCAGTGGAATGGTAGTCTGATCATTCCCACTTAATTCTTGCAACTTACCTCTCTCAATTAAAATATTTCCAAAAGTCCAAATCCAATATCAAATATCTTCTTTATCTTTTCTAAATCAAGAATTGTGCTATGTTGCACTGGCCTAATAAAGTTCTAAACATCACAACAAACCTTGATAAAACAAATTGAAGCAAATTATGAAAATAAATTTCAGAAATCAAAAATTTGAAGTTGGTTCGGGAATTAGATCGAACACATTGTGGGCGTCACTGTGTTCTTCCCAAACCGAATTTTCAATCCAAGAATTGGAGGTCAATTCGGTGCAATCCAGCACTCCCCTAGCCCCCACTCCGTCCACTTCTCTATCTCACTCGAAGGAGGCGAAGGAAACAAGCTAGTTGACCCCAGAGGTGGAGTGCAAGCGGCGCCACGCCATTGCCATCCTCGGTGCTCTGCCGCACGGGTCACCTCCGTGGAGGAGGCCGACGCGACCCCGAGGCAACGCCGCGCCGTGTCCACCGCACTCCATGCATCCCTCTGCTCCTGCCCGACGGGACCGCACCGTCGCAGAAGCCCTCTTGCGTGCACACCGTCCGTGCCAGAGCGCGCCGCGCGTCATGGCGACACCAAGGTCAACGGAGAGCACCGCACGCCTCTGCACTGCTCCACCTTGCCCCTCGTGTTCCACCTGCTTCACCGCAACGCCCACGAGCACCACAGCCCCCTTCGGTGAACCCTACCACACCCTACCGCCTCCAGTGCACGCGCCCATGCTCGCCGTACGCCATGGCGAACAGAGCACGGCACCGGAGCTCGCGCGCCACCTCTGCTCCCCCCCGACCAGCCGACCACCTCTGCAGCACCCCCTAGCTTCCAGCGACCTCCCAGGCACCTCCAGACGGACCCCGCACCTCTCCTACCCCCTCTGCACTTCCGTGCCATTGATGGCCGTGAGAGAGCTCCGCTATAAAAACCACCCCGCACCCCCTCTCTTCTCCACACATCGCCAGCACTTCCCCCTCACACCCCTCACACCCGTGCATCGCCAGGAGGGCGAGCACGCCACCACAGCCATCGTGCACAAGCTCGGCTGTGCACTGCCGCACCGAAGAAGAGGTCGATCACGGCCGCGCCGTGCTGCTCTCCCCCTCTCTCTTCTCTGCACCGCAACAGCCTCACCATTACCACCGCACCCTCCCGCACTCACTCCCTCTTTGTTTCGTGCCCAGAAGCGACGCAGGGGACTCGCCGGAGTTGGAGCACGGCCGAGGAAGCTGCGGAGCTCGCCGCCGACGAACCGGACCGCCCCAGCGATTTAGGAATCCAAATAAATCAAACTCAAATGATCTAGAAAGCTTATGAAATTCTTTAACTCACCAAAGTGGTCTCATCTCATTTGGTTGAACACTAAAAGTGTATTAATAAAAGTGCTCCAGAAGGTTTAAAACACCAAACTATTTGTTCCTGGAGTTATATTCGTCCAAATAACTTGAAACCAATTTTGTTAGCTTGGTACTGTCATATTTTAGCTCTCCTAATTTTGGTAGAATTAACTGATCTTTATTAATTAATTAGCATCAGATTAATTAGAAGAAGGCCTTTCTGGACTAAAACAACTATAGAAAATTAATGGTAAATCCAATTGAGCTAAAACCAATTTTGTTAGATCACATTTAGCCAAGGTTAGTCACCCCTAAAAGGATTTAATTCCTAAAGCAACATAAATTAAATGGTAGCGAAAACTTGAGTAATAAGTTTCTGGATTAAAGCTATTGTGTAGAGAGTTTGATAACCCCAAATGACCTCAATCCAATTGGGTTGTCTTCTACACATCAGTAGCTATCCATAGAGGCTTAGTTTGGATTTTTGTGACAAACCTAGAATAAGTGGTGAATTAAACAGTGTACAACCAGTTTCTGCCATAGTTTGAAAATAATTAAATAAAGGTTAATTCAATTAAATTGAAACCACATTGTGTTGCTTGATATATGTAGTGGCTATCTATAGCATCTAAAGATTGTAATGCTGTGATATTGATTGAGTTAGTGTAGTGATTGTTTGTATTGCTTGTTTAACGTTTAGACGAGAACGTTGCCGGGGTTATCAAGGAAGGAGAGTTTATTGAACCAGAAGATCAGGAGCAGTACCACTTTGAGCAAGGCAAGCTACTTCACTGAGCTTGCATCTATATACATCTATTTTGATTCACATGTTTTACGTATAAAGAGCATAAGTGATTTATGTGGTGTTTGCCACTAAAGCTATGATTTTGAAAACCCTTTTTCCAAAATACAAGTACATTAGTGCGACACCCGATATAGAGGTGTTAGTCGTGTGCAGTAATTTCTAAATGTATTTGTTTTTACTCAACAGCTTTCTATGAAACTCTCTTGGTGAGATTACGATCCACCCAAGTTTTGGTTAAAAGTATTTTGCTATAAAAATTGGAAATGATTTTGAAAGCCTTTTCAAAAGTATATGAAAAACTATTTTGCCACTCTATGTGGAAATATCAGTTTGTTTATATAAAACTATAGGATGGGAAAAACATTGTTTATTCAAAACTCCTTTGAAAATCCTTGGATGAATTATGGTATGCCGAGATGTCGGTGATGAAATGGAGAAATGGAGTATGGTGATGTTTATGAAAATGCACATTGTGTCCTTGTACTTACATCCCCAACCGAAAATCTGTGCGACCATATTTACCCACATATGGGCAAGGGCGTAGTCATACAATTTGCTCGTGTTAGTACTGGATGCCTCAACAACGAGGATGACCTCGTTCCATGAGGGGATGGTTTGGTGACCTGCCCCTGACCCGGGTCCTCTAAAGAGAAGACTGCCAGCTGAGTTGGTATGTATGAATTGGAGTAGAGGATTTGTAGGGCCATTAAAATTCGCTGGGCAGAACTACGAAGTCCTCACACTTAGTTTCCGACGGGCATGGATTTAAGTGTCGATGGAACCAGTTTCGTAGCGGTAGGATCCTATACTAGCATGAGCAAAGGACAGGCTATGGCCGGAAACTCAACTTCGCATACACCTTGTATGGCGGGACGTGGCCGACACGATGAGTTGCCGGATGGATGTGGGAAAAGCGTGCTACCTCTGCAGAGGGTAAAACTATTCGAATAGCCGAGTCCTCGGATATGGACAGTTGGGAAGAACTACTAAGACCATGTGCAAGCTTTGCAAGTTTTGAAAAGTGTTTCGGTTTAAAATGAAATTGAAGTGGAGATGATGTTTCATACCTGTTCCAATAAGTTGGTATGAGGTTGCTGGAAAATGAGTGACCCTGAAGGGGCTATGATCGGAAAAGGAAGAGTTTTGGAAAAATGGACAAGATGGTGATTTTCGAGGAAAAAGGCTTTAAAAGAGATTTCTTACCTTTTTAACCAAAGGTATATTTTCGAGAAAAAGGTTTAAAAAGACTTCTTACCCTTTTTCAACAAACATGGTGAGAAAACTATTTTTCCAAAGGGTTTGTTTCCAACCAAGATATGGAGAAACTACTTTTCAAAATATTTTGCCTTCAACAAGGATATAAGATCTACTCTTCTCTTTTTCAATAAAGATATAGAGATGTTTTTCTAAAACTAAAGGTTTTAAAGATCATCAAAACTAGTGCATGCGCAAGTTGGGGTAGTTTGCGAGTACAATCAAATGTACTCATATTGGTTTCGTCCCTGGCTATTGTCTTAGCCAGATTTTTAAAGAGGAGCAGTTCGAAGAAGAGGAGTTCACTGGCGTCTTTGCGAACTAAGGCGCTTCCCAGTCAGCTGCCTGTAGGGTTAAGGCGAATGATTTGGGCTCCCCGTTGTTTGGTGATTTCCGCTGCAAGTCCTGTTGAAGCCTATGACTTCAATCACGTAAGTATATTTATTCGGTATTTATGGAAGTCCTGTGATGCCAATTCGAGTTATGTGCAACAACAGACTGATCATGGGATTGTTGCAGGAAACATAACGAGTATCTCGGATAGCTAATCCGGGGTCCTCACAGACTTGGTATCAGAGCCATCCTGACTGTAACAGACCTTAGTTAGCATGGACGTTAGTTAGGAAAGCAAATATTTTGTTAAAAATATATTAATACCAAAAATATATCTTTATCTAGGGAAGTCCAAAAATGACTTCCACTCTTCTCATCTTCTCAAATAATTTCTGAGTCTTACCCTTCTATTTTAAAAATTTACCAAGGATTTCTCTACTCCCTCGTACCTGTTCAAAATACTTGACGATGAACCCAAATGGAGACCTAATTAGCTAGCACCTACAAGAAGAAGCATCCATCTCAAATACTCAACATTCAACATCAAGGTCATTGGTTTACAAAGGCCAAGATCATCGACATCAACAAATCAAGAGATCTCCGAAGACCTCCGCTCAACATCAACAATTCTACTCAAGTGCAAATTCGACCCTCTCACTTCTTCCAGCAGAAGCCTAAGGAGACAAAATGAAGACTTCATCAACCATGTTTACCCACAACCCATAGGAAAAACATATGATAGGAACTTTAGTTATACTACTACCCGACTACCACGAGTATTAGGCGTCCATTGGTACTAAATGTACCTTGTGTGTTTGTTGTTTGTTTGTGATGTTCCCCTACAGTGAGCCCGATGGATTTGACCCATCCCCGCCTAACCGGCATGGCCAGGTGTCGGTCCACAGTAAGGTGCAGTAGAACTTGTCTCACTGCATGAGAGACGCTCGCCGGGTTCTTCCCTGAGAAGGAACTGCCACAGCCTAGCTTATATGAGACCCCGTTCTATCTGTCATCTATCCCCACCCTCACTCACCATCCTTAGCAACCCAACTCTCTTGAGGCAGGAATCCCACGTTCTTATTCTTTACCTAGAGCCAAAATAACCCAATGGCAAACCCCAGGGTCATTCTGGAAACCACTGCTGAGGATCATGGCGGATTTCCATTGATGCTCTGGAAGGCCGTCTGCCATTTTCTTGGTAACCCTGCTGACCCTCGATATGTGGTGTTCGAGAACTCACTCTCGCCTGCCGGGGGTGAATTTCAAGCAGAAGTGCACATTGGCTCGTGTCCATTGGGCACAAGTCAACCTTACCTGATCCAAGGCAGGAGCATGCCTACTCTTAGTCAAGCCATCCAGGTAGCAGCCTGGGAAGCTCTTGTCCGTCTCCGGTACTCGGAACCGGCGATAGCAATGAGCCGAGCTTTCCACTTTCTCCCAGCCAGACCCCAGCCAGGTGTGGCGACTATCCAAACTCCTCTCACGGCGGAAGTCGACCCTGCCGTAATCACCCTGGTTACTTACGGGGCTGCAATGACAAAGTTCAGCCATTCCCTGATGGATGAACTCATGACCACAAGGCGTCACCTTGGTCGTGCTCTCCTGGAACTGTGTCAAGCCAGGAACCCACCTATCCTCCATACTGGGCAAGCTCGGAGTACAGGACTCCCGTTCCCCGATGATTTGTTGGATCGTAGTCTTGATGCATCGGTGGCACAAGCACTAGCCCGAGTTCAGCAGCACCCCCAAGAGCAAGGTTTAATCCTCGAAGGTGTGCCTGTAGATCTCCACCCCGCGGAAGATAGAGATGTGAACACCACTCTTTGTCTCGGCCACGCTCCACCGACAACCAGAGGCCGTCAAGCGGAGTAGAACCCATGCTTAGTTAGCCTGATCTGTGCTTGTAGGTTAGTAGGAGAGAGGCGGCAAAGTTGTTTGCTTGTTTGTTGTTGGTGTTATGTAAGTTGCTGTAAGCTGTTTGGTTGATGTCAAATCAGCTCATGATAAAACTTGGTACTTGATCTTCTTGTTAATTATGTTGACTTGGAAACAAGTCATAGGGTGTGTTGATTGTTCATTGATTATTTGTGTTGCCTGTTGGAGTGAATTAAAAATCTTGAACCCAAAAATAAAATGGGAAACAGCTACACAGTTTGACTTGTGACCTTCTCAACCCTAGAAATTACTATTTTCCCAGAGAAGTGATAATATAATCACTCTCAACTTATTCATATTACTTTCCTCTCCCAAATATTTTCTTCAAGAACCTATATTTCAAATCCCCTTTCTTTCTTTAATTCTTTAGATTATCACCTATGTCACCTGAGTTTAACCCCAAAATCAAATACCATTATTTTCTAATGAGCGAAATATTTTGGGTGTGTTGCACCAGTTAATCATTAAGTGGAAGTATTTGAGGAGACACTGTAACAACGGTGCCCCGCTCACTTGATGTTAACTCGTGTGTAAAAAAAAAAAAAAAAACACCCTACCTACCCAGTGTTATTTATGGATTTCCCAAATTAGGATAAACCATGTGCCACCCGCAAGGTTATACTCTACCGAAACATTTTCTCAGTGGCAAGCTCTCCTATCTGGATACCCGTACCTCTGCACCTCTATGACTGCTGCAAGACCAGAGTTGTGGCAACCAAGAAAATTTCGAAAATACAAATCTTGTCCCAGTTCATCAGCGAAGACAAGATCGATACAACCACGGAGTTCAGTACAGAAGCGAGAATTTCAGAAAAACCGAGGATACAAGTTCTACACCTACAAAGAACACTGCCAGCACTCAGCCCGGATGCAACAGCACCCAGAGATTCCTACTCCCTCTCGAGCTCCATGACGCCACCGGAGGATGAGCCTGGTTCACCCGAAGCCACGTCACGAGCCGCGCGACGGCGACAGACGGCTCGAGCAGCCTGTCCACCTCCAGCGGAAAGATCTGCCACCTCATCCACCGGCACTGCAGCTGGTTCCTCCACCACAACTTGCTCCACCGCCGCCGCGTGCTCCTCCACTACAGCTGGCCCCTCCGCCGCAACTGGCTCCTCCGGCGCAGCGGGCACCACTGCCGCAGCAGCACCACCCGCGTCAGACCACCAACTGCAGAAGCCAAGGATCAAGACGACCACCGCCGCAAGCAGCAGTGCGGTCACCACCGACGACGAGATCCCAAAGAGCACGACGATGATGACCTGCTCAATGAAGCCCGCTCTCTCCAACATCTCGTAGTAGGCTTTGAAGAAGGCGTGAATAAAACTCATGGTGGAGATGAGGAGGAGAAAAGCCTCGGAGATTTCCGATTTATAGCCGGAGCTCGGATGCCGCTCCTCGACACCGCTTTGCGCGGGAAAGGGGGAGGAATCCCGACCAGTACTCGCCCTAATGGCGCGAAACCATCTAGGCGTCGTGTCCCAAAGCCGTGTCTGCCGCTACATCGACGGACCGCACGCGCAGCAGTGTCACAGAGGAGTGCTCTGCGCACTGAGAGTGGGGTGTGTGCGGAGAAAGCGCAGCGAGGAAGAAGTAGAGAGAAAAGAAGAAGAGGCTGACAGGTGGACCCTGGCCCCACATGCCATTGAGTAAGCAGACAATCCCCGTGTCCTTCATTTCTTTTCCCATCCCACTGTGTCTATAAGCCAATTATTTGTGGCACGGATATTTTGTATAAAAGAAACCCTGCATCTTCCGAAATCTGTGCCCTCGTACTCCCCTGCACCCCCGGGCAAATCTCGAGGACGAGATTTATTTTTAAGGGGGAAGGATCTGTAACATCCCAAATTTTGGAACCAAGAAAAACTTAGTTTTACCAGACCCCAAAATTCAGAACCAACAAAAAACTTTTTGAAATGTTTTGCTGATGATTGTGTTTTCCTTACCATTGCTATGTTTGAACTAGTGTGACTTGTTGTTTGAGTTGTTTGACTAGTAAATCTAAGACCCAACCAATATAAATATATATCAAACTTGGTGATCATGTTATGACAAGAACAAAATATTCCATACATCTTCTCTAATCTTTTTTTTTTGGACCAACTTATTTTCAAAGGATGCTTTGTTTAGCAACAACCAAAATACCTACTCTTTGAGAAAACAAAAGTACTTTCAAAATTAATTGTTTCCAAAAATATGGAGATCTATATACTATCTCCAACCTTGCTATTTCCCTTGTATTGGTAGCGCTTATCTTAAACTCACACTTTTATTCCTTGGAAAACAATAAAGGTGGGAAGTTTGTTGCCCATATATTTTAGCAACCCTTTTGAAAAATATCAAATTATGGAGTTAAACTTTTCCCTACATTATTCTTGTCAGGATGATACTTGATCACCACCCCACCACTTGTCTGAGTGATTAAAAACCTGGTTAAGAATTTATAAATAGTTGTCTAGTGTTGGTTGTTATTTCTTGCCAAATTGATTGCTTGTGTGGTTAATTGTTCAACTGTGCTTGAAAACACTCAAACACCCCTGACAACAATTGGAAGGTGACTTGATTATTCAGACACTTCCAATAAAAACACTAACTAAAAGAAAAGGGTCTTATTTAATTTCCCTCCCTATCCATGCCCCTATTTTTGCTATAACAATTATTTTATCTTATAAAATCCAGGAATGAGATGCACTAAAAACCATCTCATTGTCATATTACTCTCTCCTCAAAATATCTAATTTCCCAAATTACAAAGATATTTCAATTTGTCAAATTCCAAAATCCCTTCTTTAACCTTTAGGGGTTATTAAGATTATGACACAAAAATATTTCAAAGGGAGAAATTGTTTCCAAACAAAACTTCAGTGGAATGGTAGTCTGATCATTCCCACTTAATTCTTGCAACTTACCTCTCTCAATTAAAATATTTCCAAAAGTCCAAATCCAATATCAAATATCTTCTTTATCTTTTCTAAATCAAGAATTGTGCTATGTTGCACTGGCCTAATAAAGTTCTAAACAGCACAACAAACCTAGATAAAACAAATTGAAGCAAATTATGAAAATAAATTTCAGAAATCAAAAATTTGAAGTTGGTTCGGGAATTAGATCGAACACATTGTGGGCGTCACTGTGTTCTTCCCAAACCGAATTTTCAATCCAAGAATTGGAGGTCAATTCGGTGCAATCCAGCACTCCCCTAGCCCCCACTCCGTCCACTTCTCTCTCTCACTCGAAGGAGGCGAAGGAAACAAGCTAGTTGACCCCAGAGGTGGAGTGCAAGCGGCGCCACGCCATTGCCGTCCTCGGTGCTCTGCCGCACGGGTCACCTCCGTGGAGGAGGCCGACGCGACACCGAGGCAACGCCGCGCCGTGTCCACCGCACTCCACGCATCCCTCTGCTCCTGCCCGACGGGACCGCACCGCCGCAGAAGCCCTCTTGCGTGCACACCGTCCGTGCCAGAGCGCGCCGCGCGTCATGGCGACACCAAGGTCAACGGAGAGCACCGCACGCCTCCGCACTGCTCCACCTTGCCCCTCGTGTTCCACCTGCTTCACCGCAACGCCCACGAGCACCACAGCCCCCTTCGGTGAACCCTACCACACCCTACCGCCTCCAGTGCACGCGCCCGTGCTCGCCGTACGCCATGGCGAACAGAGCACGGCACCGGAGCTCGCGCGCCACCTCTGCTCCCCCCGACCAGCCGACCACCTCTGCAGCACCCCCTAGCTTCCAGCGACCTCCCAGGCACCTCCAGACGGACCCCGCACCTCTCCTACCCCCTCTGCACTTCCGTGCCATTGATGGCCGTGAGAGAGCTCCGCTATAAAAACCACCCCGCACCCCCTCTCTTCTCCACACATCGCCAGCACTTCCCCCTCACACCCCTCACACCCGTGCATCGCCAGGAGGGCGAGCACGCCACCACAGCCATCGTGCACAAGCTCGGCTGTGCACTGCCGCACCGAAGAAGAGGTCGATCACGGCCGCGCCGTGCTGCTCTCCCCTCTCTCTTCTCTGCACCGCAACAGCCTCACCATTACCACCGCACCCTCCCGCACTCACTCCCTCTTTGTTTCGTGCCCAGAAGCGAAGCAGGGGACTCGCCGGAGTTGGAGCACGGCCGAGGAAGCTGCGGAGCTCGCCGCCGACGAACCGGACCGCCCCAGCGAGCACCCGTCCTCCAGCGACCTTCCCCGAACCTCCTCCGTCGATCCACGTCCTCGCCGCATCCAACCGAGCCCCCTAGGTGAGCCATTGAACCACCTCGTCGTCGCCGGAGCCACGGCGCCGGTCGTCGCCGTTGTCATCGCTCCTTAGCCGTAGGTTTAGAGATCGACGGTCACGTACCGCTTCCGTAAATGACACGCTGACGTGTGGACCCCACACGTCAGACTTTTAAACTTTTCCGACGCGGGAACAGTTTTCTGTTGAGTCACTGACGAGTGGACCCCACCCGTCAGGGATCTCAACATTATCCGGAAGAATATCTATTTGAATTTAAATCTCCTCTGCTTTTCAGTACTGGACACCAAATAAATCCAAACTCAAATGATCTGGAAAGCTTATGAAATTCTTTAACTCACCAAAGTGGTCTCATCTCATTTGGTTGAACACTAAAAGTGTATTAATAAAAGTGCTCCAGAAGGTTTAAAACACCAAACTATTTGTTCCTGGAGTTATATTAGTCCAAATAACTTGAAACCAATTTTGTTAGCTTGGTACTGTCATATTTTAGCTCTCCTAATTTTGGTAGAATTAACTGATCTTTATTAATTAATTAGCATCAGATTAATTAGAAGAAGGCCTTTCTGGACTAAAACAATTATAGAAAATTAATGGTAAATCCAATTGAGCTAAAACCAATTTTGTTAGATCACATTTAGCCAAGGTTAGTCACCCCTAAAAGTATTTAATTCCTAAAGCAACATAAATTAAATGGTAGCTAAAACTTGAGTAATAAGTTTCTGGATTAAAGCTTTTGTGTAGAGAGTTTGATAACCCCAAATGACCTCAATCCAATTGGGTTGTCTTCTACACATCAGTAGCTATCCATAGAGGCTTAGTTTGGATTTTTGTGACCAACCTAGAATAAGTGGTGAATTAAACAGTGTACAACCAGTTTCTGCCATAGTTTGAAAATAATTAAATAAAGGTTAATTCAATTAAATTGAAACCACATTGTGTTGCTTGATATATGCAGTGGCTATCTATAGCATCTAAAGATTGTAATGCTGTGATATTGATTGAGTTAGTGTAGTGATTGTTTGTATTGCTTGTTTAATGTTTAGACGAGAACGTTGCCGGAGTTATCAAGGAAGGAGAGTTTATTGAACCAGAAGATCAGGAGCAGTACCACTTTGAGCAAGGCAAGCTACTTCACTGAGCTTGCATCTATATACATCTATTTTGATTCACATGTTTTACGTATAAAGAGCATAAGTGATTTATGTGGTGTTTGCCACTAAAGCTATGATTTTGAAAACCCTTTTTCCAAAATACAAGTACATTAGTGCGACACCCGATATAGAGGTGTTAGTCGTGTGCAGTAATTTCTAAATGTATTTGTTTTTACTCAACAGCTTTCTATGAAACTCTCTTGGTGAGATTACGATCCACCCAAGTTTTGGTTAAAAGTATTTTGCTATAAAAATTGGAAATGATTTTGAAAGCCTTTTCAAAAGTATATGAAAAACTATTTTGCCACTCTATGTGGAAATATCAGTTTGTTTATATAAAACTATAGGATGGGAAAAACATTGTTTATTCAAAACTCCTTTGAAAATCCTTGGATGAATTATGGTATGCCGAGATGTCGGTGATGAAATGGAGAAATGGAGTATGGTGATGTTTATGAAAATGCACATTGTGTCCTTGTACTTACATCCCCAACCGAAAATCTGTGCGACCATATTTACCCACATATGGGCAAGGGCGTAGTCATACAATTTGCTCGTGTTAGTACTGGATGCCTCAACAACGAGGATGACCTCGTTCCATGAGGGGATGGTTTGGTGACCTGCCCCTGACCCGGGTCCTCTAAAGAGAAGACTGCCAGCTGAGTTGGTATGTATGAATTGGAGTAGAGGATTTGTAGGGCCATTAAAATTCGCTGGGCAGAACTACGAAGTCCTCACACTTAGTTTCCGACGGGCATGGATTTAAGTGTCGATGGAACCGGTTTCGTAGCGGTAGGATCCTATACTAGCATGAGCAAAGGACAGGCTATGGCCGGAAACTCAACTTCGCATACACCTTGTATGGCGGGACGTGGCCGACACGATGAGTTGCCGGATGGATGTGGGAAAAGCGTGCTACCTCTGCAGAGGGTAAAACTATTCGAATAGCCGAGTCCTCGGATATGGACAGTTGGGAAGAACTACTAAGACCATGTGCAAACTTTGCAAGTTTTGAAAAGTGTTTCGGTTTAAAATGAAATTGAAGTGGAGATGATGTTTCATACCTGTTCCAATAAGTTGGTATGAGGTTGCTGGAAAATGAGTGACCCTGAAGGGGCTATGATCGGAAAAGGAAGAGTTTTGGAAAAATGGACAAGATGGTGATTTTCGAGGAAAAAGGCTTTAAAAGAGATTTCTTACCTTTTTAACCAAAGGTATATTTTCGAGAAAAAGGTTTAAAAAGACTTCTTACCCTTTTTCAACAAACATGGTGAGAAAACTATTTTTCCAAAGGGTTTGTTTCCAACCAAGATATGGAGAAACTACTTTTCAAAATATTTTGCCTTCAACAAGGATATAAGATCCACTCTTCTCTTTTTCAATAAAGATATAGAGATGTTTTTCTAAAACTAAAGGTTTTAAAGATCATCAAAACTAGTGCATGCGCAAGTTGGGGTAGTTTGCGAGTACAATCAAATGTACTCATATTGGTTTCGTCCCTGGCTATTGTCTTAGCCAGATTTTTAAAGAGGAGCAGTTCGAAGAAGAGGAGTTCACTGGCGTCTTTGCGAACTAAGGCGCTTCCCAGTCAGCTGCCTGTAGGGTTAAGGCGAATGATTTGGGCTCCTGTTGTTTGGTGATTTCCGCTGCAAGTCCTGTTGAAGCCTATGACTTCAATCACGTAAGTATATTTATTCGGTATTTATGGAAGTCCTGTGATGCCAATTCGAGTTATGTGCAACAACAGACTGATCATGGGATTGTTGCAGGAAACATAATGAGTATCTCGGATAGCTAATCCGGGGTCCTCACAGGAATCGTCACCGGAGGCTTCTACATCGCCATGCCTGCCTCCGGAGTGATGCGTGAGTAGTTCATCCTTGGACTATGGGTCCATAGCAGTAGCTAGATGGTTGTCTCTCCACTTTGCGCCATCATGTTTAGATCTTGTGAGCTGCCCTACATGATTAAGATCATATTATTGTAATGCTACATGTTGTGTTTGCTGGGATCTGATGAATATTGAATATTATGTCAAGTTGATTATCAATCTATCTTATATGTTATTTAAGATCTTGCATGCTTTCCGTTACTCGTAGATGCTTTGGCCAAGTAGATGCTTGTAACTCCAAGAGAGAGTATTTATGCTAGATAGTGGGTTCATGTCTCCGTTTAACCTGGGACAGTGACAGAAATTTCTAAGGTTGTGGATGTGTTGTTGCCACTAGGGATAACCTAACGATGCTATGTCCACGGACATATGTGTTTGTTTACATTACGCACTTTACTTAATGCAATTATCCGTTGCTTGCAACTTAATACCAACGGGGGACTCGGATGACAACCCGGCGGAGGATTATTAGTCATAGATGCTGTTGGATAACGATCTATGTATTATGTCGTAATGCCCAATTAAATATCATAGTAGTCAACATGTCATGTATATGCATTGTTATGCGCTCACTATTCGTCAATTGCCCAGCTGTAATTTGTTCACCCAACATGTTAGTTATCTTTTACGGAGAGACACCACTAGCGAACTGTGGACCCCGGTCCATTCTTTTACACTGATTAAACAACCACAAACTGCAAACTGTTCCTTTTTCATTCTCTACAATTTAATACTCATTTTCCACACCATACGCTTAATCCTTTGTTTTCAGCAAGCCAGTGAGATTGACAACCTCACTGTTTCGTTGGGGCAAAGTAGTTTGATTGTGTTGTGTGCAGATTCCACGTCAACAGTCCAGACTCCCTGCGACAGCTATTTTTCTGGCGCCGTTGACAACCTTCTGAAGAGTTGCTGCTCCTACTGGTTCGATAACCTTGGTTTCTTTCTGAGGGAAAACTTGCTGCTGACTACATCATACCTTCCTCTTGGGGTCTCCCAACGAACGCGTGTTTCACGTCATCAAGCTATTTTTCTGGCGCCGTTGCCGGGGAGACTGATACGTCCATTTTGCATCACTATTTTATATCATAATTTACTGCTATTCATCGATATATTTCATATTTAGAAGTGTTACTTATGTTATTTTACCTATTTTGCATGTTTGATGAATAATGGAGAATTGGACACCGGAGTCAGGATTCTGCTGGAAAAAGCACCGTCGAGATGCACTATTTCTGAAGATCAATAAATCGAAGGAGACATATGGAAGTCCCTATTTTACCAGAAGATGGAGGAGGCCAAAAGGGGAGGCTGAGACGGCACCTGGGGGCCCACCACAGGCTGGCGCGGTGGGCCCCCTGCCGCGCCGCCTGGTGGTTTGGGGCCCTGGCCCACCCAGCCGTTCCCCCTTCGTGTACTTGACCCCCTCGGAACCCTAACACACAGAGGGAGGCCATCGAAATATTCCGCCGCCTCCACGAGGCGGAAAACACCAGAGAGCGAAAAGCTCCCCTGCAGGAAGAAATCTGCCGGGGGAAATTCCCTCCCGGAGGGGGAAATCGTCGCCATCATCACCGTCATCGAGCTGGACTTCATCGGGATCATCATCATCATCATCTCCACCGCCAACACCATCATCACCGCCGCTGCACCCCGTCTCCGCTGTAACATCTAGGGCTGAATCTTGTCTATTTCATAGGGGAAACTCTCCCGGTGTTGATTACTCTTGTTATTGATGCTATTGGGTGAAACCATTGGATTAAGGTTTATGTTCAGATTGTTATTCATCATCATATCACCTCTGATCATGTTCCGTATGATGTCTTGTGAGTAGTTCGTTTAGTTCTTGAGGACATGGGAGAAGTCTTGATGTTAGTAGTGAACTATGTTGAGTAATATTTAATGGTTTGATGCTTAAGTTGTGGTGTTATTCTTCTAGTGGTGTCATGTGAACGTCGACTACATGATACTTCACCTTTATGGGCCTAGGGGAATGCATTGTGTATTCGTTTGCCAATTGTGGGGTTGCCGGAGTGACAGAAACCTGAACACCCGTTGGTATATCGATGCATGAGGGATAGCAGGATCTCAAAGTTTAAGGCTGTGGTTAGTTTATCTTAATTACTTTCTTGTATTTGCGGATGCTTGCAAGGGGTATAATCACAAGTATGTATTAGTCCTAGGAAGGGCGGTGCATTAGCATAGGTTCACCCACACAACACTTATCAAAACAATGAAGATTAATCAACTATATGAAGCGAAAGCACTTGACAATATTCCCGTGTGTCCTCAAGAACGTTTGGTCATTATAAGTACAACAACCGGCTTGTCCTTTGCTGTAGAAAGGATTGGGCCACTCGCTGCAACTATTATTACTGCATTTTATTTACTTGTACTTTATTTATCTGTCATATCAAAAACTCCTAAAAACTTGTCTGTGAGCATTTACAGTGAATCCTTCATCAAAACCGCTTGTCAACACCTTCTGCTCCTCGTTGGGTTCGACACTCTTATTTATCGAAAGTACTACGATACACCCCCTATACTTGTGGGTCATCAAGACTATTTTCTGGCGCCGTTGCCGGGGAGTGTAGCGCTATTGGTAAGTGGAATTGGTAAGGGAAACATTTATTGTACGTGCTGTTTTTATTTTTGCCTGCTGCTATATCTCATTATGGAGGGGTCTTCTCTTGAATTCCTATTTGGGAAAACAACTACCACTGCTAAGGTAGTAGAGGAGGCGCCAGATGAGCAGGTAATACCGTTCAAAATTCCTATGAAAATTGTTGAACGTGTCACAAATAACCGCTATGCAGGAGATGGAACTGTCCATCCTGGAGATCATTTGTTATTTCTGCATGAATTGTGCGAGTTATTTAAGTGTGCAGGTATCTCGATGGGAGAAGTTAAGAAGAAATTATTCTCTCTATCACTGTCTGGTAAAGCTGCACATTGGTATAAACTGCTGAAGAATGGGTATTCTCTTGGATGGGAGGAAATTGTACCTCTCTTTTACTCCAAATTCTATCCTCCAAGTGAGATTCATAAGGATCGGAACCTCATATATAACTTCTGGCCCTATGATGGAGAGAGTATCGCTCAAGCGTGGGGGAGATTGAAGGCATTAATGCTCAAATGTCCCATTCATGAGCTTCCTGGTAATGTTGTTATTGATAACTTTTATGCAAGACTCTCCTTTCAAGATAAAACTCTATTGGATACCACTTGTGCTGGATCGTTCACTCGTAATAAAGAAGAGTTTAAGTGGGACCTTCTTGATCGGATTCAGGAGAACACTGAAGGATGGGAGAATGACAAAGGTAGGGAGTCAGGTATAAACTATGACTTTGAGTGTGTTAAAAATTTATGGATACTGATGATTATCGCAAAATTAGCACTACTTATGGTCTTGACTCTCAAATTGTTGCAAACTTTTATAAAGCCTTTGCTTCCTATTTCGGTTTGCCGAAGGAGGGTTTTAAAAATTATCATGAACCATATAAAGATGAATCTGTTTCTCATATATCTAAAGGTGTTGAGGTTAATGTTGTTGATCGCATTATTCCAGAACCTTATATTGAAAAAGTTCCTTTTCCTAATAAGATTAAGGAACATACTATCATAACTGGTGTTGTTAGTAAAAGTAATAAGAAAACTACCAAACCTGATGAGCAAATAACTGTTGAACCTGTTGTAGCATTGGTTAAAGATCTTGTCACTGAAAATTTAGAAGATAGACACATTATCTTTTGTGAGGATGCTTCTAATATTGTCTCACATCCTAAAAGTTCTAGGAAGTCTAGTGTTCCTGTGCTTTCTGTTAGGATAGGTGATCATTGCTATTATGGTTTATGTGATATTGGTGCAAGTTCTAGTGCTATTCCTTATGAGCTTTACAGGGAAATTATGCACGAAATTGCTCCTTGTAAACTTGAAGAGATTGATGTGGTTATTCAGCTTGCTAATAGGGAAACTATCTCTCCAATTGGTATCATTAGAGATGTCGAAGTCCTTTGTGGTAAGACTAAATACCCTGCTGATTTTCTTGTACTTGGGTCGGCTGCCAATGATAGTTGTCCTATTATTTTTGGTAGACCTTTTCTGAATACTTGTGGTGCTGTTATAGACTGTAAGAAAGAGAAAATCTTTACTAAATTTGCTGGTGAATCTTATGAATTCAATTTCTCTAAATTTGCTAAAGCACCTTATGAAACTGAATTGCCTAGTGAGGATTTTGAAATTGCTCAACTTGCATCTATTGTTCTTGCTCCTAACAATGCTTTGCAGCAACATATGGAGAATCATGAAAGTGAGAACTTCAGGGAAGAAAGGAATGAGCTTGATGAAGTATTCCTTCGTCAACCTATGCTCAAACACAATTTACCTGTGGAAGATTTGGGTACCACAATGCCACCCAAGGAGGATCCTGTTTTTGATTTGAAACCTCTGCCTGATAATCTTAAATATGCTTATATTGATGATAAGAAAATATATCCTGTTATTATCAGCTCTAAACTTTCAGGTACAGAGGAGGAAAGGTTATTGGGAGTGTTGAAGAAACACCGCGGAGCTATATGTCAGCACGCCATCAACATGGAACCTGATGCAAAGCCTGTTGTTGAGCATCAGCGTCGTTTAATACCCAAGATGAAAGAAGTGGTAAGAAATGAGGTATTAAAACTTCTTGAAGCTGGTATTATTTATCCTATTGCTGATAGTAGATGGGTAAGTCCTGTGCATTGTGTTCCTAAGAAAGGAGGAATTACCGTTGTTCCTAATGAAAATGATGAACTAATTCCTCAAAGAGTAGTAGTTGGTTATAGGATGTGCATTGATTTTAGAAAGGTTAACAAAGTAACTAAGAAAGATCATTATCCTTTGCCTTTTATTGATCAAATGCTTGAGAGGTTGTCTAAGAAAACTCACTTTTGTTTCCTTGATGGGTATTCTGGGTTTTCTCAAATTGCTGTGAGAGCGCAAGATCAAGAGAAAACTACTTTTACTTGTCCTTATGGAACTTATGCTTATAGACGTATGCCTTTTGGTTTATGTAATGCTCCTGCTACTTTTCAAAGATGCATGTCTGCTATTTTTCATGGCTTTTGTGAGGAAATTGTGGAAGTCTTCATGGACGATTTCTCCGTCTATGGAACTTCCTTTGATAATTGTTTGCACAACCTTGACAAAGTTTTGCAGAGATGTGAAGAAACTAGCCTTGTTCTTAATTGGGAGAAATGCCACTTTATGGTTAATGAAGGAATTGTTCTTGGACATAAAATTTCTGAAAGAGGTATTGAAGTTGATCGAGCTAAAGTGGAGGCAATTGAAAAGATGCCTTGTCCCAAAGATGTTAAAGGTATTCGTAGTATTCTTGGTCATGCTGGTTTTTATAGGAGGTTTATTAAAGATTTCTCTAAAATTTCCAAGCCTCTTACTAATCTTCTTCAAAAAGATGTACCATTTGTTTTTGATGATGATTGTAAGGAAGCTTTTGAAACTTTGAAAAAGGCTTTAATCACCGCTCCTGTAGTTGAACCACCTGATTGGAATTTACCTTTTGAAATTATGTGTGATGCTAGTGATTATGCTGTAGGCGCTGTTCTTGGGCAGCGAGTAGATAAAAAGTTAAATGTTATTCATTATGCTAGTAAAACTCTTGATTCTGCTCAAAAGAATTATGCCACTACTGAAAAAGAATTTCTAGCTGTAGTTTTTGCTTGTGACAAATTTCGACCCTACATAGTTGATTCGAAAGTCACTATTCATACTGATCATGCTGCAATTAGATACCTTATGGAAAAGAAAGATGCTAAGCCAAGGCTTATTAGATGGGTACTTCTTTTGCAAGAATTTGATTTGCATATCATAGATAGAAAAGGTGCTGAAAATCCTGTTGCTGATAATTTGTCTAGATTGGAAAGCATTCCTTATGATCCTATTCCTGTTAATGATAGCTTTCCAAATGAACAATTGGCTGCAATAAGTGTAAGTTCGCGAGATAGTCCTTGGTATGCTGATTATGCTAACTTTATTGTTTCCAAGTACTTGCCTCCAACCTTTTCAGCTCAGCAAAGAAGGAAATTCTTTTATGACTTGCGGCATTACTTTTGGGATGACCCACACTTATATAAAGAAGGAGTCGATGGTATTATGCGAAGATGTGTTCCTGAATATGAACAACAGGAAATACTGAGGAAATGCCATGGAAGTGCTTATGGAGGGCATCACGCTGGAGATAGAACTGCGCAGAAAGTTCTACAATCAGGTTTTTATTGGCCTACCCTCTTTAAGGATGCAAGAAAGTTTATTTTATCTTGTGATGAATGTCAAAGGGTTGGTAATATCTCTAGACGCAATGAAATGCCTATGAGTTATTCTCTTGTTATTGAACCATTTGATTGTTGGGGATTCGACTTCATGGGTCCTTTTCCTTCTTCACAAGGTAATACTCATATACTTGTTGCTGTTGATTATGTCACTAAATGGGTAGAAGCTATACCTACTAAAAGTGCTGATGGTGAGACCTCTTTAAAAATGCTTCAAGATGTCATTTTTCCTAGGTTTGGTGTACCTAGATATCTTATGACTGATGGAGGTTCTCATTTTATCCATGGTGGTTTTAGAAAGACTCTTGCTAAATATGGTGTTAATCATAGAATTGCTTCAGCCTATCATCCTCAAACTAGTGGACAAGTAGAATTGTCAAATAGGGAGATTAAATCTATCTTGCAAAAGACTGTTAATAAATCTAGAAAAAATTGGGCTAGTAAGTTAAATGATGCTTTATGGGCTTATAGAACTGCTTATAAGAACCCCATGGGCATGTCTCCTTATAAAATGGTTTATGGTAAAGCTTGTCACTTGCCTTTAGAATTAGAACACAAAGCTTATTGGGCAGTGAGAGAACTTAATAGAGATTTTAAACTTGCCGGTGAGAAAAGGTTGTTGCATTTAAGTTCTTTAGATGAATGGAGAAGTGAGGCTTATGAAAATGCTAGACTCTTTAAAGAAAAAGTTAAGAGATGGCATGATAGGAGAATTCTTAAAAGAGAATTTAATGTTGGTGAGAAAGTTCTATTGTATAGGTCTCGTCTCAGATTTTTTGCAGGAAAGTTACTCTCAAAATGGGAAGGACCATTTGTTATTGTGGAGGTGTATCGTTCAGGTGCAATAAAAATTGCTTCATTGAAAGATAACTCTACACAAGTGGTAAATGGTCAAAGACTCAAGCATTATATTTCTGGAGATTCTATTAATGAAGAGGTTGATACAATTAAAGTGGTGACTCCGGAAACTTTCATTGAAGAACATTTTTCTGGGACTGCAGAATTCGATTCGAATAGGTAACAGTTTCGGTAAGAAAAGTTTCGCGAATAACTTTCTAGAAGATATTTTCGTCGTTTTTATTAAATATGGAAAAATAAGAGACCGAACCGGATGGGAGACGGCACCCGTGGTGCCCAAACCATAGGTCGGCGCGGTGGGCCCCCAGCCGCGCCGCCTGGTGGTTTGAGCACCCCGGAGCTCGTCTCCGATCAGGTTTCCTCCTGTACCTTCCTTATGTTGTAAAACTTTTTGCTATATAACTCACCCGAACCCCCGAGGTTCGTATCTCGCCTTTTCATCGTGTTTCGTTTCGAGCTGTTTCTGTCCAGATATTGTTTTCAGATTTAGAAGCGCCATGGTCTCCAACAACAACAACAAGGGCAAGGAGCCTTTGGAAGACGAGACTCAAGACCCCAAGCTGAAGGAGGAAGTCAAGAGCGAAGATGAAGGAGAAGTGGAGGAAGACCCCGCGCTACCGTTGCAAGCATCGGAGTGGTGGCAAATCCATTCAAGCCCAGGCAAGGGGCGCGGATGAGCACCGGAGGGAAGGTTCCACGACGCTTCTTGGCTCCCAGGACATCTTCCCCAGGCATAAATAACCCCTTCCATACTCTTATCCATAAGCATCAAATTGAGAGGATCCCGGAGGCTGAATTGCCTAGTGGTTGGAATATAGATCGTTCTAACAATACAGGAAAGAGGGATTCTGCTGCTGAGGAGTGGGGAAACAACTCCAAGAGTTGGGACTCGCAGTCTGACAAGTTTATGAATCGCATCGAACACAACTCTGAGCTGATTCGCGCCCTCACCTACAAGATTGATGAACTGAAGGAGCTGGTTGATAAGCTTATCAACAATTCACCACCACCACCGAAGGAGTAATTCATCACAAGTATTGGCATCCCCTTGGTTTGTTCCAAGCTTGGGGGAGTGCCGCGGTATCACATCATTATCTTTACCTTTTACTTTTCCATAAAGTCATATCGTGAGTAGGGAAGTTATCTTATATGATGGTTTGCAATGTGGAAGTATCTCTCTTTTAGTTGGTTATCTATGTATCCCTTGGTGTGAGTTGCCGTTATGAAATATTAATGAGAAGTTTTATCATTTACCTTCTGCATACTTTATTTTAGAAACATGATCATCCATCAATAAATGTGCTAGTCACTGAATCATATGCCTCCCTCATATGATTGTTGACCAGGAACCTATTTAGAATAACATCATAGAGATAATGGGTTTCACAAATGAATCACGTATTCATTAACCAATATCATGATAGTTTATTCAAGGGACGGAATGACAATTATTCTTTTGTCAGAGATTCATAAACATGTGGAAATATCACACTAGTAGGAAAAAGCCATTCTGTGGCGCACCCCTAAAGCTATTCTGTGGCGCATGGGGGGTGCGCCACAGAATACTTGCCACTAAATTGTAAATTCTGTGGCGCACCACTCCGTGCGCCACAGAATTGTGTGGCGCATCCCACCTAGTGCGCCACAGAATAACTATCTGTGGCGCACCCCTAAGAGTGCGCCACAGAATAGGGTGCGCCACAGAAATATTTCGGATGCGCCACAGAATTCCTATGCAGTATTGTACCGTACAATACCAGAATACAAATACCCGTATAATACCAGAATACATGTATATTTCATATTTACACAGATATAACAGAAACAGAGATATATTTTCACAGGTATATAAAAACAAACACATTACTAATGTCATCGCAAGTTGATACAAAAGTGCGGAAGTTTTACACAAGTGTTGAGATATATACAAAAGTTCATCGATCGTTGCACATGTTACAAATGAAGTGTTCACCGCCTACACTAGGATCAAATAGATTACACATCTCGGCGTGTTGATGGTGAGCAAGAGCGGGAGCACGACGATCTCATTTAGCCTTATTCTTCGGGAGCGGCGCCGGGAACGGTTTGCACGCGTCTTTCGTCATCCACGCCCTGTCGTCCTTCTGCAACTCTAGGCGTTCTTCGATTTCCCTCTGATGCAACCCTGTAGATGGAGGTAGATATATATATTGGTTAATAATATCAATAGAGTATGCATGCATGATTTATTCATCTAAGTGGATAAATAGAGTATGTATGTATGCATGTGTAAGGCTTTCTTTTATAATACATCCTAGATACCTCGGCGGCAATTGAAGGTCCCCCTACTTTGATGACATCTTCGAGGATGACTTCCGATAACCTGGTCTTGATGCGTTGGAAGTCTTTTCTAAGATCCTTATCGGAGTGGCCTTTGTCATATTCGACCCATGTTTGCAAAGCAGATGGCAAAATCAATTGTGCTGCATCTCGGATTAGCATGTTAATATGACGGAGGGCGTAGAAGGCATCCATCACGCTGCCCGGCTGCTCCTTGAGGCAAGAGAACTCAGTGACATGCTTGAAATGGTGCAACTTGTTTTGAGGATTGACAAAAATGCTCGCTTTCTTGTCGAAGACGCCTCCCTTTTGGGCGTAGCCCTGAAGAGCTTGATTGAGGACAGCAATTATGTTGGCATAGCGTTTCTTAGTACTACTACCTGAGTCAAAATAAGTGGCATAGGAATAGCTCGGGTTTAGGATGATGAGGACGCAGTAATTGTCCCTGCTCAACACAATTTAAATGATGATGATCAGAAACAGGCATTGAACTCAGAAAGGCACAAGACGGTGGCGAGCGGATGTGTACTTACTAGGGAAAGAAAGGCACAAGAAGGCTATTCTTTTGCTGGTTTTGCAGCATGAACCTCTCAGGTACTCAACTGCCCTGGTCCGTGTCACTGATCCTTCCACGAGCTGGCTGTCACGCATGTAGTAGGGATCCGCTACCGCGACGTGCGGGATATTATCTCTGTGGATAGTCATTGCCTCATTGAGCGCGTATAGGCGGACCAAGTTATAGTTGAGCCGCTTCTGGTGAAATAGATTGAACAAGTCCTCGTATGCTATGAAGAACAGATCCGCGGGGTCTTCACGGACGACTACCAACCCGCCATCTTCCATTGGCACTTGGGCAGTGCACACCGGGTAATTTGGATCCATGTCTTTAAGAAGAAGGCCTCTAGCATAAGGATAGACTGGTTCAAAGAGATCATTGGCGGAGTTGCGAGGCGGACCATCTCCGGAGGCAATTTCGGTTTTCCAGCTTCATGAACCATGTGCGCCGATTTGTCCGGACGGGGTGGTATGGTGTCTTCACGACCCTGGATAATCATAGGAGGTGGCTGGCTCGCAGAGGCGCCCTTTGATCCCTTTGATATCTTGTTGGGGGGCTTCCTGGGCTTACTGCTCCGTGGCTGCCCTACAAGCCCCTCTGCAACCGATTTCGCAATCGTGCCAGGGGAGAAAACGCCGGTAGCCAGTTTGTCTTGAGCTGCAGCGCCGGCTGCTGGAGGTGTCTCTTGAGATAAACCCTGGAAGTCCAGGCGCTGCGTGACTGCATTGAGACGAGCAGGTTGATCGGCGTGGGCACGGAAGGGTGGTTCGTGATCCACAGGAGGCATGAATGCGTCGTGGTCTTCGGCGCCAGTGTTGATGAAGGCATTGATGTCCATAGGATCATCATCGTCGTCGTCGTTGCCATCAATAAGTTGAGGTGCAGAGGCGTTGCCTAATTGCACCGGTTGTGGTTCAGAGCCTAATTGCAAAGGTTGTGGTTCAGAGCCTACCAACAGTTGCTTCTGGTGGTTGGTGGTAGTGGCGACGGCTGCAGGCTTCCTCGGGGGCTTCGTGGGACGGATCGGGCGTCCCGCCGGAACTTTGAGGTGGCGCCGGTGTTGCGTCTTGGGCCCTCATCAATAATACCCCCCCCCCCCCAAGACGAATCTGGGTCTTCGGCCATGGCGTGATCCATTCGGGGCACTTTCCAAGGACCAAGTGTTTGTCGGATCCCGGAGGTTGAACGGGGGGGTCAATGTTGTAATACGCCCTCGGTACTGTGACTACCTTGACCTTAATAAAAGCCTTGTCCATTGGAGCGTGGTGCATTTGTGTGCTGCCTGTTTGTAGGACAAGGCCCGAAGCAACTTCCTTCAACTCGCCGCCGGCCTCTACCCTATGCAGGAGTATGCAAGGCGTTTCCTAGAGTGAAATTAAGCACCATATGCATTTGTGATTAATCATGCATGAGATGGCAGTCATCGATCGAAGCAGGCATAGTTATAGAGAAGACGACGCGGACTAACTAATTAGTTACCTTGATGACGGCGTCCAGCTCGGCTTCCGTCGAGACAAGGGCGCCGGTGCCGGCGGCGGCTGGAGTATTCTTCTCGGGTGCCGGTACCGTACGCAGCGCCGGTGTGACCAAAGGGGCCATGGGCGGCGGGGTCACCATGTCGTCCGGCGACCGGTGCTGCTGGTTCATGGTGGAGTTGCTGCCGGAGAAGCTGGGCACGTGTATCGACCCCTGATGACCTCCCGCAGCCCAGGCAGCTATCCCCTCCATTAACTGCGGGGGAAGGATCTGTTGGAGCCTATCTTGGACTAGCTTTTCCACCGTGCCGGCATCCACGGTGTTCTTCTTCAGTTCCTCCAGCTCCGCCCTTAGCTGCTGAACCTCGGCTTTATCCTGCTTGGACGTCCTCCTCCTCTTTTTCGTCTCGCCGGCGCCGTCCGAGCTGTAGTACTCTGTGAACTTCATGCTCGTACCATAGCCCGTCACACGGCCAGCTGATGTCGGCGGCGCCGACTTGTCCCTTTCCCTGAAAGAGTTCATCGCCCGGTTGAAAGTAGTGTCCCACACTTCCCTCGAACCCTGGGACGGGCCGGCCTCAGCCTCAGCCTTCAACTCTTCCTCCTGCACACAAAGGTGAACACACTTAGAAATTTGAGATCAACGCAATGGACTTTGAGATATCTGTGGTATTTAAATTCCCTTACCAGCTTTTCCTGGAATTTCTTCACATCGTCGTACTTGGTAACGAACTCCCCAGTCGCCCAGTCGAGATAGTAGCGGGACCGGACAAAGTTCCTGGTCTGCTCATCTAAGATTTTATCCCATGGGTTTTCCAGATTACGACGTGCTATTTCCCTATCCTCCTTTTCCCAAGTGGGTTGTTTCCCTTTGTAACCGCCGCTTCCCAAATGGTGGTTTCCTAAGTTCAGCGCCCGCATTTCCTTCCCCCACTTGGTCCATTTTGCACACACCTCAGATTTTAAAAACTCCTTAAATTCCTCGAACTCTTCTAAGGTGATGTGAGGCTCTTGTATACTAATATCCTCCCAGCTCTTTTTCTTCTGAATCTTCGCCTTCACCCGGCTTTTCCAGCTGCTCAAGGCGGTGCTCATCTTCGTGATGGCGTAATTATCCACATTTTTGGGGAGCGGGTTCGGGAACGTGTATCGTTTGTGAACCCTCCTGAGGAGGTGTTCGACCAAAGCCGCATTATCGTCGCTTCTGAGGTCAGTCGTGTTGATCGACACGCCTTCTCGGAGGATGCACCCTAGTTGCATGCTGTACCCTCGTGCAACTTTCTTAGGCATCAATGGTGCGCCACTTAAACTGACCTCCGTGATCACGTCCGTGACATTGTCCACCGACTGCACTTTCCGCGGTTTGGTCCTTGGCCTCCGCTTCTTCTTGTTCTGAGCGGCCGGGTTGCTGCACCCGGGTTCCGTTTGGTCGCCGCCATCGGTGGGACCATCCGTGCGGTCATCGCCAGTGGTGGGGCCATCCGTGTGGTCGCCACCATCTCCTGAGGTGTCATCCTCACCACCTTCTTCGTTGTATTCGGGGTCGGACTCCCGTACCTCTTGCTGCTCAGCCTCGGGGCCACTAGTGGCCGCGGCATCCCCCATATGTTTTTCCCAGAAGTCCTTGTTGTGTTCTCTTGCTTGCTCTTCGACGCTCATGCGCTTAGAAGCGTCGCCCGACATGTTTGAACTGCATTAAAAAGAGGCAAAAAGTTAGTATAACAAATATAAGAGAAAAAAAATCACCTAACTAAGTACTAAGATACCCCGGCCCATGCATTAGTCGCAATACCCCATATGTCCTATTTTTAGCAAAGTCATGCCAAATTTCACGAAAAAATTCGGCATGACCTTTGCTAAAAAAGGGACATATGGAGTACCCGAATTTGCCGGAACGGAAGTTAATCGACGTTCCGGCAATCTCAAGGGCCTCTCGGGGTACCTGCAAGCATTTCCAACAAAAAAAACACATCTCTGGCCGGCATCTCGGCCGGCATCTCCACGACACGATGGTCGGAGCACAAGCACAATACACCATATGTCCTATTTTTAGCAAAGTCATGCCAAATTTCACGAAAAAAATCGGCATGACCTTTGCTAAAAAAGGGACATATGGAGTACCCGAAATTGCCGGAACGGAAGTTAATCGACGTTCCGGCAATCTCAAGGGTCTCGGGGTACCTGCATATATTTCACAAAAAAAAACACATCTCCGGCCGGCATCTCCGGCCGGCATCTCCACGACACGATGGTCGGAGCACAAGCACAAACACCCAACTCCACGACACGATGGTCGGAGCCACATCCACATCTCCAAAAAAAAAATCCACATGTCCGGCCGGCATCTCCGGCCGGCATCGCCACATCCCACATCTCACCTGAAAGAACGCGGTGCTTCTTCCCAACTTCCTGCATACGGAAAAACAATATATTAGTTTACAAATGAAATGCATTTCAAAAATACAAGTAAAACTAACCTAACAGCAGCAGCACTAACCTAGCAACACAACTAGAAACTAACCTAGCTAGCACTAGCAGCAGCAACTAACATCAACTAACATCAACTAACAAGCAGCAACTAATTAACAGCAAGCACTAACAACTAGCAAAAACTTAGCACTAACCTAACACTAACCTAGCTAGTAGCAACTAACAACTAGCAAGCACTAACCTAGCTAGTAGCAACTAACCTAACACTAACCTAACAGCAAGCAGCAACTAACAGCAACACACCTAACAGCAACTAAACTAACCTAAACTAACAAGTAAAATTATCAACTAACTAACCTAAACTAACAACTAACCTAACAGCCTAAACTAACCTAAAGCACAAGCAAGCAAGCAACAAACTAACCTAAACTAACAACTAACCTAATAGCAACTGAAATTATCAAATTCGTACAAGAATTTTAGTGTAGGCATTTTGACAAACACCATCGGTGCTAGGAGGGAGAGGAGACCAGGGGAGGAGGAGGGGTCACCTTCGGTGCTAGGAGGGAGAGGAGGTGGTCGGCGGCGGTGTCGAGGGCGGTGCGCCGTGTCCAGGCGGTGGCGGCGAGGTCGTCGGTGGCACGGGCGCGAGGTGGGCGAGGCCGAGGCGGCACGGGCGCGAGGTGGGCGAGGCCGAGGCGGCACGGGCGCGAGGTGGGCGAGGCCGAGGCGGGGGCGTCGGCGGCGGCTCGAGGTCGACGGCGACGAATTGGGGCGGGCGAGGTCATCGGTGGCACGGGCGCGAGGTGGGCGAGGCCGAGGGGGCACGGGCGCGAGGTGGGCGAGGCCGAGGCGGCACGGGCGCGAGGTGGGCGAGGCCGAGGCGGGGGCGTCGGCGGCGGCTCGAGGTCGACGGCGACGAGTGGGTCGAGGTCTCGAGGAAGAAGAAGAGAAAGAACTGGCGGGGACGCGAAATATGCCTAAGTGTTGGAATTCTGTGGCGCATTGGCAGGGGTGCGCCACAGAATGTGCATATTCTGTGGCGCATCTGACACGTGCGCCACAGAATATGCTAATTCTGTGGCGCATGGGCAGGGGTGCGCCACAGAATGTGCATATTCTGTGGCGCATCTGACACGTGCGCCACAGAATGGGCCCAAAAGTGGCTGACCCGTGGGTGGGGTGTGGGCCCGCACACTTTCTATGGCGCACCACTATTGGTGCGCCACAGAATAGGGTCATTCTGTGGCGCACCACAGAATTGTTACATTTCTGTGGCGCACTGTGACAGATGCGCCACGGAATGTGTTTTGTGGCGCACGGCTAGTTTCGTGCGCCACAGAATAGGGATCCATAGAAAAGCTTTTTCCTACTAGTGTCATCATCAATATGATTGCCTCTAGGGCCTATTTCCAACAGTCTCCCACTTGCACTAGAGTCAATCATGTATCACTATACAAGAATCGAGTAACACTTACTCATCTGTGCATCTAACACTTAGATTGTGGCTAATGCTCTGCTGGCGGCGCAATAACATTTGTTGCCCGTGCATAAATTGCATATAATGAAAGTCGGCCTCTCGCATGGAACAATTCCAGCTTACCCTCTTTTCAAACCATAATATGAACGATTATGAAGTTGGTAATGAGCAGTAACGTAACTCTTTACGAACAGCTCCACTAACCATTAGAAACAATCCTTTTGTGCTTCCGAAGCACCCGAGGATTTATACCATAGTCGAGTGACTTTCACTCAGATTTGACTGATATTTGTACATAACACTCAGAACAAATTATACATCCTTTGGGTATTCATCATGAAAATCATGCTGACATACTAATTGATGAACACTTCAACAATCATTACTTCACCAAGAAACTCCTTTCTTATGAAGATTATAAGGATTCAATTATTAGAATATTATCCCGATCTACATGTCTCCACATGCATGATCAATATGAGTGTACTCCCACTAATCTTGTTGTAAAACAAGACTCCTTATTGTATTGGCAAAATCAAACATTTTGACTAAGTCAAACAATAATGTTCACTCACAAAAGATTTTAGTATCACAATTGACTAGAAGATTTCATTATGTTCAACAATTTGAACTTGAAGAAAACTCTTCACGACTACTTGTGTCAGCCAGGTTCATAACCTTAATGACATGCATAATCTATTACGAGTGTAATGGTTCAAAACCATTTTCTTGAGTTAGGGTCCATCACGCTTCTTCATGTACAAGTCGTATTACCGTCGAGTACATGACCTGCGCTCTCTGGGTAGACGCGTCTCAAACAAATTTGAGTCGCCTCGTGCTCCCACTAATTCTATTAGAGAAACAATTTCTCTAAGAAAGATATTTCAGAACGACAAACATTTTGCCCTCTTCATAACGCTATGATGACCTCATGAAACGACAACTCAGGACGCCTCCTGATCAATATCATATACGGTGTCTTTCATATGGTCTCAAATAGCAGAACCCAATTCTACATTAGAACAACTCATTCTTACGTGCAACGGAAAAAGAACTTCGGACAAGAAAGGTTTACCATTGATCTAACCATGTCTAACAAGGTTTGATCATATATATACCACCCGAATGGTCCAACATTTGGATGCTTCGATGGCTATAGCAATAGTAGAACAATTCCACATTGCTACACATGGTTACCATGTACAGCTCAAATATATGTCTATGATCAAATCAAAGAATATTAATTATCTTGCCATACTCTTAATTAATGTTGTGAAACTAAACGACTTTGTCAAAACTAAGATGAGTAGTCCATTCGCTAATGGAGTACTCCCACTCAACACATCATTTATAATATCGAACAACTCTTGTTCTCTATTTAGAATTTATAACCTTCTGTCAAACGACATAAGTTATGCAGGTGATGAGGGTAGAAACATGATAACATTTATCTAGTTCCATTCACAGGTTTGACAATAGCAACAATTGCAGCATATAAACAGCCAATGTGGAAACTACTTCCGCATTGCTATTACGAAGACCATCTTCGATCACTACTTAACCTTTCGTCAAAATAAGCTCAATTAGCGCATTGCCCGACGCAATCGATTAAGTATCAAATACTAAAGAGCTTGTTTGACGATCAACAATGAGAATATTCACAACAAACATTGTGGACAATGAAGTCACACTTTCCTTGCCCACTTTCTAGTCCTCAGAATTCATGCACCTCTTTCCTTCAATAACTGCAACGACTAAGTGTCACTCATCGTCATGAGTTAGAACAGAGATCGGATCATTGGGCATAAGCTCATGCTCAGGATCATATCCTAAGACATGCTTTAGTCCTAACCTATCATTTTCAAACACTTGTCTCGGCATAATCATCACATGATCAATGCCTATTCTTAATGCTTAACTCATCTATCACATGCATCTAATGCACTTTGGTCCACTATATATTCACGACAATCATTTGACAATCAAAATGAATGAGGGAATCAAACATTAGTCAACACTTGACACGCGGAAACATTTTCCGTATTCTCGATGTAACTAAATAATTTAATTACCTGGAGATCGACCGAATTTCCTTCCGCTATCTTGCATCAACAACATCCCGAAGATGTCAAACATCTCGACTTTTGTTTATTTCTCAAACATGCCTTTTAGTCTAACAATCATATCGTAGACGAGCAAATTCCCATCTTGCTTCAAAAGCTCATAGTAGTTTGCGGCAATTAAGAGAATGCAAGTAATAAGGAAATGTGATGCTTCATAAGCATTTCTTGAGTAGCAATAAGACACAGCTAAATGAACATGTACACTTTAAATATATTCCAAATAACATTCTACTTGGGAACAATTCTCCAAATATAGCATCAGCCAAAAATAGTTCTAACTATAATCGAACACACATAAAACTATAAAACTGAATGTAGCCATATCAAAATGAATCTACAACAGTAATATTCATGCAAAGCTGAGATGTATGTTTATGAAGAAGTATCTTGCATTAAACTATTTGATAAAAGAACTCCCACTAAATTCCGTATCCCTCAGACGACCTTTAGTGATTCAAGATCCACATCAAACAAGTCTACTAGTGAGCCGGACGCTTCACCGCTAGAAGACAAGGTAGATCGGTAAGCAACACTTGCTAATCATATCATCATATGACTCTTGTTGTTGGATGACATCTCTATGTCTAAATGTCCAACCTTTATGCCCCAAGGCGCTTAACCGTTAAGATTATCTTGATAAGTTAACCAACCCTTATGCGCGTAAGTATCCGATACAAACCCATCTAGTCAACGAAAAATGATGGCACCCTACTATCATAGGCCCACCATCAAATGTAGAAGACATGGGATGGTGCAAGGTTTGGTTGGGAGGGCACATGTTTAACTTAATATTTGCGAGGGAATCTACTCTATTATGTAACAAGCATGGCAAGCAACAAAACAATAATAGAAGTAGAACTTGCAAAGGAACAATGACAAATTGCGAATAATCATATTAACTGTAAATTTGTGCACCTTTTGCGATGACGTCTCTTTTGCCATATTTTTCTCCGCTTGCCATCTTCACGACACATCATATGTATCCGAGCGCAAATACCATACTATAACACTTTATAGTGGCACGTGCTCAACGCACATCATATGTGCATAAATGGACATAACCATATTCACCTCAATTATCGCAAACAATTTTGCATAGAATCAAATTCTATATTGTGAATTACTAACATATATAATGCACCAGGAATTACACTTGAAAACAATTTTGAAAAACCACGTCCAATCGCAAAAACACCGAGAACAAATTCACCGGCAATATACAAGAGGAACTAAGATTAATCTTATTAATCAACAAACATTTATATATTTACTTACTATGGCTACAACACCTTATAACCAGTCTATGAACCAGTAACGTTTGCTTGAATTTCAGAAACTCCTTTCTAATCAATACATTCAATAGATCCTATCTATATCTGCAAGCATGCATACAGTGACCAAAATAATTAAATCATCATATGAAATAATAGATTTCTTCTAGATCACATCTAGTGGTCACAAGGTTAATGCATAAACATGCACTGTCATGTTACTGGATGTCCTGCGATAAATAAACATATTCATCTAACGCCAGAATCAGTCGATCTCATCGGCTATCAACTTGATCCATTTTGACAAACATGAAGCGACAGTAGATAATATCTACTGACAACGGCATCCTATGCCAATACATGCATGCCAAAACCAACCAGCACCTTCTTTACCACAGTCGCATCACTATGAGACTGAAGCAAGACCAACAGCCTTGTTGTGCGGCCGGATTGCAGAGACTACTGATATCAAACTGGAAGAACACAACTGAAATTAGTAGATCATATCTACATTTAACAGCTGGCCAACACCAAATAAATCATCACATGAATAGGTGGTAAGCAATACATATATCCATCAGGCTTCGTACGTATCAGTATACGTATCGTCCGGCCGGAAACACATGAATCACTGAAAAAGCATTTCATGAGTCAAGCAGCATCTGCCATTAAACACGTATCACCATACGCTGATTCTTAATCCATCGTATAGATCAAGGCTTCATCTGGATGGAGCGACATGCACTAGTAATCTGCAAGTTCCAGGACATCTACATGCCATGGATACTAGTATAAACACCACGCATCTGCTAAATCCATCACATGGATCAATTAGCAATCGTCCTCTGCTTAATACTTACAAGCAACATCTAGCCAGATTGCAGTACGGCCAAGCGACCAATATAGATACTAATCAATCGCGATTATCCGGCTGATTGGGAAGTGTACAATACAAAAACCCAAATCAAATAATCACAGACCATTCATGGAGATACTCGAGGATGAGAACAGCCACAATCGCGGATCGCATCTGCAACTATGCTTCTCCCAAAAATCATAATCCATCTAATGAATTACAAGACCACACGAGTACTACCGAATCCTATAGCATAACCTGGCCACACGGGCAGACTACGTCGACCATCGCCTGTTCCATGCCCGATCAGATCAGACAGGTGTAACAGGGCAAATAAAATCTGCGATGATCCAATCGAAAAGGGAAGGAACTAGCGATCCAATGAACTAGCATCCAGGCCACGTAACATACATAACAGGATGTATAGAGATTCCGTCTGCTAGTCCGGCCGGCCGGCGGCGAACAAGCATAACAAACTGATGTACCTGAGACTGCAACGGTATCTCGTACGAGCCGCTATAACGAATAGCATGAACAACTTCATGCCAAGGCCTGGAGGAAACGAGAACACCAGATCGCATCTATTGTACTGCGCCCGTCGCATGGAAGAACCAGATCACATCTAGAAAAGATCACATCTATTTAATTCACACGGACAAGGCAGTGGATCAAATCCACGACGTGAACGGCAGATCGGATCCGTCACCACACGCCACGGCAGATCGCATCTGCCCTTGCAATGCAACTCCTTGCGCCGCCACTCCGGATCAAATCCGCCGCCGCACAACTCCTTGTGCGGCTGCTCCGAATCGAAGACTAAACAGGATGGGCTCTGATACCACTGTAGGGAATCGGTGTAGGCTACGCTAGCACAAATCAAAATTTCTACCGCGATTATCCCAAGGAACCCCTGCAAGTAATCGATCACGGATCACGAATTACCTCTCGACGCGCAGTGCAGCGGAAGACTGTCGATGTAGCGTGCCGATGCCGTGTAGTCGTACTACTCCTTCTCCTTGCGATCCCACGAACAACACCTCGCGGATCCCATGAACAGATCGTCCAAACGCCCCAAGTGTGACGCCTCTATCGGTGTCCACACATAGGGATGGAACACCGCGGTCGGCGTGCTAGCTCCGATGGCGCGATGTGGTGGAGAGAGTGCGGCGGCTAGGGTTTCCACTGGCGTACCTTTTTGCTGCCCACTCCTCTCTTATATATAGTCCTCCTAATGGGCTTCTACATTAGAGTCCCATTAGCACTATAAACCCAATAAGAGATGGATCGTATCCAGTCTCTGTTCCATACCCCTTAAGTGTGTGACCCTACAGGTTTACGTATAAATGGACATGACGCGAGTACACTACTCGACCAATAATCGGTAGCGGCCTCTAGCAAGACGTGCCGACTCCCAAATACATGTAAAGATCATATCGGACGAAGCTTCCACAATATTGTACACTTGTTCCTTTTGCCTCACGATATTGATTAAGCTCAAGGTGAGAACTTGTCATCCTTGTAATAGCCCGATCATCTTTCTCGATATCCATGACGCGGAATCCCTGAAACACGGTTAACACTTAACCGAGAGTACGGCCATACATTTTCTGGATCGGTCATTCGAGTGGCCAAGATATATCTCTCGTTGGACGGAGGGCAAATCCCATCTTGATCAACCATGACTTGCAGCATGTTTCGTGACAAAACCGAAGCTACCTTTATAGCTACCCTTTCACGGTGTAGCGTTGGATAGCCCCAAAGTAAAGCCCTTACACATCCCAAGCTCACGCGAAGATCTCAGGTCTAAGGAATCAGCATACACATTGTATGAGATTAGCTGATGACATGAAAGAATGGATATTCTCACAGTGTCTCATGGTGGGTCAGTCCAACTCCATGTTCTCAACATGAGTCCACATTATTGATCGACATCTCCATGTCAATGATCCGTGAAACATGATCATCTATCAATAAATGTGTTAGTCACTGAATCATATGCCTCCCTCATATGATTGTTGACCAGGAACCTATTTAGAATAACATCATAGAGATAATGGGTTTCACAAATGAATCACGTATTCATTAACCAATATCATGATAGTTTATTCAAGGGACGGAATGACAATTATTCTTTTGTCAGAGATTCATAAACATGTGAAATATCATCATCAATATGATTGCCTCTAGGGCATATTTCCAACAGTTTTGCCCTGATTTATCAGTAAGCAACTTAATTTGCAAATAGACACTCCTCCATGGTATGTGAATGTTGGAAGGCACCCGAGGATTCGGTTAGTCATGGCTTGTGTAAGCAAAAGGTTGGGAGGAGTGTCAACTATAAAGAAACTAAAATACATGTGTAAACAAAAGAGAAGAGGGATGATCTACCTTGCTGGTAGAGATAACGTCCTTCATGGGAGCCGCTCTTGAAAGTCTGGTTGACAAGGGGTTAGTGTTCACTTTACTACGATTCGTTGACAACGACATACATAGCTCAAACAACTATTTTCATACTCTCTATATGCTTTGCAAAACTTAAAAGATCTAGCACATGATTTAATCCCTGCTTCCCTCTGCGAAGGGCCTATCTTTTACATTATTGTTGAGTCAGTAAACCCATTCCTCTCTATCTTAAGCAAGCATTTGAGTTGTTGTGATCCAATTAGTTATAGGTGTTGATACTTCTAATCATATCTCTTATTTCCTTGTTTCGCACAATAGCTTTTATCCGAATGAATATAACTTTGAAAGTTATCAATGACTGTAAGGAGACTGTTATGATTGAGGCATGTAAGTTCTGCTATATAAGCTCTGATATAAAGACTCTTCTCGAAAGATTAGTATGATCTGTTAATTGTTCTCTGACCAAGAGTTTAAGTTTGCCTTCGCCAATCATGGTTCTCTTTATGCACTTCATTGTGGTTCCCTTTACTTATTTCAAGTTAGATTATATGAAGGGAAGTTGCTGTCTAGAATGACTTGTGTATCAATGAATGTGATGCTTCTTGTCCGTATTTTATTTATCGACACTTTGCTCCATAAACTTGTGGTCATGTTTACTGAGCTCAGTTTTCGCTTGGGGACAAGCGAGGTCTAAGCTTGGGGGGGTTGATACGTCCATTTTGCATCACTATTTTATATCGATATATTTCATATTTAGAAGTGTTACTTATGTTATTTTACCTATTTTGCATTTTTGATGAATAATGGAGAATTGGACACCGGAGTCAGGATTCTGCTGGAAAAAGCACCATCGAGATGCACTATTTCTGAAGATCAATAAATCGAAGGAGACATATGGAAGTCCCTATTTTACCAGAAGATGGAGGAGGCCAAAAGGGGAGGCTGAGACGGCACCTGGGGAGCCCAAACCACAGGCTGGCGCGGTGGGCCCCCCTGCCGCGCCGCCTGGTGGTTTGGAGGACCAGGGCCATCCCAGCCGTTCCCCCTTCGTGTACTTGACCCCCTCAGAACCCTAACACACAGAGGGAGGCCATCGAAATATTCCGCCGCCTCCACGAGGCGGAAAACACTAGAGAGCGAAAAGCTCCCCTGCAGGAAGAAATCTGCCGCGGGAAATTCCCTCCCGGAGGGGAAAATCGTCGCCATCATCACCGTCATCGAGCTGGACTTCATCGGGATCATCATCATCATCATCTCCATCCTCAACACCATCATCACCGCCGCTGCACCCCGTCTCCGCTGTAACATCTAGGGCTGAATCTTGTCTATTTCATAGGGGAAACTCTCCCGGTGTTGATTACTCTTGTTATTGATGCTATTGTGTGAAACCATTGGATTAAGGTTTATGCTCAGATTGTTATTCATCATCATATCACCTCTGATCATGTTCCGTATGATGTCTTGTGAGTAGTTCGTTTAGTTCTTGAGGACATGGGAGAAGTCTTGATGTTAGTAGTGAATTATGTTGAGTAATATTTAATGGTTTGATGCTTAAGTTGTGGTGTTATTCTTCTAGTGGTGTCATGTGAACGTCGACTACATGATACTTCACCTTTATGGGCCTAGGGGAATGCATTGTGTATTCGTTTGCCAATTGTGGGGTTGCCGGAGTGACAGAAACCTGAACACCCGTTGGTATATCGATGCATGAGGGATAGCAGGATCTCAAAGTTTAAGGCTGTGGTTAGTTCATCTTAATTACTTTCTTGTATTTGCGGATGCTTGCAAGGGGTATAATCACAAGTATGTATTAGTCCTAGGAAGGGCGGTGCATTAGCATAGGTTCACCCACACAACACTTATCAAAACAATGAAGATTAATCAACTATATGAAGCGAAAGCACTTGACAATATTCCCGTGTGTCCTCAAGAACGTTTGGTCATTATAAGTACAACAACCGGCTTGTCCTTTGCTGTAGAAAGGATTGGGCCACTCGCTGCAACTATTATTACTGCATTTTATTTACTTGTACTTTATTTATCTGTCATATCAAAAACTCCTAAAAACTTGTCTGTGAGCATTTACAGTGAATCCTTCATCAAAACCGCTTGTCAACACCTTCTGCTCCTCGTTGGTTTCGACACTCTTATTTATCGAAAGTACTACGATACACCCCCTATACTTGTGGGTCATCAGAGACAACAGTCTTCTGCAAGGGGAGTTTCACGCTTCCAATCTCTTTACTTTGTTTTTGTCTTGCTTAGTTTATTTCATTTTATCTTGTTTGCTTTCAATTATCAAAAACACAAAAAAATTAGTTACTTGCATTCAGCTTATTTTCAGTTTTGTTTTCTGTTAGTCATCATGTCTAGCCCTGTTCCAGTAGTAGTGTCACCTGAAGAAGAGATCTTCACTTTCAAGGAAGGGAGTGAGGAGAGTTTTAAAAATGATTGGTCTAGAATATCTGAGTCCTATGCTAAAACTGAACCTAAAATGACTTTAAGCCTGCTTCTTAGTAGCTTTTATTTTGGTCTTGTACTTTGCTACAGATATGCTTTAGATGCTGTGGTAAGGGGAGATTTCCTTCGTTATGATGGGGATCAAGCTTTTAATGCTATAAAAAAGTTGATTACAATTTCTAGCGCCCCAATCACTAAAATTGATTTGGCTTTGACAAGCATAAGTGATAGACTTAACGCTCTTGAAACGAACATATCTGGTCTAAAAGAAGGGTATAATCAGATTCGTGAACATTATGATAATGTCCCCGTTGATTTTATTGTCTTGGATATTGAGTGCAATCCATCATGCCCTATTGTGTTGGGAAGACCTTTTCTTAGGACTGTAGGTGCTATTATTGATATGAAAGAAGGGAATATAAAATATCAATTTCCTCTCAAGAAAGGTATGGAACACTTTCCTAGGAAGAAGATTAAGCCACCTTATGATTCTATTGTTCGAACAAATTACAATGTTGATGCTTCTTCACTTGGTAATACTTGATGCATGCTTTGTGCCTAGCTAAAAGGCGTTAAAGAAAAGCGCTTATGGGAGGCAACCCATTTTATTTTCTGCAATTTTTCTTTTATTGAGTCAAGGAGTTTGTTTACTTCTGTAGCAACTCCTTTGTATCTTTATTTTCTCGCATTGTTGTGCCAAGAGTAGCCTCTAATGATAAGATGATGCTTAATTTTGATTGCTGCGCAGAAACAGATTTTTGCTGTTCACTGTACGAAATTCCTAAAATCACCAGATTGTTAAAAAATCTGAAATTTTTGTGCGTAATCTTTATGAATGTCTGAAACTTTCATTAGTTCAGAGTTTTCGATCTGAGCGTCGTAAGTGCCTCGAAAAAATTCGTCTTTGCGGACTGTTCTGTTTTAGACAGATTATGCCTTTTTATTTTGCATTCTCTCTTTTACTAGTGTTGAGTGAAATTCTTTTTTGGGTGGAAGAGCTTCACATAACATCAGTGGCTGTAGCTAATGTTTAAAGTAACAAATCATATTGCGTCTTTACAGAACATGTGAATTTTTGATTATGCACTAACCCTCTAATGAGATCTACTTTGAGTTTGGTGTGACGGAAGTTTTCAAGGGTCAAGAGAGAAGGATGATATAATAGGATCAAGAAGAGTGAAGAGCTTAAGCTTGGGGAGGCTCCCATGGATCTCCCCAGCATATTTCAAGAAGACTCAAGCGTCTAAGCTTGGGGATGCCCAAGGCATCCCCTTCTTCATCGTCAAAATTATCAGGTCATCTCTAGTGAAACTATATTTTAATTCTTTCACATCATATGTGCTTTTCTTGGAGCGTCTGTGTGCTTTTTATTTTCAGTATTGCATTTTATTTTCAATAAAGCTTGACTGGACCCTAGCATTCTTGATTGGGAGAGAGACACGCTCCGCTTTTTCATGAGAATACTCCTATTCTTCACTTATATTTGTTGAGTATTCATATCTAGCGCTGTTCAGCTTTTAGCTCTTGTTTTCATGTATCTCTTGTCAGAGCTATTAGCTTTCTTTTGTAGAAAGTACTCTCTTGCTTCACTTATATTTGTTTGGAGAGTTGATGAAATAAATTGATTGGTGTTTGGTTGGTTCAGAAAATGTTGCATGTGGTAATTGGTATAAGGAAAAACTTGCTTAATCTTGTAGATCACTAAAATGGATAACTTGATGCTTGTCAATTGTTTTGAGTTAACAAGTAGATCATGATTAAATTGTGCATCACATGAGTTAAGCCTATTAGTGAAGAACTACCGTAAAGCTTGTTGAAAATTTGGTTTGCATCGGTGGTACCTCTAAGGTCTAGATATTTTCTAATAACAGGGTTTGGTTAACAAGGAAGACGGTATGAAGTCTTATAACGTTTGCAATATGTTTGTCATATAAAACTTGGTGTACGGGTTGATATTCTTGTTTGCTTACATAACCTTGCTAGCCTAAACTCTGTACTGAGAGGGAATGCTTCTCGTGCATCCAAATCCTTGAGCCAAAATCCATGCCATTTGTGTCCACCATAACTACCTATATGTGGTATTTCCTTGCCACTCCAAGTAAATTTTTCATGTGCTACCTTTAAATTATTCAAAATGTTATTATTCCCTTTTTGTGTCAATGTTTACTAGCTCATGAGGAATTAGTGTGGTTATTCTTTATTCTATTTGTCGAGTGGACTTTTACACCTGGACTAGTGGCATATACATCCGCTTATCCAATAACTTGCAAAAAGAGCTGGCAACGGGGTGCCCAGTCCCAATTAATTACAACTTTAACCAATTAATTCTCTTCACACTTTTGCCCTGATTCATCAGTAAGCAATGACAAACAGTGAAATACCTGAATGTGTGTAAACCAAAGAGAAAGAGGGATGATCTGCCTTGCTGGTAGAAATAACGTCCTTCATGGGAGCCGCTCTTAAAAGTCCGTTCGACAGGTAGAATACTGTTCTCACCCGCTACCATTCGTTGACAATTAACAAACACCTCTCAAAAATAGATACTCCTCCATGGTATGTGATTGATGGAAGGCACCCGAGGATTCGGTTAGCCATGGCTTGTGTTAGCAAGGTTGGGAGGAGTATCAAATATTTTATGCAATCTCTATATGCTTTCAAAAACCTAAAAGCTCTAGCACATGATTTAATCCCTGCTTCCCTCTGCGAAGGGCCTTTCTTTTACTTTTATGTTGAGTCAGTTTTCCTATTCTTTCTGTCTTCCACAAGCAAACACTAGTGTCAACTTTGTTACAACATGCGTTATATGCAATGTATTGGACTTGTTATACTACTTTGTGTTGACAATATCCATGAGATAAATATGTTGAAAGTTGAAGCAAATGCTGAAACTAAATTCTTCCTTTGTGTTGATTAAATACCTTTTATTAGAAACTATTGCTTTATGAGTTAACACTTATGCAAAACTGTTTGATGCTTGTCTCGAAAGTACTATTCATGAAAACGTTTAGCTTGTGTGATTCATTGTTTACTCATTATCTATTTGTAGCAAATTATAGACCATTGACTTGGATCACTTCATTCATTTACATGTGCCTTGCAATATTATATGATCAAGATTATGATAGTAGCATGTCACCTCAAAAATTATTTGTTTTTATCGTTTACCTACTCGAGGACGAGTAGGAACTAAGCTTGGGGATGCTGATACGTCTCAAACGTATCTATAATTTTTGATGTTCCATGCTTGTTTTATACCAATTGCTACATGTTTTGCATCTACTTTATATCACTTTTATACATTTTTTGGGACTAACCTATTAACAAGATGCCGAAGTGCCAGTTCCTGTTTTCTGCTGTTTTTGTATTCCAGAAAAGCTAGTCTGGAAATATTCTCGGAATTGGACGAAACTACACGGGGGTGCCTATTTTTCCAGAACACGCCTGACGGAGCGAAGGAGCAGCAGAGGAGGGCCACCAGGAGGCCACACGCACCAGGGCGCGGGCCCCCCTCTGCCGCGCCCTGGGGTGGTGTGGGCCCCTCGGGGGTCCGCAGCCGCCGCCCTTTCGCCTACTTATTCCCCCCGACGCGAAAACCCTAAGTACCTGAGCAAATATCCACGAAAAGTTCCAGAGACGCCGCCGTCGTCAACCCTAGCTCGGGAGGGTTCAGAACCTCTTCCCGGCACCCTGCCGGAGAGGGGAATCGTCACCGGAGGCTTCTACATCGCCATGCCTGCCTCCGGAGTGATGCGTGAGTAGTTCATCCTTGGACTACGGGTCCATAGCAGTAGCTAGATGGTTGTCTCTCCACTTTGTGCCATCATGTTTAGATCTTGTGAGCTGCCCTACATGATCAAGATCATATTATTGTAATGCTACATGTTGTGTTTGCTGGGATCCGATGAATATTGAATATTATGTCAAGTTGATTATCAATCTATCTTATATGTTATTTAAGATCTTGCATGCTTTCCGTTACTCGTAGATGCTTTGGCCAAGTAGATGCTTGTAACTCCAAGAGAGAGTATTTATGCTAGATAGTGGGTTCATGTCTCCGTTTAACCTGGGACAGTGACAGAAAGTTCTAAGGTTGTGGATGTGCTGTTGCCACTAGGGATAACCTAACGATGCTATGTCCACGGCATATGTGTTTGTTTACATTACGCACTTTACTTAATGCAATTATCCGTTGCTTGCAACTTAATACCAACGGGGGACTCGGATGACAACCCGGCGGTGGATTATTAGTCATAGATGCTGTTGGATAACGATCTATGTATTATGTCGTAATGCCCAATTAAATATCATAGTAGTCAACATGTCATGTATATGCATTGTCATGCGCTCACTATTCGTCAATTGCCCAGCTGTAATTTGTTCACCCAACATGTTAGTTATCTTTTATGGAGAGACACCACTAGTGAACTGTGGACCCCGGTCCATTCTTTTACACTGATTAAACAACCACAAACTGCAAACTGTTCCTTTTTCATTCTCTGCAATTTAATACTCATTTTCCACACCATACGTTTAATCCTTTGTTTTCAGCAAGCCAGTGAGATTGACAACCTCACTGTTTCGTTGGGGCAAAGTAGTTTGATTGTGTTGTGTGCAGATTCCACGTCAACAGTCCAGACTCCCTGCGACAGCTATTTTTCTGGCGCCGTTGACAACCTTCTGAAGAGTTGCTGCTCCTACTGGTTCGATAACCTTGGTTTCTTTCTGAGGGAAAACTTGCTGCTGACTACATCATACCTTCCTCTTGGGGTCTCCCAACGAACGTGTGTTTCACGTCATCAATACCGAGGATCCAACGGCTTTTTATGACCAACGAATCTGGCCAACAAATGAGATGGCCGATAGATGGGAAGAGGTATCGTCCTGAGAAGATGGTACATCCGTCTGATGGTGTTGCATGGCAGGAATTCATTAAGAAGTATCCCACAAAAGCCGGCAATAACAGGAGTGTAGCAGATGCCTTATCAACAGATGGGTTCAACCCATAGGGTATGTCTTCTTGCAACTATAGTTGTTGGCCGATGTTTGTCATTCCGCTGAATCTTCCCCCTGGCGTCGTCATGCAACGACAAAACATGTTCTTGTCGCTGATAATTCCAGGGCCTGAATATCCGGGGAAGAATATGAGTGTGTACATGGAGCCGTTGGTGGATGATTTGTTGCTTGCCTGGGAAGAAGGGGTACGGACGTACGACGCCGTAGCAAAGCAGCACTTCACTAAGGCTCAGCTAGAAGCTCTTGTGCCCAATGCAGATGGGACTGGCTTTGTGGGTTATGGAGACACACAACAGTGGACACACATTCCATGCTTATGGAAGCTCCCTTACTTTAAGGATCTCCTTCTTCCTCATAACATTGATGTAATGCACACTGAGAAGAATATCTCCGAGGCCCTTTGGCACACACTAATGGACCTCGAGAAGTCGAAGGATAATGTCAAGGCTAGAGCCGATCAGCAGTTGCTATCACTAGTACAGAACGACACATCGGATACCCCTCTATGGCAACGGCAAGAGTTAGGCGACGGAAGAATGAGCTCCGCGCGCTTCTGTGAGTGCGCGCGCGCTAGTCGGTCGATAGGCCCGACACAATGGTAACAGAGGGCGAAAAGATCTCCGTTGCTCATATCTGGGCAACGGAGGAAAAAATACCTCCGTTGCCGATATGACCACATCAGAAACGGAGATCAGTCTATCTCCGTTTCCCATGTGTAGGCCCATTGAGCGGTGCCATTAATATCTTCCACTCCAGTGTGTCTCACTCTCACTCTTACAGTCTCACTCTCCCCAGTTCCTAACCCTAGCCGCACACGCTCTCCTCCTACATCACCCATCGATGGCGAACCCCTCCGGCGCCGACGGAAGTCAGGATGGAGCATCTTCCTCCTCCCACCATCCGAGGCACAGCCCGGATCTCCCCTACAACTGGGGCGAGATCCCAGGCGACTGCGGTCGCCAGTTCATTCGGAGCCGTCAAATCCCATCCGGATCCACGGCGGCGGCGGCCACCGACGCCCGGATCTCGTCCTCCTCGGATGATGAGGATGAGGATCTGGAGGTCGGTCTCCTCCTCTCTCGCGCCGCCTTTGAGCCCGAGCGCGCCGACGGTGTCATTCGGGCGTCTGCGATGCAGAGAGCTATCCGCATCTCCGGCGCCGAGCACGCGATAGAAGCTGCCGAGGGGGCGTTGTTCCAGCTGCAGCTCCGGGCGGCCATACACCGCTCTCTTCTCCCTGGCCAGGGTCCTGGGCCAGATGTGGCGGCGGCAGCGGTGGATTATTTAGATCGGTTTGCTCTGTTAGTTAGCTCTGTTCAGCTATGTATTTGATCTGTTAGAGTATTTATTTAGCTTGGTTTGCTCTGTTTTGTAGCTCTGTTTAGCTATGTATTTGCTCTGTTAGCTACTTAATTATTTAGATTGGTTTGATCTGTTAGTTAGCTCTGTTCAGCTATGTATTTGCTCTGTTAGAGTATTTATTTAGCTTGGTTTGCTCTGTTTTGTAGCTCTGTTTAGCTATGTATTTACTCTGTTAGCTACTTAATTATTTAGATTGGTTTGCTCTGTTAGTTAGCTCTGTTCAGCTATGTATTTGCTCTGTTACTTATTTAGGTCCGTTTGCTCTGTTAGCTGCTTATCCCACTACATTTTGCTTTGTTTACTGCTTATTGTCTCTGTTTATTAGCTTTGTTTGCTGTTTTTAACAAAGAATATTCGTTGTGTCAAGGGCTTGGTGGATGCTTGGTGACGATGTTGCTGCCGTGAAGACCTAGGAGCGGGGTTCCATACACGGTACCGTCACCAGGAGTAGTACATTTTGCGCAGCAGGATGAAGACAGTAGATGTTCATCTGGCGGCCGTGAAGACATAGGAGCATAGCTTCAGCCACGCGCACTGATGAACTTTTGTATAGCAGGGCGTACAGGAATACGGTGACGACCGGGCGGCCGTCTAGTCGCATGGAGCAGGGCTCCATCGACGGCACAGCCCGTCACCGTGTTTTTTTTTTCCTGTAACCCTCATCAGAAACGGTGATTAGCAAAACTCCGTGTCTAATGTTAAAGATATCAGAAACGGTTAATCACCTCCGTTGCCATTAAGCTCTTCACGTCAGTGACAGGGTCGGGAACACGGACCCTTTCTCCGTTGTCGATGAGGTTTTGGCCCATTTCCGATGTGTCGTTCTGTACTAGTGTATGTGATAGGCCAGTCATGAACATGGACCCTCCCGGCACAGTAAAAACAAGATGGTCCAAACCAAAGGCCCGTTTCACCCCAACAAGGGCCCAAAGGAAAGAAATTCTCCAGTGGGTCCTGGACCACCTATTCTTCCCTGATGGCTACGCGGCTAACATAATGAGGGGAGTGAATTTGGTTGGGTTGAATATAGGTGGGCTCAAGATTCATAACTATCACGTATGGATCGAGCGGATAATGCCGGTCATGTTTCGAGGCTATATCGATGAGGCCATTTGGGTAGTGTTGGCAAAGTTGATCTATTTCTTCCGCCGACTTTGTGCTAAAGAATTAGATATCAAGGTGATTGAACAGTTAGAGGAAGAGACGCCCGAGTTGAATTGCGAGCAAGAGGCTGTCTTTCCACCAGGCATGTTTAATCCCATGCAACATTTGTTGGTGCATCTCGCGACCGAGGCAAGATTGGGTGGTCCTGTGCATACACGTTGGATGTTTGCAACTGAGAGACAGCAGAAGGACCTTCAACTGAAAGGCACGAACAAAAACAGAATCGAAGCATCCATAACTGAGGCAACACTGAACGAGGAGGTGTCAAACTTCACCACTAAGTTCTATAGTGACAATCTTACCAGAGTTCATAATCCAGTGCCTCGTCTCAACACGGCCAACCCGGAAGATTTACCTGAACTTAGCATTTTCCTCGGGCCGGTGGCAAATCAAGTGGCAGCAAGAAGAAGAAATTATCATTTGATGAGTGGACGAACATTACATCTTATGTCTTGAAGAACACGACAGAAGTAGATCCCTACACTGAGTAAGTGCTCAATTTAAGGTGTATTGTTCGGCACACTTCCATTTCCTAGTTTGTGCACTAACTCTGTTTCTTTATCGTGGCCGTTCATAGGTCATTTGAGAGAGAAACCTGGAAACATCGAAGACCATGTACCGACAACGACAAGTTGGTCCTTTTTAAAAAGAGGGGTGAAGGCGGCGGCGGTTTCATTCCGTGGTTCAAAGAAAAAGTAGGGAATATCCCCTTGTTTCATTCCATGTTTGTGTAAGACGTTTCGTCAACACTAACATATCATACGTCTTCCTATTGCACTTGTAGGGAATATCTGACCCAAATATGAGGCCCAGTTGAAGAAACTTACCTCATCGACCTATGTCGTCAAGACCTATAAGTCATATGACGTGAACGGGTTTCGCTTCCATACCGATCATCATGAGAAAACTCAGCCAAACCCGAGGACAAGGAATTCTGGGGTCTTATGCCAAGGGAAGGACGGCCTTGATTACTTTGGAATAGTCCTGAAAATAATTGAACTGGATTGTAATTTCGGCAAACAGAGGAACCCTGTTATCTTCAAATGCCATTGGTTCAATCCAAAGAGAGTGAGACAAAGACCTGAAATTGGGTTGGTCGAAGTTGAGCGAGAATCCGTCTACACGGGAGAGGATGTCTATATCCTAGCACACCAAGCCATCCAAGTTTTTTATCTCCCGTACCCATGCAAAACTGTGAAACGTCTAATAGGCTGGGATGTAGTGATCACGGTACCTCCACGTAATAAATTACCAACCCCTAACGATGACGACTAACACCAACGCCTAAACCCGAACACCTACCAGGAAGATGGGCTGTCAGGCCAATTGAACCTGAACTTGCCTAGTGTCGATGACATGGAAGAAGACGACGATGTCATTGGAGTCGACCTTGAGCAAGATGAGGCCGGTGAGCTGGTTGTCAACCAGAGAGACGTGGAGCTTCTTGATTGGATGCACCTACCCGATGTAGAGGAGCCACCTCTAGACCACGTTCCAGATTGGTGGTACAATCGTGATAGTGATGATGGTGATCCTGGTCCAAGTTATGATCCAAACAATGTAGACACGGGCTTCTGAAGCTTTGTACTCGTCGATTAGAATTTGTTTTGTAATATTTTCTATGAACCATTTGTGATGTAATCTTTTTTATGAACCATTTGTGATGTAATATTTTCTATGAACCATTTGTGATGTAATATTTTGTATGAACCATTTTGTTGTATTCTTATGAGTTTTGGCAATTTCTTCTTATGAGTTTTCTTTAAGCCTATTCATTACTATTGTGTTCTTACTTGTACTAATCAACTCATTCTTTGTGATGACAGGTGATTGAGACATGACAGGGGGAAGGAGAAGCCGGTCTCCAAGGGGAAGCCAGGCCTCAAGGAGAAGCAGCTCGCGGCAAGGAGGAGTATTTCCAAGGACAACCTCGGCAAGAACAAGGTGGCGGGCAAGGAGAAGCGGGCACTCAAGCTTGGCAATGTGTCTAAGCTATACGCGCAGGATGCTCAAGGGACTAGCGTCGTCATTGGAAGGAAGCGTGACCGGCACGCTATGGTGGAGACTTCTGCACGGCGTGGTAGACAGGTGGTTGCCCAGAAGGCCCCCCGGGGTAGGCCTCCTGCTCACTTGAGTAGTCCTTTGCCCTCGGTTTCGTCTTCCGAGTCAGAGGAGGAGGAGCGGGCCGAGGAGCCCTTGGAGGACGATGACGTTGCCGTGCCTAGTGACGATGACTACAAGGACCGAGGGGTGAGGCGAGTGAGGAGGAGGAGGTGTGTCGTGGTGGGATCACGGCAGATGCCATAGGTATGGCTAAGATGGGGCCGAATGGTCGTTGGGGGAATCCGGGAGGGTTTATGCACTCAAGAAGTGCACAAGCAAGAACACGCAAGAAACCGCAAGAACATGAACTAGAAACCAAGAAACCAAGAACACAAAGCACACCACGATGTACCCTGCTTCGGGCCCTCTTGTGGGGTAACACCCCTACTGCAGCACTATCCTACTTGGTGTATACCTCAAGGTGACAAGTACAAGCCGCTCCTCGAGCTGTGTGATGATACAATGGTGAAAACTTGAGGTAGAAGATGAAGCTACAAGGCGGGAAAAAGGAACTCCGAGCTTGGGTCCGAGGTGTCTCCGGGATTCCGAGGTTCCTCTCTTGATTGATCCCTCTCTGGATCGATCCCCTACGCAAGAGGGGTTGAAGCCCATTATATAGGCCAGCCGAGTTACCGTTGTGCCCCTTGCTGAACACTGTTGCCGTGCCTCTGCTTTGGTCATCATCGTGCTCCTGTCAGGGACAGGACATGGCCTGCCCATCCCCTGCATCACCACAGTAGAGCTAGGATGTCCCCTCTGACAGAGACAGGACGTGCCTGGCTGAGCTACCTCGTAGCCTTTCCCCAGATCTCGCATGGTCAGCGGTCAGAGACGTGCAGCCCCACCGAACCTGGGGCACGCCTCTGCCAGGCTCCGTGACAGACGCTCCCGTGTCAGGCGGGAAGTGACAGGAGCGTTGACTCCCGCCCGACCTACGGCTTCTTGCCTTGGTTAGCCCGGCACGGATGTGTCGGGCTCCTTACCTCGGGTCTTGCGCTTAAGATCTTTACCAGTTCATATAGATCGACACCACCGCATTACCGCATTCACCTCCATGGCACGCCTCTGCACACTCTTCTTGTCAGTTGGCTCGGTCACAAAGACCACATAGCTCGCATGAGCCTCTCTATAGTCATTTCAGGGGTATTCATACTGCTGACTTGGTCCGGCACCACGATTGTTGTTATTACCTCGGACATTCACAACATTCACTGGCCTTGCTGCTGCAGGCCTTGGAGGAGGTGCAGTGGTTATCGGGTAACATTTGCTCCGGACAGATTCGGGTTAGGCCTCGGCTGAAATCTCTGAGGTGGTCCTCCTCTGTTTCCTCCGGCCTTCGCCCCTTCTTCCCTGATTCTGTGGTTCCAGCTGCACTGCCGGGTTGAATGGTTGGCTGGCTTACGCGGGTCGGTCGTATGGTAACGGCAAGGACCATCTAGCATTGATTCATAAGTCAAGGGTGGCTCTGGGTTCGGCTGAATGCCGGACCATTGGTTTTCGGCCTCTGGACACCTCCAGCTCCGGGCTGATCCGGGTTCACCGCTGCAACTTGGTTCGAGGGGTATGAATAGTCCGGCTCCCTCCTCTTGTGTCCGAAGTCTTGGCGGTCATTACACCTTGGTCCGAGCCGGTTGTTTATTGGCTCCCTCCTTCTGTTACGTGCCACTGCCTCTACTGCTGGCTGCATCGGATCACCAAGAGCATAAGAATCTGCAATCCGGATTGTCTCTGCTAGAGATTTCGTCATATCTCTTTGGAGCCTCTGCCACAGCATGCTGCCATGTCGGCAACCATCTGCAAAGCAGGAAATGGCCTGTGCCTCTACAACTCCTTCACAGGAATTCCGAACATTGCTCCACCGAGTTAAGAACTCTCGGTCAGTTTCATGATCATCTTGCTTACATGCTGCCAGGAGCTGAGGACGGTTTGGCCTCTTGTATATACTAGCAAAGTTGCTGTTAAACGCCAGCTCCAAGTCTATCCAGGAGTTGATACTATACTCCGGCAAATTATTCAGCCAGATCCGAGCTGGACCTTCCAACATGTGCGGGAGATACCGGACCGCCCATCGGCGATTGCCCCCCGCTATGTGCACCGAGGATACATAATCTGTCAGCCAATCTTGCGGCTTGGTGCTCCCGTTGTATGGCTTGGTGTTCCGACCTAACTGGAACTGAGATACTGGCGGTGGTGACTCCCTCATGATCCGAGGTCCGAAACACGCCGGACTAGGAGGGCCTTCCTCCTCCAACCGCTCGGACAAGTAGATTCTATCCAGCTTGTTACGAACATCGTCCGGAGCTAACATCCGAGCTCCTATCCGAGGTCCCAACGCCCCATCCACTCTGTGGTATCCGGCTCGTGCCATGGCCGAGTCTCCATCATCATATCGGTCATCGCCTTGACCGACGTTCTGAGGTTGCTGAACATACTCCGGCTCTCGCTGATACTGCTCCTGCGGCCGGGGTTGTTGCTGATGCTTCGGGGGCGGAGGTGGTTTACCTCGGCCAGCCGACGCTGCTTGCCCGCCATTCTGATTTCCCTGACCGGAGTTACCCTTAGCTCGCTTGCATTACCTTGGCCGGGGTTTCCCTTAGCTCGGCTAGCATTGCCCTGGCACACCTTCTGCTTTCCTGCTAACACCGGATCATATATCTGCATCTGCAGCTGCTTGTTCTGACCCGAGGTGACACTCCGGGCTCGATCGGCTCCTCCGACGAGTGGAGACGAGGCTTGCCCCTTGGACACCTGACTAACTGGCCTAGCTGAATAAACCATCTGCGAATCATCAGCCCCGGCATATGCTCTGCAGAGAGCCTCATTCTGCTGGTTAGCTACATACACTAATTCATTGACTCGCTTCTGCTGCGCACGCCATGCATCTCCAGTCAACCCGGATAGCTCGGCCCTGCCTGCCTCGGCAGCTCTGAGGTTCTTAGCAGGGGAACTATATACCGGCCTTCCAGTCGACACGCGACTCTCACTCTTAGCCGAGGTGGTAGGTCGAGCCTCCCTGTTCATTTCATCATTGAGCCCCTTGCCTCTCTGCCGCACCTCGGCTCCCCTATTTGTATCAGCTGCTACCGGGTGAAGCCATTCGCTGCATTGTACTCACGCATATCTCTATTGAACTCATCTCTAGCTGTCATCATTGCTACAGCCTCCTTTTGCAACAGGACACGCTTTGCCTCTAGCTCGCCGTAGTCACTACTACATCCACTCCTGGATTTACTGGGTCCGCCAGTGTCTCTGCTATTTCTACTAGGGTTGCACCTCGGCCCTGTACCTCGGGGGTACCAGGCAACTCTTTCTCTAGCCTGGGCTTTGCAGATCTCACCTTAGCAACCTCGGCCGGCTTGGATTTGCTGGCATCTCCTTTGCCAGCGGCATCAACCGGACCGGTCATCATCACCTCCACGCAGCTCTCGGGGCGAGTGATACGCCGACCTAGAGCCGCAAGGAGAAGAGTTTCGTCGTCCACGAGCACCTGCTCGGGTACTCGCGAACAACCTCGACAGCAACATAGGTGACGAAGCTGCCAAGCATCATGGTGAAGCCATGCTCGGGGAAGGGCTTGCCGGCGAAACACCCCGCATTGTCGCTGACGAAGGTGAACTCACCGATCTTGGGGATAAGCCCGGAAAGAACACGCTCGCCTGAGCCCGTCCGGATGTAAACTCCCTCCAACGCCTCATTCTGCCCCACGGTGGGCGCCAACTGTCGTGGTGGGATCACGGCAGATGCCATAGGTATGGCTAAGATGGGGCCGAATGGTCGTTGGGGGAATCCGGGGAGGGTTTATGCACTCAAGAAGTGCACAAGCAAGAACACGCAAGAAACCGCAAGAACATGAACTAGAAACCAAGAAACCAAGAACACAAAGCACACCACGATGTACCCTGCTTCGGGGCCCTCTTGTGGAGGTAACACCCCTACTGTAGCACTATCCTACTTGGTGTATACCTCAAGGTGACAAGTACAAGCCGCTCCTCGAGCTGTGTGATGATACAATGGTGAGAACTTGAGGTAGAAGATGAAGCTACAAGGGGGAAAAAGGAACTCCGAGCTTGGGTCCGAGGTGTCTCCGGGGATTGCGAGGTTCCTCTCTTGATTGATCCCTCTCTGGATCGATCCCCTACGCAAGAGGGGTTGAAGCCCATTATATAGGCCAGCCGAGTTACCGTTGTGCCCCTTGCTGAACACTGTTGCCATGCCTCTGCTTTGGTCATCATCGTGCTCCTGTCAGGGACAGGACATGGCCTGCCCATCCCCTGCATCACCACAGTAGAGCTAGGATGTCCCCTCTGACAGAGACAGGACGTGGCCTGGCTGAGCTACCTCGTAGCCTTTCCCCAGATCTCGCATGGTCAGCGGTCAGAGACGTGCAGCCCCGCCGAACCCGGGCATGCCTCTGCCAGGCTCCGTGACAGACGCTCCCGTGTCAGGCAGGAAGTGACAGGAGCGTTGACTCCCGCCCGACCTACGGCTTCTTGCCTTGGTTAGCCCGGCACGGATGTGTCGGGCTCCTTATCTCGGGTCTTGCGCTTAAGATCTTTACCAGGTCGGACCTTACTTCCTTCATATAGCTTCTCCTGCACTCACGATACAAATCATAGCACCGAGGTAGCTAGGTCGGCTGATCATAGCTCGGATAATGAACGTCGGCCCATGCCAACGGGATACCTCGGACCCTTCTAGGCCAAGACAGGTCGGCCTTTATATTCTCCAGGTCAAGATAAAGCTCGGACACTCCAAGACCCAAACAGGTCGGCCCTTTCCGTACCTCGGCACATCTTTAAACTCAACTCATGCCAAGCCTTGACCCTACCCGGGGGTAGCCCCCCGACATTAGTCCCTGAAGCTGGTGCGGTCCTACAACCTTAGATGGAGGGCCGTAGCAGGTTCAAAATAAGCAAGGCACCACCTCTAAATCCGACCTCAAATATAGCTCTGCCGAGGTACTTCCCATAGACCATAATTTAATCCGTGGTTGATCTGCAATCTGAACTTTCCGAGCTATTCGACTCAGCACAATCTTGCCTCAAGACTCCCTAGGGCACGTGGCGAAGAATCTCTGCCCGGACCCTAAAATCCGGACCTTTGAAAGACAGGTCCTGACCACACGCCGCCTTGTCAGCCGGACCCACCCAACAGTGCACATGCGCACTCAAGTGCTTGACCAATTTGACCGCCCACGACCCCTCGGTTTCCGCGCTGACCAGCACAGAAGATCTGGCGGTTGCCATCCTGTGGCCCACGATGTGGCCGTCGTGCGGCCACCAACCGCGCAACCGCTCCTCTGCCCGCACACGATCCCACGTCTCCCGGTAACCGCGCGGTAGTGCGCAGTTACCGCACGCGGTTATAAATAGGGGCCCAGGGCAGGACTTCATCTTCTTCCCCATTCACTGGCCGCTTCGCCTCCATTGCCACCAGCGCCGCCGTCGAGTACTCGCCGCTGCGACCTCGCCGTCTCGAAGCTTCTCGCCGGAAACACGCACCGCGCCTTGCGCCGCCACTCCGCCGTCGATCCTTCGCGCCACCATCGACTCGCCATCAAGCCTCGATCTTCGAGTTCTTCACCGGTGAGTTCTTCATTTCCCCTCCATTTCCATGGATGAGTTCACCCTTCGATGAACTTGAGGATCTTGATGAACCCTACGATCTTGATGAACTAGATGATCCCCTCTCGAGTTCTTTTAGTACCTTCAAATCTCATCTAGATTCATTTTAGATACATCGATAGCACTATCCTCTTAGTTTTGCCCCTTGATGAACTCGAGTTTACTTTCCTTTTTAGCTCATCGGTAGATCTTTGCGTTTCACCGTTCTCCATAGATCCGTGTTTCCCGCCTGAATCCTTTAGCTCGGCTATCCCGAATGATCCGAGGTATTTACCCCGGCTATCCTGAATTGTCCGAGGTACTTACCCCGGTAGAACCTCCCTCTTCTGCAGGAAAGCGTCCACATGTCTTCTGCCTCGGATCACGCCGAGGAAGGAGCACCTGGAGAACGAGGTGGCTGGGAGGGATCCGATGTCACGGAGGTCGACATTAAGTGGCTTCGAGATTCACGGCGGATCCCGGCCAATCTCATCTGCCGGGTTCCGAAGAAAGAAGATATCGAACCCGACGTGGAATCCGGGGAGCGGGTCGTCTTCCTGGATCACTTCGAACGTGGTTTCGGACTCCCGGCCGGGAAATTCTTCCGGGACTTCTTGGACACCTTTGGGCTACAACCACACCACTTGCCCGCCAATGCCATCCTCCAACTCTCGGCCTACGCAACTTTTTCCGAGGGTTACCTCGGATTATGGCCTAGCATCGAGTCCTGGGCCAAGTATTTTCAGCTCAAGAAACAAAGTGTCCCGAACAAGAAGGTCGCGGACAAGGAGATGACCGCTTGCGGGCGGCCTCGATTTTGCCTCGGCGATTCTCTGAGTTTCCTCGGATTCAGGGCCTGGACTCCTGCCGAAAATGGCAACGCTCCTTCTTCTATGTGAAGAACCCGGGCACCGAAGACCTCATCAACTTGCCGGAGTTCACCATCGGAGCCCCTACTGCCCAACTCAACTGGGATTACGAGCCTGCACCTGACGCTCCCGAGGTTTTATTGATCCATCAAACCATGATGTCACTCCAGGAGAAAAGTTGGGGAGCAGATGACATTTTGCGCACCATGATCACCCGCCGAGTTAATCCTCTACAAGCGCGGGCCCACAAGATCTGCCACATGAGTGGTTGCTATGACCCCACCCGGAATAGCACTCATGAACTCAGTGACTCCGAAGTGAAGAGGCGCATCCGGGCCATCGCCAAGACCACCATGCCCGATAAGTGGAAATGGGGTGTCAAGCCCTATGACCGAGATCACCTTCCAGCTCAAGTAAGTGTACCTTACCCGGCGTATAATATTCCTCGGTTTCATTTTCACCCCGACATTGTATTGATTCTTGTGCTAACTCGGTTTTACTTCGCCACCTCTGCAGAAGTTTCTTCTAAGGAGTGGACTCCCGACCTGCCTATTCGGTCGCCGCCGAGGCTGAAGATCCGGACCATGAGGATCACCTCCCTATTCCCAAGGCCACCTCGGGTAAGACTCGCGATTGCCCATTGCACCGCCCACCAGTTCGATCGTCCATCCAGGATTGGCCCGATGATGACGATGACGATTGCCAAATTCTGGAACCTATCGATGTTATTCCAATTTCCTATGCTCCTCCGACATATAAGAACTTTCATCCAGCGTCTGCAGCCTCCGGAAGCGCTCAGGACCCGGTACCAGATGCCGAGGCTTCTAAGACCTCGGAGACTGCAGCGCCCAAAGCCAAGCGTGCCAAGAAGATCTCGACGAGGCACAAGAAACGAGGCCCCGTGGAGGAAGATGCGTAAGTCACCTTGCTCCTTTTTACTTCTCACGCTGTTCCGAGGTTAAGTTTTTTATATTCTAACTTAATCTTTCTTTTTCGTCTAGCCCGGCTCGGCAGATCAAACAGAGCCACAGCTCGATACATTCACCACTGCCTCCAGTGGTTGAATCTAAGACAACCGAGGCCGAGGTTAACCTCGGCAGCCCCGCCAGAGCCTCTCCTCCAGAACAGTCCGTTGATATCCACAGCCCGGAGAGGACCATCTCCTCCCCGGTGCGTGTCGCCTCCCCGCACTTCCACCGCCGAGCTCTGACTCAGGCCTGGGACACTCTGCTCCCAGCCAAGATCAGACTCCTCCGCGTCCTCAGAAGGATGCGGAGTCAGATCACGCCAAGACTCCGGCTAAGACCTTGCGGAGTCTCGCTCTCCCCCAAGCTCAAGCTGCGCGCAATCAGCAGCAGCAGCAGAAGAAGCAACAACAACAACTGCAGAAGCAAAAGCTTCAGCAGCAGCAGAAAGATTCAGCTCGAGATGTTGAGCCCCCCAAACAGCCACAGCAAACTCCGATGCCGCCACCGCCACCGGGACCCAAGGCTGCGAGCACCCAACTGGTGCCGCATGCCCCTGCGCCGAAGTCCACCTCCACCAAGATCGCGCCTTCGAGCTCTCAGGTCGCCACCTCCCGAGCTCTTTTTGCTGCTACCATCCAGCCGAACACAGCAGCTGGGAGGTCGGGCAACTCCGGACCAAGAGCGGGAACAGCTTAGGCTCGGAGAAGCATTACGACATGGACTGGAACTCGCTGACACTGCCGAGGTCTCCTCTAATCCGACCTCTGAGCATCCAGCTGGACCCTAGCGTGCTTCATCTATTTACACATGCAGACTGCGGTCCTTGATTGCAGCAAGAAGGCATCGGTAAGTTTCTTTACGCAACTCTCTTTCTTTTTGAAACCAAATGACAAACACTCTACTATTCCCAGTCCCCGAGATTCGGGTTGAGCAATTGACACTCCACCGAGTTAAAATTGCTCGGCTTGAATCTCAAAAACTTGTCATTTCTCCAATGCTGAGTCCCCGAGGCCAATGCCGAGTCCCCGGGACTCAATTGGGCCTCGGGTGCTAAAAAGACCTCGGATTTCTTCGAAATGTAAATCTTCAATATTCGTGTCAAATCTCTTTCCGCCGAACTGATCTCTCTATTTTTTCAGGAGTGCAACAATGCTCGGACCAAAATCTTCAAGAACCTCCTGCTGGATCACAACACACTGAAGAAGTCTCACCGGACTCTTCTATCAGCAAAGGAGCAGAGCGAGAAAGATTATGCCTCCAAGCTGAAGACAGCCCAGGACGAAATAGCTCGGCTGCAACAAGAGCTGAACCGGGCTAATGAAGCCAAAGCTGCTGTGGAGGACGCTATGAAGGTCAAAGACCAGGCCACCGAACAGCAGAAAGAAATTGCCAAGACCCTGGAGAACCGCGCCACCTCTCCGGGCTACATCGAAAAGTTGGTTGTCCGAGCTCACTCGGATTAATCACCAAATGGATAGTAAGTTTCCTTTCTCCTTTTCCTTATTTTCCGCCGACCTACACCCCGTGCCACCGTATGTCTTATTCAGCGACAGCCTTTTTGTCTTCTTCAGAGCATTTTGAGCACTCCAAGGACAAAGCTGTCCGAGAAGTTCTAGCAGCTCGGGCAAAGAGGGCTGAGACAGAAACCCTCGGCGAAAGCTGGGATATCCAGGACCACCTCGTCGCCCTTAATGCTCGGATCAGGCCGCTCAGGGCCATTGGAACTAAACTGGTAGATGCTGCCATCCAGGTCCATCGTGCCCTCTGGCCCAAGGTTAAGCTCCCACTTGCATCGACGAGCTCGCCACGAAGCTAAAAGGAGCCGAGGCTAGACTTCGGGAGTGGAGATGCTCATCAGCTCGGGCTGGAGCGGACAAGGCCCTGGTGTTCGTGCTGTCTTGGTATGAATCTGTCGAGATCCACACGGTTACCTCCCTGCGCAAGGGCTCTCCTTGGAACACCACTCCTGATGGCATTGAGAAACGCCAAGCAGCAGCCGACCTCTTTGCTAGTTATGCAAACACCCGGACCTTCGATGACGGGCGTCTATTCTGAGGATGAAGAGAGCTCGGACGAGGAAGAAGAGTCCGGTGAAGAAGCTGCTGAAGGAACTGGTGAAGAAGGCTCTGACGGCGAGGAATTTGATTTCGACGAGCCTCAGAGCTCCAAGGGCAAGGCCGGCCAAACAACCGAGGTGGCTGAAGATTCTGATGATGACTTCAACTTCGACGAACCTCCGAACCCCAAGGGCAAGTCCGGCAAAGCCGTAGCCACCGAGGTGATCTCCCCCGACGTGACGGACACCCCGGCATCCACTCCAACAACCGAGGTTGCTTCCGCGACCAAGGTTGTTCCTGCGCCCGAGGTTCCTCCTCCCGAGACTTCGGCTCCCGAGGCTTCTTCCAGCGAGATTCCCACTACCACAACTTCGGCGACCGAGGTCTCTGGTTCCGAGGCCTGAACTTGTCTCAAGAAAAACATTAAATTCCCGGTATGCCGGGTTCAGATGTAATAGACTTAAGTAGTTTGCCTTGCTACCTCTTAACATTACTTGCTATCCGAACCATGCTTTTCTAAAAATTTATGCCGAACCCTTTTGGAACGAGTCCCCGAGTTCACTTTCGTGTTTACTATACTTGGCATTCTTTGCTCTTGTCTACCATTTTGGCGTTCGACAGTCGAGTCACAAGATTGTTGTTTATAGCATACAGTACTTAGCAAATGTCGAGGTGTGTTTCAAAATCATCCGACACATGCCGAACTATATTTTTGGACCGAGTCCCCGAGTCCATTTTCATGTTTCCCACGTTTTTTCATCTTTGCTCTTGACTACCATTTCGGCGTTCGTCAGTCGAGTCACAAGATTAGTTACACAGCATACATTACTTGAAGTTTGAGACGAGGTTCAAAACAGTTCGGCATATGAACGAAATTGACAAACAGAAATAAAACACAAGCACATGAGCGAGGCAGTCCCCGAGCTTCAACCTCGGAGTGCCGACATTTCATTAAGGATTAACCGAGGTACATACATTGCGCCCTTCATGAGTAGAAAGGTCGGAGTAGAGCTACATTCCATGGTCGCTTGACCTCTGATCCGGGGTTGTCCAGCCCATCTTTCCTTGGTTCCTGCGCATCTATAAGATAGTACGAATCATTGAGCAGAGCTCGGCTCACAATGAACGGTCCCTCCCATGGAGGTGACAACTTGTGCCGACCTTTCTTGCGCTGCACCAGCCTCAGCACCAAATCTCCCTCGTGAAACACACGAGGGTTGACATTCCGGCTATGATAACGTCGGAGACCTTGTTGGTATATTGCTGACCGAGATGAGGCCAATTCTCTAGCTTCCTCAAGCAGATCTACTGCATCCTCCCGAGCCTCTTTTGCCTCGGCTTCAGTGTACATTGCCACTCTGGGCGCATCATATTCGATGTCAGTGGGTAGCATAGCTTCTGCCCCATAGACCATAAAAAATGGCGTATAGCCAGTTGATCGATTTGGCGTGGTCCTTAGACCCCACAGTACTGCTGGTATCTCATCTATCCAACACCCCGGCGTTTTCAGCAGTGGTTCAATGAGCCGAGCCTTGATGCCGGCCAACACTAGAGCATTTGATCTTTCCACTTGTCCATTAGACTCCGGATGTGCCACCGAGGCTATGTCCAGCCGGATTCCCTTGTTCATGCAAAACCGAGCAAATTCTCCAACAGCAAAGTTGTGCCGTTGTCCGAGATAATGCTATGGGGGTACCCATATCGCAGAATGATCTCCTTCAAGAAAGTCACTGCTGAATGACCATCCAACTTCCGGATTGGTTTCACCTCGATCCACTTGGTGAACTTGTCCACCATCACCAGTATGTGCGTCATGTTACCTCGGGCTGGTTTGAACTCTCCCACCATATCCAAACACCATACCGCAAACGGCCAAGTGATAGGAATTGTTTTGAGCGCCGAGGCTGGCATATGCGTTTGCTTGGCAAACCTTTGGCATCCTTCACATCTCCGGACTATGTCCTCTGCATCAGCAAGAGCAGTGGGCCAATAGAACCCATGCCTGAACACCTTGGCCACCAGAGCTCTTGTGCTGCAATGATGACCACACTCTCCTTGGTGGATCTCCAAAAGCATCTCCTTGCCTTCAGCTGGCTCGACACACCGTTGCAACACCTCGGTTACGCTTCTTTTATAGAGCTCCTTGTTGATGATGGTGTACGCCTTTGCCCTCCTTTGGATTCTCCTAGCCTCGGTTGTGTCACTTGGCAAGCTTCCCTCGTTATGAACTTCATGATTGCTCCGCCCACTCCGGCACTGGGTGCAAAGGAAAAAGTTTCTCGTCCACCTCCATTGGTTCGGCCACCATAATCTCCTCCATTATTTCCTCCACCATCCTGCGACCAGTCCCCGAGTCTCGGTGAGCAGTCCCCGAGTTCTGCCACGCAGTCCCCGGGTCCGACCAACGCATCCGACGTCTACCTCCATTGGAACAGGTCCGGACTCTTGCTCCGCCGGGATGAAAATAGATTCGGATTCAGGAGAAGGTTTGATTGAAGGAGTTCTCAAGTGATTCAGGGCTACTCCAGGTGGTACTGCCTCTTTAGATGAACCGAGCTTTGACAACACGTCGGCAGCATTATTTTCTGTCCGAGGTATATGCTTGTATTCACACCCTTCAAAGAACCCGGATATCTTTTGCACATGGAACCGATATAACGCCATGTTGGCATCCAGAGCATCCCAAGTTCCAGAAGATTGTTGCACCACCAGGTCGGAATCGCCGAAGCATTCTATACGCCGGATACCGATCTCCTTCGCCACATTGAGTCCATGGATTAAGGCCTCATACTCCGCCACATTGTTTGATGCGAGAAATGAATCTGCAGCACATATTTCAGCTGATCTCGCTTCGGCGAGGTGAGGACTATTCCAGCCCCCAGCCCGATCTTTGTCTTGGACCCATCAAAATGCATTTCCAATAATTATAGTCCGGCCTGGGTGGCTCATACTGCATCTCGGCCCAATCACAAAAGAAGTCCGGCAGCGCCTGGGATTTAATTGCATCTCTTCTCTCATAATGTGGTGCATATGGAGACACCTCAATCGCCCATTTGGCAACTCGGCCAGTTGCATCTTTGCACCCGATGATCTCCGAGATTGGAGCTTCGCACACCACCGTCATGGGATGCTCCTGGAAATAATGCTTCAACTTCTTGACCGCCAGGTAGACACCATACGTCATCTTCTGGTAGTGAGGGTAATTCTGCTTCGAGGTAGAGATCACCTCGCTCAAGTAATACACCGGTCTCTGCACCGACCTGCCACCTTCTTCGCGCTCCACCACCACTGCCACACTTACAACTCGGTTTGTGGCCGCAATGTAAAGTAACATCGGCTCATTGTGCAATGGTGATGCCAACACCGGGCGGTGGACAACATCTTTTTCAGCTCATTGAACGCCACGTCGGCCTGCGGGGTCCATGTAAACCCGGTACTTTTCTTCATGAGCTGGTACAAAGGTAAGGCTTTTTCTCCCAGCCGACTACAAATCGGCTCAACGAGGCTAGGCACCCTGTGAATTTCTGCACATCTTTCAAACACTTCGGTAATTTCATGTTTCAATAGCTCGGATCTTGGCCGGGTTAACCTCGATACCTCGGCTAGACACCAGGAATCCAAGCAACTTTCCAGCCGGGACACCAAAGGTGCACTTGTCCGGGTTAAGTTTCAACCGATATTTTCTCAAATTCACAAATGTCTCCTCGAGATCCTCGAGGAGAGTACGTTTCTCCTTAGTTTTGATGACGATATCATCGACATACACTTGCACATTTTTGCCCATTTGAGAGTGCAGGCATTTCTGCATACACCTCTGATAAGTTGCCCCGGCATTCCTCAGACCAAAACACATGACACGATAGCAATACGCCCCATACGGGGTAATAAAAGCAGTCTTTATTTGATCCTTCGGGTTCAGTGGTATCTGGTGAAAACCAGAGTACGCATCGATAAAAGACAACAGTTCACAACCAGCAGTGGAATCGATCACTTGATCAATCCGAGGTAATGGAAATGGATCTTTGGGCACGCCTTGTTGAGGTTAGTGAAGTCAATGCACATGCGCCACACCTTGACCACGGCTGGCTCGTCTTTCTTCTTTTCCACCAAGACCGGATTGGATATCCAGTCCGGATGCAGCACCTCCATAATGAACCCGGCTGCAAGCAACTTAGCCAGCTCGTCCAGCACCACTTGTCTTCGGTCGTCTGAGAGACGACGGGTCGGTTGCCTCACCGGTTTCACCTCCGGCCTGACAAATAAAGAGTGCTCTGCCAACTCCCTCGGAACACCAGGCAGGTCCTTAGCCGACCATGCAAAGATATCCCGATTCTCACGGAGGAAGTGACAGAGCTCGCTTTCCTATTTCTCGCCCAGCCCGGTCCCAATGATGGCCATGCTCTGGGTGCTCCGGGTCAATGGGGATCTTCTTGGTCTCCTTGGGCACCTCGAATGCTGCAGTTGAGTCCGGGCTCATCAGTCCGGACATGCCGAGCTGTGTTGACTGCGCCATTGCCACCACTTGATGCAGCTTCTTCTTCTCAGCTGCGATCACCAAAGACTCGGCCAGATTAGACCCCGCCGAGGCACACTGAATGGCTCGCTTGTAGTCACCCGAGATGGATATGATCCCATTAGGCCCGGCATTTTCATCTTCAGGTATGCAACATGGGTGGAAATCATGAACTTGGCCAGAGCCGGCCTTCCAAGCAATGCATGGTATGCACTCTCCAAGTCCACCACCTCGAACTCGATACTCTCAACTCGGCAGTTATCCTTGGTTCCAAATGCTACATCCACCCATATCTTGCCCATGGGTGCACAGGAAACGCCAGGCACAATCCCATGAAAAGTACAACTGCTCGGCATCAACTGATTGGCGATATGCCCAATTTCACCATTGTGTCTCGGTACATGATGTTGATGGCACTGCCATTGTCCACCAGAACTCGGGTGAACCTCACATTGTTGTAGGCCCACACAACGTCGGATCTACCACCAGGGCATACTTTCCAGGGCTCGGCATGATCCGAGGTGTATCTTTCCTGCTCCAAGTGATCTCCTGCTCAGACCAGTTCATATAGGTCGGCACCACCGGCATTACTGCATTCACCTCCATGGCACGCCTCTGCACACTCTTCTTGTCAGTTGGCTCGGTCACAAAGACCACATAGCTCGCATGAGCCTCTCTATAGTCATTTCCGGGGTATTCATACTGCTGACTTGGTCCGGCACCAATTGTTGTTATTACCTCGGACATTCACAACATTCACGGGCCTTGCTGCTGCAGGCCTCGGAGGAGGTGCAGTGGTTATCGGGGTAACATTTGCTCCGGACAGATTCGGGTTAGGCCTCGGCTGAAATCTCTGAGGTGGTCCTCCTCTGTTTCCTCCGGCCTTCGCCCCTTCTTCCTGATTCTGTGGTTCCAGCTGCACTGCCGGGTTGAATGGTTGGCTGGCTTACGCGGGTCGGTCGTATGGTAACGGCAAGGACCATCTACATTGATTCATAAGTCAAGGGTGGCTCCGGGTTCGGACTAAATGCCGGACCATTGATTTTCGGCCTCTGGACACCTCCAGCTCCGGGCTGATCCGGGTTCACCGCTGCAACTTGGTTCGAGGTGTATGATAGTCCGGCTCCCTCCTCTTTGTCCGAACTCTTGGCGGTCATTACACCTTGGTCCGAGCCGGTTGTTTATTGGCTCCCTCCTTCTGTTACGTGCCACTGCCTCTGCTGCTGGCTGCATCGGATCACCAGAGCATAAGAATCTGCAATCCGGATTGTCTCTGCTAGGGATTTCGGCATATCTCTTTGGAGCCTCTGCCACAGCATGCTGCCATGTCGCAACCATCTGCAAACCAGGAAATGGCCTGTGCCTCTACAACTCCTTCACAGGAATTCCGAACATTGCTCCACCGAGTTAAGAATTCTCGGTCAGTTTCATGATCATCTTGCTTACATGCTGCCAGGAGCTGAGGTCGGTTTGGCCTCTTGTATGTACTAGCAAAGTTGCTGTTAAACGCCAGCTCCAAGTCTATCCAGGAGTTGATACTATACTCCGGCAAATTATTCAGCCAGATCCGAGCTGGACCTTCCAACATGTGCGGGAGATACCGGACCGCCCATCGGCGATTGCCCCCCGCTATGTGCACCGAGGATACATAATCTGTCAGCCAATCTTGCGGCTTGGTGCTCCCGTTGTATGGCTTGGTGTTCCGACCTAACTGGAACTGAGATACTGGCGGTGGTGGCTCCTTCATGATCCGAGGTCCGAAACACGCCGGACCAGGAGGGCCTTCCTCCTCCAGCTCGGACAAGTAGATTCTATCCAGCTTGTTACGAACATCGCCGGAGCTAACATCCGAGCTCCTATCCGAGGTCCCAACGCCCCATCCACTCTGTGGTATCCAGCTCGCGCCATGGCCGAGTCTCCATCATCATATCGGTCATCGCCTTGACCGACGTTCTGAGGTTGCTGAACATACTCCGGCTCTCGCTGATATTGCCCTGCGGCCGGGGTTGTTGCTGATACCTCGGGGGCGGAGGTGGTTTACCTCGGCCAGCCGACGCTGCTTGCCCGCCATTCTGATTTCCCTGACCGGAGTTACCCTTAGCTCGGCTTGCATTACCTGGCCGGGGTTTCCCTTAGCTCGGCTAGCATTGCCCTGGCCCACCTTCTGCTTTGCTGCTAACACCGGATCATACACATCTGCAGCTGCTTGTTCTGACCCGAGGTGACACTCCGGGCTCGATCGGCTCCTCCGACGAGTGGAGACGAGGCTTGCCCCTTGGACACCTGACTAACTGGCCTAGCTGAATAAACCATCTGCGAATCACCAGCCCCGGCATATGCTCTGCGGAGAGCCTCATTCTGCTGGTTAGCTACATACACTAATTCATTGACTCGCTTCTGCTGCGCACGCCATGCATCTCCAGTCAACCCGGATAGCTCGGCCCTGCCTGCCTCGGCAGCTCTGAGGTTCTTAGCAGGGGAACTATATACCGGCCTTCCAGTCGACACGCGACTCTCACTCCTAGCCGAGGTGGTAGGTCGAGCCTCCCTGTTCATCTCATCATTGAGCCCCTTGCCTCTCTGCCGCACCTCGGCTCCCCTATTTGTATCAGCTGCTACCGGGGTGAAGCCATTCGCTGCATTGTACTCACGCATATCTCTATTGAACTCATCTCTAGCTGTCATCATTGCTACAGCCTCCTTTTGCAACAGGACACGCTTTGCCTCTAGTCGGCCCAGTCACTACTACATCCACTCCTGGATTTACTGGGTCTGCCAGTGTCTCCACTATTTCTACTAGGGTCGCACCTCGGCCCTGCACCTCGGGGGTACCAGGCAACTCTTTCTCTAGCCTGGGCTTTGCAGATCTCACCTTAGCAACCTCGGCCGGCTTGGATTTGCTGGCATCTCCTTTGCCAGCGGCATCAACCGGACCGGTCATCATCACCTCCACGCAGCTCTCGGGGCGAGTGATACGCCGACCTAGAGCCGCAAGGAGAGGAGTTTCGTCGTCCACGAGCACCTGCTCCGGGTACTCGCGAACAACCTCGACAGCAACATAGGTGACGAAGCTGCCAAGCATCATGGTGAAGCCATGCTCGGGGAAGGGCTTGCCGGCGAAACACCCCGCATTGTCGCTGATGAAGGTGAACTCACCGATCTTGGCGATAAGCCCGGAAAGAACACGCTCGCCTGAGCCCGTCCGGATGTAAACTCCCTCCAACGCCTCAATCTGCCCCACGGTGGGCGCCAACTGTCGTGGTGGGATCACGGCAGATGCCATAGGTATGGCTAAGATGGGGCCGAATGGTCGTTGGGGGAATCCGGGGAGGGTTTATGCACTCAAGAAGTGCACAAGCAAGAACACGCAAGAAACCGCAAGAACATGAACTAGAAACCAAGAAACCAAGAACACAAAGCACACCACGATGTACCCTGCTTCGGGGCCCTCTTGTGGAGGTAACACCCCTACTGTAGCACTATCCTACTTGGTGTTGTGGCGCCCCGACCCGACTGCTATACATTGATGCTGTGTCACCGGTTAAGCGATACAACCGGAGGTTACGGGTTTACCAATCCCCGGCCAAAACCTTTGGCAGGCGTTGCTGGGTACACCTCACTCCAGACAACGCAACACTCCGATTGATGCCTCAACACAGGCACAACTATCAAAGCATAATAGTAAGATCAAGACTTGTGGAACAACTGGCACATCACAGACTCTACGACACAAAACATTATAAGCAACTCTTATAATAGAGAAAGATAGCAAAAGACAAACAGAGGTCACAGACCCAACATTACAACATGCGGAAGCGAAGTGTGTTGTTCTAAACAACAAGAACCAAAAAATGGGGCCTAAGAGGCCTACAGATAAACATTCAAGCGCCAGCTGTTCCGGGATGTCCCAAGCTGCCACCTGGGAACCCCAGACTACTCGTCGACGTTCCTGAAACAAAGCAAAGACGTTGAGTTCGACGAACTCGCAAGATTAAGAGCTAATATATGCTCCATGATTGGCTTTCAAAGGTTTTATGGCTATTTTGCATAAAGCTGATTTTATTTGGAATAAACAATAAATCCATGGCATCGACTAATCAGAATATTTTAAAAGAGGTAAGAAGTAACACTTTTCTCTTGAGATCACCTTTCTCAACATCACCAACATCACCACTGTACCTGTTCATCATAGGCACCTCCCCGAATCACCCTCGAGGAAGCTCACCTTACAATCGTGAGTGGTACCTCTAGTACCCAGTTTTTAATCATTCCGTTAAAGTTATTCTATGATCTCTGAATCCGTCACCAAGTCGTCCATAACCGCGGACACGGCTTTTCGAAAAGATTTATCCCTGCAGGGGTGTACAATGTGAAAGTCGCCAGGTTCCCGAGGGACCTCCCAGCTCCTTATCCACGCGTACCGCCAGACTCATTGCCAGACATTAGCTCTCTTCCTGGGAAAGCCGGCTGAGTGTGAAACGGCTACAACCTTTACCTCGCTTAAGACTATCCAAGGATCATCAGTGGCGGTAGGACAAGAGGTACCTTCGCGCACCCTGTCCCGCGGCCACTTATTTTCCTGACACAGCAATCCTCATCTCAGTCTTGGCCACCATCTCCAACGCACGCGCAAATGGAAAGCCAAACTAGAGGACCCTCGGCTAGTCCGCCACAAGTTAGTCGGTCGACGAGGTTCCATATGCCCACGCATGGTTGCACGCTCAACTTGGCTCGTAGGCGAGAACTCGCACTTAGGCGGCGGGAACGAGACAACCCACCACATCCCATGTGGCCTCTCATCCCCACCTTTAGCATTTTATTATCCCTCACCACCATTTCTCCACCATCATTTACTGTCACAAGTCAACACCTGTTTCCAGCATGTACCAACCATAGTACAACTAGGCATTTCACTAAGCATGGCTAAGCATTTGCATAGCATAGTAATTATTTCATGGCCAACCATACAAACCTATGGTATTAGGAGGGAAACAGGTAATTGGCATAGGGGATTTAATGCAACTGTAGGATACTCTAATCCAAGCAGAAAATGACATTTGGAACCGCATGCAATAATATAGTGGAGAAAATAATTGCGGAAAATAGGATAAGATATGCTCAGAGGGGGGATTACGCTTGCCTTGTTGAGCGGAGGAGTCAAACTGCTCGTCGGAGTAATGTTGATCAACTCCGAACTCGCGATCTACCGGAGAGCAAACAACACCGGAAAGCAAGAACAACAATCAACACATGGCAATTGTGCAATGCATACAAGAATGATGATATGACATTTTAAATGCACCCTAAAAGCATTGATCATGATCAACAAGTTAAATGGGGTCCCCATTATATTTATGGTGTTATTTGGAATGAACCCCATATTTAAACTTAGTGATTTTGAATACTACTAGAACACATTATTGTAATTGGGGTCAAAGATGCAGGATGACGATGATTTTGGACAGTTCATGCTTTTCCGAACATTTTGGTATATCGAACACCATTTTCTGAGGCCCCGATAAAGAGTTATGATTTTTATAATTTCCCTTTTTAAGTTTATTCTTTTAATTAAATTGTTTCCAACAACAACAAAACTTAATCACTCGAACTCGAGAGAGAGGGATAGGGAGGATCATCGGGGTTCGATGTCTCTCTAAGGCGCGAAGTAGTAGCCGGAACTACGCGCAAAGGAGAGGAAATGGAAAACAACAGCAGTAAAAAAAAAGACTGCCTAGCCGGCCTGTGGCCCGGTTGGGCCGGCCTGCCAGCCGGCCTGGCTCCAGAGCCCACCGGCTCTCAGCCCGGTCTGGGCCGGCTCTGGGGCCGGCTATGGGCCAGAGAGCGACGGCCTGTGGCCCGGCTAAGCCGGTCTCGCGGCCGGGCGTGCGAGCTGGCGAGAGAGGCCACGGTGGGCGGCACGACGGCGATGGCTACGGCGCTCCGGCGAGGATACGGCGAGAGAGGGAGAGAGAAAAGGGACCAGCACGGGTCGGAAGCTCACCCAGTCTTGCGACGGTGCGGGAAGTGGCCGGAGAGGGCCTGGTGGCGACGAAGTTCGTCCGGCGAAGCTCGGTCGGCCGCGGGGAAGTGGAGGATCGCGGCGTCGATCCTCGGCGTCTCCGGTCGATTCCTCTGGCTAGGTGGGGGAGTACGTCGCGGCGAAGCTGCCGGTGGTGCTCGATTGGCGGCGGTTGCTCTCCAACGGCGGCGATGCGGCGGCGGGCTCGAGCTACGCTTCCGCCATGGGAGAGGAAAAAGGAGGAACGGGGCAGAGGGGAGCGAGTGAGGGATGGGGAGCAGAGGCCTCGCGGATGCTCTCCTGGCAGTTCAGCAGAGAGGAGGGGGCCCGGGCGCGCGACGTCGAGCTGGTGGTGCGGCGCGGCGATGGCGCCAGTGCGGTCGTGCTCCTCTCGGTCGCTACAGTTGGAGGAAGAAGAAACCGATTTACAAAAAGGCCCCTGGCAGTTCTTTTCCATCACAGATAGGTCCTCCTGGGGTTTTCTTTTAAAACCTTTTAAAACAGCAGGTTTAAATCATTTTAAAAGAGGTACTTAAACATTTTATTAAATTCTGTGAAAACTCCAGTAGCCTCCTACTAACCACTAGGAGCACCACAAAAATTGGCAAATCAAAATAACAAGTTTTGGATAACTTTTGTTTAGAGAGTTCGGATAAGGCATTTTTGGTGTTTTCAATATTTAAAATACTTAGCCATTTATTTCTCCTTGGGAAAAGTATATTTTGAAGTCTTGAACATTGTTGACACACATAAAACCAAAAGTGAGAAATGGTGGTCAACAATTACTTCAAAACTTGAAAGCAAAACAAAAGGCATTTTTGAGAATTTCCAAAGTAATAATCTTTTAGAACTTTGGAGAAGGTCAAAAGATTAATTTGAGCACTTGGAACTTCCTCGACAAATATAAGGAGTCAAGGTATTTTGTTTTGCGAGTTTGAACACTTTCATCACTTTAGGGTTTGTTAGAGCAAGTTCATCGTTAGTTTTTAAATGATGCCCAAACCAAGTGTTTTAGTTGTTTAGCAATTTAATATGGATGCCATGATGCAATGCAGCACAAAAGTGGAATTTTTACTCGGGTTTTTAGGTTCTCGAATTCCGGGCTGTTACAACTCTACCCTCCTTACAGGAATCTCGTCCCGAGATTCTAAGGTAGGAAAGAGAGAAAAGTTACGACGGTCTTCAACGATCTTCTCGGTGTAGAGTGATTCAACGCATCCTGAAGATCTTCATATGCAACACTTCAAGGTCACTATCAACGTACCCCATAGGAAAAGAAGGAAACCTCACCGGGAGGAGGAGCTTGGTGAAGTTACAACGATCGAGTACCTCCTAGTAGAACTTAGGATGAGGCTTCAAACAGCTCCTGATGTGACGACTGGAAGACACATGGAGGTAACAGGAGAGTGCTAAGAGGTTTCCAAATGGTAGACAACGATTTCTCAAGAGATTCCGAATATGAACTTTGCACAAGGTCTGGAATTCTGAGGAAGAGTGTTGAAACAAGGTTCCAGCAGATGAAGAGGTGGCTTAACCGATACGGCTTGAGTAGAACTTTCCTCACGGAGGAGCATCTCAAACCACGGGAGAAGATGGGGAAGATGGACCGAGAGAACTGTATAAACCCCGAGAACAACAGATAGGGAGAACTTCTTGATGTTCTAGACATCGGAGACAAGAGACATGCTTTTTGAGGATCACCAACCCTCGTTTCCGATGGAGATTCAGAGGAGACATGGCTAGGTGTAGAGATACTCCACACTCCATGTAGGGATAGGAAGTCGTTGCAAAGGATAATCCCAAGAGCTAGACTAGAGCGTCCAACTCCCAAGGAGGAACAAGATTGCGGAACGCATGTATTAGCAACTGTCCGAAGACAACCTGCACCTACATGAATTACTTGCAATGAAACACATATGAGCCCTTCGTGGGGAACATCCAAGAATGACAAAAGAATTTCTTGTAATCCTTCTCCTTCTTGAACAATTCCACTAGTGGCTTGGAGGCATAGATGAAATTTCTCAAGGGAGGGAGGTGACAACGTACCATACCAAGAGGATTGGCACACACGGGATTGAGTTGGGATGATTCCGAGGAGACAAGTCAATTTACTCAGATCCACGGCGACATCTTTCGGCCATTGCACGTGGACCAGAGGAAGTCATTTCTAACTTCGAGGACATAAGCCTTGGGACGACACAAGTTAGTGCTAACAAGTTTACAATGCCACGCCCGCTATTTCATACAAATCTCCGCAACATGGACGTAAATAAGGGGTAGTTGATGGACTCAACAACCAACTTACCTCGTTACTCCAAGATGGTCGACTTATATGTCACATGAACTGCATAGACATTGCTCAGATTAACACATTCCCGTAGGTCGATCGGAGTTTGATTTGACGACAGCCCAAATCAAATCAAAAGAAAAGGGAGGGTAGCATATCCAAAGAGGAGATACCACCTTGTTTCAACATGACAGACTAGACATCCCCTTGAGAATGAACTATCACCGATAGAGAAATAATTCAGGACATCCAACCCGAAAGGGGTTGTTCAGAGAACCAGAAAAGAGTTGTCCGTGATGTTGAGATTGGACAGGCGACAACCTGGCGATACTTCTGGAAGGAACAACAGAATATCACGATCCATCGGGAGGTTTTGAGTTCGAGAGAGACTCATGCCATTCAAAGCACAACGAGGTGGTCTTGGGAGTTTCGGCACAAACCTAGCTCTTTGACCGAGGAAGGGCATCAAAGCCAACAGACTTGGTAGCACTGTCAAACTCAGCTTATTGACCGGCTAACCAATCATGCTAAGGAGGACACGGAATGTCCTTGGATTTCGGCACAGTAAGAACTGCTAAGAATATCCGATAGCTACATTATTACTCACGTCTCATCACTCGGGAGTATTAAGTCACCCGGAGAACGGAGAGCAATTAAGTGTAAGAGCATCACTTCATCAAGAGGATCATGATACTTAGCATGAGTGCACACTCCTTATACCAAGGTATCGTGCTACTCTAGGATGGAGCAGAAACAGAGACTAATAAACCTCTTATTTGGTGGACTACAAAACTTTGACCGAGCCCGAGAAGTGGACAAGGTACTGGAGTTTGTTTCTCCTAACAAGGCGAAGTGGAGAGATCTTGACGGATCAAGAGAGTGACTTGCATCGGAACACAGCAAGGCATGCTAAACACAAGTCGGTCAAACGGAAGACACGGGTCGGAAAGAAGAGCAAAAGTAACAAACATACTCCGGAAAATCCGAAGATGTTGGAGATGCACCGGTTATTACTCAATTGTGATAACCATGCCCGAGACGGAGAGATGCAGCAGAGTCACAAACATAGATGGGAGACTTGCTAAGGGAATCCCGGCTGTAACCACGATGGTTCCAAAACAGAACCTAAAGCGAGGCTAAGAAAGAGATGAGGTGAAGTAGCCAACGGAGGTGCAGTAATTTAAGGTTCAACCATTTACCACACAGACCACAAAAGACTTGGGTTGAAGATCAGCATCATGTGCTACTAGCGAGAGTTAAGTATCAACTTAACACACTTAGTTGGCACAATCCGGGACCTTATGTTCAAGTCCTTGGGTTAAACCCAAAAGAAAGGATTAAGAGATTAAACTTGATAGGAATACAAGGGTTCGTAACCAACCGAGTTGATGGAAATTTTCGTCGTACCCCAGATGGTTTCTCGGCACATGAAGCTTCGGATTGTAGCGCGGCGGGAGCAACTGGGCACATAACACTAAAGGTAACCGGTGAGAAGTCCCACCCCGAAATCCTAATCATTTTGAAATAACAGATGAGAAGAAAAACTTTGAACTCAAATCGAGGTAAGATTGCTCCGAGATTAGAGTGTAACCAGGTAAGGAGTAAAAAGAATCCTAAGATGGTTTTCACAACACATTTTTAGGTTAAAATAATTTTCACAAACACTAGACTCAACGTCGACCAGTAGAAGGGTTTCCTACAGGCAGTCCCGCTCTGATACCAACTTGTGGCGCCCCGACCCGACTGCTATACATTGATGCTGTGTCACCGGTTAAGCGATACAACCGGAGGTTACGGGTTTACCAATCCCCGGCCAAAACCTTTGGCAGGCGTTGCTGGGTACACCTCACTCCAGACAACGCAACACTCCGATTGATGCCTCAACACAGGCACAACTATCAAAGCATAATAGTAAGATCAAGACTTGTGGAACAACTGGCACATCACAGACTCTACGACACAAAACATTATAAGCAACTCTTATAATAGAGAAAGATAGCAAAAGACAAACAGAGGTCACAGACCCAACATTACAACATGCGGAAGCGAAGTGTGTTGTTCTAAACAACAAGAACCAAAAAATGGGGCCTAAGAGGCCTACAGATAAACATTCAAGCGCCAGCTGTTCCGGGATGTCCCAAGCTGCCACCTGGGAACCCCAGACTACTCGTCGACGTTCCTGAAACAAAGCAAAGACGTTGAGTTCGACGAACTCGCAAGATTAAGAGCTAATATATGCTCCATGATTGGCTTTCAAAGGTTTTATGGCTATTTTGCATAAAGCTGATTTTATTTGGAATAAACAATAAATCCATGGCATCGACTAATCAGAATATTTTAAAAGAGGTAAGAAGTAACACTTTTCTCTTGAGATCACCTTTCTCAACATCACCAACATCACCACTGTACCTGTTCATCATAGGCACCTCCCCGAATCACCCTCGAGGAAGCTCACCTTACAATCGTGAGTGGTACCTCTAGTACCCAGTTTTTAATCATTCCGTTAAAGTTATTCTATGATCTCTGAATCCGTCACCAAGTCGTCCATAACCGCGGACACGGCTTTTCGAAAAGATTTATCCCTGCAGGGGTGTACAATGTGAAAGTCGCCAGGTTCCCGAGGGACCTCCCAGCTCCTTATCCACGCGTACCGCCAGACTCATTGCCAGACATTAGCTCTCTTCCTGGGAAAGCCGGCTGAGTGTGAAACGGCTACAACCTTTACCTCGCTTAAGACTATCCAAGGATCATCAGTGGCGGTAGGACAAGAGGTACCTTCGCGCACCCTGTCCCGCGGCCACTTATTTTCCTGACACAGCAATCCTCATCTCAGTCTTGGCCACCATCTCCAACGCACGCGCAAATGGAAAGCCAAACTAGAGGACCCTCGGCTAGTCCGCCACAAGTTAGTCGGTCGACGAGGTTCCATATGCCCACGCATGGTTGCACGCTCAACTTGGCTCGTAGGCGAGAACTCGCACTTAGGCGGCGGAACGAGACAACCCACCACATCCCATGTGGCCTCTCATCCCCACCTTTAGCATTTTATTATCCCTCACCACCATTTCTCCACCATCATTTACTGTCACAAGTCAACACCTGTTTCCAGCATGTACCAACCATAGTACAACTAGGCATTTCACTAAGCATGGCTAAGCATTTGCATAGCATAGTAATTATTTCATGGCCAACCATACAAACCTATGGTATTAGGAGGGAAACAGGTAATTGGCATAGGGATTTAATGCAACTGTAGGATACTCTAATCCAAGCAAAATGACATTTGGAACCGCATGCAATAATATAGTGGAGAAAATAATTGCGGAAAATAGGATAAGATATGCTCAGAGGGGGGATTACGCTTGCCTTGTTGAGCGGAGGAGTCAAACTGCTCGTCGGAGTAATGTTGATCAACTCCGAACTCGCGATCTACCGGAGAGCAAACAACACCGGAAAGCAAGAACAACAATCAACACATGGCAATTGTGCAATGCATACAAGAATGATGATATGACATTTTAAATGCACCCTAAAAGCATTGATCATGATCAACAAGTTAAATGGGGTCCCCATTATATTTATGGTATTATTTGGAATGAACCCCATATTTAAACTTAGTGATTTTGAATACTACTAGAACACATTATTGTAATTGGGGTCAAAGATGCAGGATGACGATGATTTTGGACAGTTCATGCTTTTCCGAACATTTTGGTATATCGAACACCATTTTCTGAGGCCCCGATAAAGAGTTATGATTTTTATAATTTCCCTTTTTAAGTTTATTCTTTTAATTAAATTGTTTCCAACAACAACAAAACTTAATCACTCGAACTCGAGAGAGAGGGATAGGGAGGATCATCGGGGTTCGATGTCTCTCTAAGGCGCGAAGTAGTAGCCGGAACTACGCGCAAAGGAGAGGAAATGGAAAACAACAGCAGTAAAAAAAAAGACTGCCTAGCCGGCCTGTGGCCCGGTTGGGCCGGCCTGCCAGCCGGCCTGGCTCCAGAGCCCACCGGCTCTCAGCCCGGTCTGGGCCGGCTCTGGGGCCGGCTATGGGCCAGAGAGCGACGGCCTGTGGCCCGGCTAAGCCGGTCTCGCGGCCGGGCGTGCGAGCTGGCGAGAGAGGCCACGGTGGGCGGCACGACGGCGATGGCTACGGCGCTCCGGCGAGGATACGGCGAGAGAGGGAGAGAGAAAAGGGACCAGCACGGGCCGGAAGCTCACCCAGTCTTGCGGCGGTGCGGGAAGTGGCCGGAGAGGGCCTGGTGGCGACGAAGTTCGTCCGGCGAAGCTCGGTCGGCCGCGGGGAAGTGGAGGATCGCGGCGTCGATCCTCGGCGTCTCCGGTCGATTCCTCTGGCTAGGTGGGGGAGTACGTCGCGGCGAAGCTGCCGGTGGTGCTCGATTGGCGGCGGGTGCTCTCCAACGGCGGCGATGCGGCGGCGGGCTCGAGCTACGCTTCCGCCATGGGAGAGGAAAAAGGAGGAACGGGGCAGAGGGGAGCGAGTGAGGGATGGGGAGCAGAGGCCTCGCGGATGCTCTCCTGGCAGTTCAGCAGAGAGGAGGGGGCCCGGGCGCGCGACGTCGAGCTGGTGGTGCGGCGCGGCGATGGCGCCAGTGCGGTCGTGCTCCTCTCGGTCGCTACAGTTGGAGGAAGAAGAAACCGATTTACAAAAAGGCCCCTGGCAGTTCTTTTCCATCACAGATAGGTCCTCCTGGGGTTTTCTTTTAAAACCTTTTAAAACAGCAGGTTTAAATCATTTAAAAGAGGTACTTAAACATTTTATTAAATTCTGTGAAAAATCCAGTAGCCTCCTACTAACCACTAGGAGCACCACAAAAATTGGCAAATCAAAATAACAAGTTTTGGATAACTTTTGTTTAGAGAGTTCGGATAAGGCATTTTTGGTGTTTTCAATATTTAAAATACTTAGCCATTTATTTCTCCTTGGGAAAAGTATATTTTGAAGTCTTGAACATTGTTGACACACATAAAACCAAAAGTGAGAAATGGTGGTCAACAATTACTTCAAAACTTGAAAGCAAAACAAAAGGCATTTTTGAGAATTTCCAAAGTAATAATCTTTTAGAACTTTGGAGAAGGTCAAAAGATTAATTTGAGCACTTGGAACTTCCTCGACAAATATAAGGAGTCAAGGTATTTTGTTTTGCGAGTTTGAACACTTTCATTACTTTAGGATTTGTTAGAGCAAGTTCATCGTTAGTTTTTAAATGATGCCCAAACCAAGTGTTTTAGTTGTTTAGCAATTTAATATGGATGCCATGATGCAATGCAACACAAAAGTGGAATTTTTACTCGGGTTTTTAGGTTCTCGAATTCCGGGCTGTTACAACTCTACCCTCCTTACAGGAATCTCGTCCCGAGATTCTAAGGTAGGAAAGAGAGAAAAGTTACGACGGTCTTCAACGATCTTCTCGGTGTAGAGTGATTCAACGCATCCTGAAGATCTTCATATGCAACACTTCAAGGTCACTATCAACGTACCCCATAGGAAAAGAAGGAAACCTCACCGGAGGAGGGAGCTTGGTGAAGTTACAACGATCGAGTACCTCCTAGTAGAACTTAGGATGAGGCTTCAAACAGCTCCTGATGTGACGACTGGAAGACACATGGAGGTAACAGGAGAGTGCTAAGAGGTTTCCAAATGGTAGACAACGATTTCTCAAGAGATTCCGAATATGAACTTTGCACAAGGTCTGGAATTTCTGAGGAAGAGTGTTGAAACAAGGTTCCAGCAGATGAAGAGGTGGCTTAACCGATACGGCTTGAGTAGAACTTTCCTCACGGAGGAGCATCTCAAACCACGGGAGAAGATGGGGAAGATGGACCAAGAGAACTGTATAAACCCCGAGAACAACAGATAGGGAGAACTTCTTGATGTTCTAGACATCGGAGACAAGAGACAAGCTTTTTGAGGATCACCAACCCTCGTTTCCGATGGAGATTCAGAGGAGACATGGCTAGGTGTAGAGATACTCCACACTCCATGTAGGGATAGGAAGTCGTTGCAAAGGATAATCCCAAGAGCTAGACTAGAGCGTCCAACTCCCAAGGAGGAACAAGATTGCGGAACGCATGTATTAGCAACTGTCCGAAGACAACCTGCACCTACATGAATTACTTGCAATGAAACACATATGAGCCCTTCGTGGGGAACATCCAAGAATGACAAAAGAATTTCTTGTAATCCTTCTCCTTCTTGAACAATTCCACTAGTGGCTTGGAGGCATAGATGAAATTTCTCAAGGGAGGGAGGTGACAACGTACCATACCAAGAGGATTGGCACACACGGGATTGAGTTGGGATGATTCCGAGGAGACAAGTCAATTTACTCAGATCCACGGCGACATCTTTCGGCCATTGCACGTGGACCAGAGAAAGTCATTTCTAACTTCGAGGACATAAGCCTTGGGACGACACAAGTTAGTGCTAACAAGTTTACAATGCCACGCCCGCTATTTCATACAAATCTCCGCAACATGGACGTAAATAAGGGGTAGTTGATGGACTCAACAACCAACTTACCTCGTTACTCCAAGATGGTCGACTTATATGTCACATGAACTGCATAGACATTGCTCAGATTAACACATTCCCGTAGGTCGATCGGAGTTTGATTTGACGACAGCCCAAATCAAATCAAAAGAAAAGGGAGGGTAGCATATCCAAAGAGGAGATACCACCTTGTTTCAACATGACAGACTAGACATCCCCTTGAGAATGAACTATCACCGATAGAGAAATAATTCAGGACATCCAACCCGAAAGGGTTGTTCAGAGAACCAGAAAAGAGTTGTCCGTGATGTTGAGATTGGACAGGCGACAACCTGGCGATACTTCTGGAAGGAACAACAGAATATCACGATCCATCGGGAGGTTTTGAGTTCGAGAGAGACTCATGCCATTCAAAGCACAACGAGGTGGTCTTGGGAGTTTCGGCACAAACCTAGCTCTTTGACCGAGGAAGGGCATCAAAGCCAACAGACTTGGTAGCACTGTCAAACTCAGCTTATTGACCGGCTAACCAATCATGCTAAGGAGGACACGGAATGTCCTTGGATTTCGGCACAGTAAGAACTGCTAAGAATATCCGATAGCTACATTATTACTCACGTCTCATCACTCGGGAGTATTAAGTCACCCGGAGAACGGAGAGCAATTAAGTGTAAGAGCATCACTTCATCAAGAGGATCATGATACTTAGCATGAGTGCACACTCCTTATACCAAGGTATCGTGCTACTCTAGGATGGAGCAGAAACAGAGACTAATAAACCTCTTATTTGGTGGACTACAAAACTTTGACCGAGCCCGAGAAGTGGACAAGGTACTGGAGTTTGTTTCTCCTAACAAGGCGAAGTGGAGAGATCTTGACGGATCAAGAGAGTGACTTGCATCGGAACACAGCAAGGCATGCTAAACACAAGTCGGTCAAACGGAAGACACGGGTCGGAAAGAAGAGCAAAAGTAACAAACATACTCCGGAAAATCCGAAGATGTTGGAGATGCACCGGTTATTACTCAATTGTGATAACCATGCCCGAGACGGAGAGATGCAGCAGAGTCACAAACATAGATGGGAGACTTGCTAAGGGAATCCCGGCTGTAACCACGATGGTTCCAAAACAGAACCTAAAGCGAGGCTAAGAAAGAGATGAGGTGAAGTAGCCAACGGAGGTGCGTAATTTAAGGTTCAACAATTTACCACACAGACCACGAAAAGACTTGGGTTGAAGATCAGCATCATGTGCTACTAGCGAGAGTTAAGTATCAACTTAACACACTCTAGTTGGCACAATCCGGGACCTTATGTTCAAGTCCTTGGGTTAAAACCCAAAAGAAAGGATTAAGAGTAAACTTATAGGAATACAAGGGTTCGTAACCAACTGAGTTGATGGAATTTCGTCGTACCCAGATGGTTTCTCGGCACATGAAGCTTCGGATTGTAGCGGCGGGAGCAACTGGGCACATAACACTAAAGGTAACCGGTGAGAAGTCCCACCCCGAAATCCTAATCATTTTGAAATAACAGATGAGAAGAAAAACTTTGAACTCAAATCGAGGTAAGATTGCTCCGAGATTAGAGTGTAACCAGGTAAGGAGTAAAAAGAATCCTAAGATGGTTTTCACAACACATTTTTAGGTTAAAATATTTTCACAAACACTAGACTCAACGTCGACCAGTAGAAGGGTTTCCTACAGGCAGTCCGCTCTGATACCAACTTGTGGCGCCCCGACCCGACTGCTATACATGATGCTGTGTCACCGGTTAAGCGATACAACCGGAGGTTACGGGTTTACCAATCCCCGGCCAAAACCTTTGGCAGGCGTTGCTGGGTACACCTCACTCCAGACAACGCAACACTCCGATTGATGCCTCAACACAGGCACAACTATCAAAGCATAATAGTAAGATCAAGACTGTGGAACAACTGGCACATCACAGACTCTACGACACAAAAACATTATAAGCAACTCTTATAATAGAGAAAGATAGCAAAAGACAAACAGAGGTCACAGACCCAACATTACAACATGCGGAAGCGAAGTGTGTTGTTCTAAACAACAAGAACCAAAAAATGGGGCCTAAGAGGCCTACAGATAAACATTCAAGCGCCAGCTGTTCCGGGATGTCCCAAGCTGCCACCTGGGAACCCCAGACTACTCGTCGACGTTCCTGAAACAAAGCAAAGACGTTGAGTTCGACGAACTCGCAAGATTAAGAGCTAATATATGCTCCATGATTGGCTTTCAAAGGTTTTATGGCTATTTTGCATAAAGCTGATTTTATTTGGAATAAACAATAAATCCATGGCATCGACTAATCAGAATATTTTAAAAGAGGTAAGAAGTAACACTTTTCTCTTGAGATCACCTTTCTCAACATCACCAACATCACCACTGTACCTGTTCATCATAGGCACCTCCCCGAATCACCCTCGAGGAAGCTCACCTTACAATCGTGAGTGGTACCTCTAGTACCCAGTTTTTAATCATTCCGTTAAAGTTATTCTATGATCTCTGAATCCGTCACCAAGTCGTCCATAACCGCGGACACGGCTTTTCGAAAAGATTTATCCCTGCAGGGGTGTACAATGTGAAAGTCGCCAGGTTCCCGAGGGACCTCCCAGCTCCTTATCCACGCGTACCGCCAGACTCATTGCCAGACATTAGCTCTCTTCCTGGGAAAGCCGGCTGAGTGTGAAACGGCTACAACCTTTACCTCGCTTAAGACTATCCAAGGATCATCAGTGGCGGTAGGACAAGAGGTACCTTCGCGCACCCTGTCCCGCGGCCACTTATTTTCCTGACACAGCAATCCTCATCTCAGCTTGGCCACCATCTCCAACGCACGCGCAAATGGAAAGCCAAACTAGAGGACCCTCGGCTAGTCCGCCACAAGTTAGTCGGTCGACGAGGTTCCATATGCCCACGCATGGTTGCACGCTCAACTTGGCTCGTAGGCGAGAACTCGCACTTAGGCGGCGGGAACGAGACAACCCACCACATCCCATGTGGCCTCTCATCCCCACCTTTAGCATTTTATTATCCCTCACCACCATTTCTCCACCATCATTTACTGTCACAAGTCAACACCTGTTTCCAGCATGTACCACCATAGTACACTAGGCATTTCACTAAGCATGGCTAAGCATTTGCATAGCATAGTAATTATTTCATGGCCAACCATACAAACCTATGGTATTAGGAGGGAAACAGGTAATTGGCATAGGGATTTAATGCAACTGTAGGATACTCTAATCCAAGCAGAAAATGACATTTGGAACCGCATGCAATAATATAGTGGAGAAAATAATTGCGGAAAATAGGATAAGATATGCTCAGAGGGGGGATTACGCTTGCCTTGTTGAGCGGAGGAGTCAAACTGCTCGTCGGAGTAATGTTGATCAACTCCGAACTCGCGATCTACCGGAGAGCAAACAACACCGGAAAGCAAGAACAACAATCAACACATGGCAATTGTGCAATGCATACAAGAATGATGATATGACATTTTAAATGCACCCTAAAAGCATTGATCATGATCAACAAGTTAAATGGGGTCCCCATTATATTTATGGTGTTATTTGGAATGAACCCCATATTTAAACTTAGTGATTTTGAATACTACTAGAACACATTATTGTAATTGGGGTCAAAGATGCAGGATGACGATGATTTTGGACAGTTCATGCTTTTCCGAACATTTTGGTATATCGAACACCATTTTCTGAGGCCCCGATAAAGAGTTATGATTTTTATAATTTCGCTTTTTAAGTTTATTCTTTTAATTAAATTGTTTCCAACAACAACAAAACTTAATCACTCGAACTCGAGAGAGAGGGATAGGGAGGATAATCGGGGTTCGATGTCTCTCTAAGGCGCGAAGTAGTAGCCGGAACTACGCGCAAAGGAGAGGAAATGGAAAACAACAGCAGTAAAAAAAAAGACTGCCTAGCCGGCCTGTGGCCCGGTTGGGCCGGCCTGCCAGCCGGCCTGGCTCCAGAGCCCACCGGCTCTCAGCCCGGTCTGGGCCGGCTCTGGGGCCGGCTATGGGCCAGAGAGCGACGGCCTGTGGCCCGGCTAAGCCGGTCTCGCGGCCGGGCGTGCGAGCTGGCGAGAGAGGCCACGGTGGGCGGCACGACGGCGATGGCTACGGCGCTCCGGCGAGGATACGGCGAGAGAGGGAGAGAGAAAAGGGACCAGCACGGGTCGGAAGCTCACCCAGTCTTGCGACGGTGCGGGAAGTGGCCGGAGAGGGCCTGGTGGCGACGAAGTTCGTCCGGCGAAGCTCGGTCGGCCGCGGGGAAGTGGAGGATCGCGGCGTCGATCCTCGGCGTCTCCGGTCGATTCCTCTGGCTAGGTGGGGGAGTACGTCGCGGCGAAGCTGCCGGTGGTGCTCGATTGGCGGCGGTTGCTCTCCAACGGCGGCGATGCGGCGGCGGGCTCGAGCTACGCTTCCGCCATGGGAGAGGAAAAAGGAGGAACGGGGCAGAGGGGAGCGAGTGAGGGATGGGGAGCAGAGGCCTCGCGGATGCTCTCCTGGCAGTTCAGCAGAGAGGAGGGGGCCCGGGCGCGCGACGTCGAGCTGGTGGTGCGGCGCGGCGATGGCGCCAGTGCGGTCGTGCTCCTCTCGGTCGCTACAGTTGGAGGAAGAAGAAACCGATTTACAAAAAGGCCCCTGGCAGTTCTTTTCCATCACAGATAGGTCCTCCTGGGGTTTTCTTTTAAAACCTTTTAAAACAGCAGGTTTAAATCATTTTAAAAGAGGTACTTAAACATTTTATTAAATTCTGTGAAAACTCCAGTAGCCTCCTACTAACCACTAGGAGCACCACAAAAATTGGCAAATCAAAATAACAAGTTTTGGATAACTTTTGTTTAGAGAGTTCGGATAAGGCATTTTTGGTGTTTTCAATATTTAAAATACTTAGCCATTTATTTCTCCTTGGGAAAAGTATATTTTGAAGTCTTGAACATTGTTGACACACATAAAACCAAAAGTGAGAAATGGTGGTCAACAATTACTTCAAAACTTGAAAGCAAAACAAAAGGCATTTTTGAGAATTTCCAAAGTAATAATCTTTTAGAACTTTGGAGAAGGTCAAAAGATTAATTTGAGCACTTGGAACTTCCTCGACAAATATAAGGAGTCAAGGTATTTTGTTTTGCGAGTTTGAACACTTTCATCACTTTAGGGTTTGTTAGAGCAAGTTCATCGTTAGTTTTTAAATGATGCCCAAACCAAGTGTTTTAGTTGTTTAGCAATTTAATATGGATGCCATGATGCAATGCAGCACAAAAGTGGAATTTTTACTCGGGTTTTTAGGTTCTCGAATTCCGGGCTGTTACAGGTGTATACCTCAAGGTGACAAGTACAAGCCGCTCCTCGAGCTGTGTGATGATATAATGGTGAGAACTTGAGGTAGAAGATGAAGCTACAAGGGGGGAAAAAGGAACTCCGAGCTTGGGTCCGAGGTGTCTCCGGGGATTGCGAGGTTCCTCTCTTGATTGATCCCTCTCTGGATCGATCCCCTACGCAAGAGGGGTTGAAGCCCATTATATAGGCCAGCCGAGTTACCGTTGTGCCCCTTGCTGAACACTGTTGCCATGCCTCTGCTTTGGTCATCATCGTGCTCCTGTCAGGGACAGGACATGGCCTGCCCATCCCCTGCATCACCACAGTAGAGCTAGGATGTCCCCTCTGACAGAGACAGGACGTGGCCTGGCTGAGCTACCTCGTAGCCTTTCCCCAGATCTCGCATGGTCAGCGGTCAGAGACGTGCAGCCCCGCCGAACCCGGGGCACGCCTCTGCCAGGCTCCGTGACAGACGCTCCCGTGTCAGGCGGGAAGTGACAGGAGCGTTGACTCCTGCCCGACCTACGGCTTCTTGCCTTGGTTAGCCTGGCACGGATGTGTCGGGCTCCTTACCTCGGGTCTTGCGCTTAAGATCTTTACCAGGTCGGACCTTACTTCCTTCAAATAGCTTCTCCTGCACTCACGATACAAATCATAGCACCGAGGTAGCTAGGTCGGCTGATCATAGCTCGGATAATGAACGTCGGCCCATGCCAACGGGATACCTCGGACCCTTCTGGGCCAAGACAGGTCGGCCTTTATATTCTCCAGGTCAAGATAAAGCTCGGACACTCCAAGACCCAAACAGGTCGGCCCTTTCCGTACCTCGGCACATCTTTAAACTCAACTCATGCCAAGCCTTGACCCTACCCGGGGGTAGCCCCCCGACAAGGTGCGTGAGGAGAGTGAGGAGGAGGAGGATGCCGTGGCGGATGAGGATCTCTTGTCAGCTCATCCACTAGATTTGCTCGGCAAAGTGCGCGAGGGTAAGGTGTACGTGCGAGGGCCTTCGGGCTTTCCAGAACGCAGGTCACATGGCGTACTTGATGTCACATCAGATGCGTAAGTGGTGGTTTAAAATGTTGTTACCTTGTACTTTAGTTACCTTTTCATCACAAGCATCTAACTTATGTTTTGGTATGTGCAGGACATTCACGTGGGTGGGCCTAAAGTGGGAGCGCTTACCTTCAGGCATCCTTGGCCTAAAAAGCTAGGATTTGAGGATTCCGGTTCGTGACTAAACCGCGCAAAAACAAGAGTTCCATGGCCGGTTTTCACATTCTGAAAGTTCAGTGGTGACCAATATACTCATCTGAGAAAATTTTGACCAATAGTGCCTTTCCTTCTAAAAGGTAGGGGTTGGCTAGCAAGCTACGATAAAGGAAAAATGGACGAAAAAGGTTAGCTTGAATCTCAGGGAAGGTTTAAATGTCAGCAGGAATCGTGTGGGGGTATCAACGAGTTATTAGGCCCATATAATTTCAGTTATACGCAGGAAGTGTGCCCGGATGACTAAGGCCCATGGGCTGTTTCAAGGAGAACCCCTCTCAGTGATGACGTTAAATTTGTTGTTGGATGTTCCATCTGCAGAACAATTTAGTGTTTTTCCCACTAGCTGACTCGTACGTCTCTACAATGCACATGTTCAATATAAGAAAAATGGGTTATAATGTTAATAGTATTTTGAGCAAAAAAATTATAGATATTCAGGCTTAGGCCCTTATTTGTTTACGTTATTCTAACCAAATACGGAGGTATAATCCCCCGGGTATTGGTTTCCCTTAGCCATACACCAACAAACAATTAGAAATAGATTTGATACAATTCATGCAATATTTGTGAGCGCTCTGTTTCTAGTTGTCTTAAAAGGCTGGATGACAAAGAAGGATGAAGTCAAACAATTCATTCTTTTCAATATGATACGAATATTTTGGCAAGAGATGTCTGTCCTCGAAAGGACTTGGCGATTGACGGACTTGGACGGAGCGGGCCGAATCCTGAAAGTGTGAAAGGGATGGATCGGGGAGGGGTAGGCCGTCGAGGGACTGATAGGGACGGCGGAGGTCGCCGGTGACCAGGGACGTAGCGACGCCTAGAGAGCCGATGAGAAACCGGTCGTAGTGGTGCTCTTCGGCGACCAGGGATGTGCTGAGACATGGGGAATACGCCAGTGGTAGGCAGGGCGGAGATCATCGGCGAGCAACGACCACGGCCGGGGTGGGGGCACCAGTGAGCGGGGTCGTGGATGGGGCGAGCGCGCCAAGGATCCTGTCGGGGATGAGGTTTCGCGCGTACAGACTAGAAATGTCAAAATTTGTTGGTGCACGAAATCGTGACAATCTAGATCGTTGGTTGGCAATTGAACGCTCCATATTTAATGTATCATAGCCAAGGTTTCCGTTACCGACCGGAATTCCGCGGTAACCGGCCGGTAACTGGATTTATCGGACCCCCGGAATTTGCATATATCGGATGAAAAATCTCGGATAAGTCAAATTGAAACAAATTTGTGCTCGAAAAATTTAAATTTCAAATTTTTTCGATGTTTTAAGTTTAAATCCTAAATTCTTCCCGAAATTTTGGGCCGGTTACCGGCCGGTATTTTCCGGTAACCCCGGTTACCGGAAATATCGGCCCCCTCCGGATTTTTTTTGAACCGGTATCCGAAACCTTGATCATAGCATATTTACTATTTCAATAATAGTTTAGATATGTGCGACGATTTGCATTGTTTGTCTCAAACAGCAGAAGAATACGGAGAAAGTAAATATTGTATTTGAAAATTGGTCGTACCCAGTTTGAGTTAGTTCGTACAGATGAGTGGGATGGATCAAAGGTGACTCAAATTAACCGGCCACTTGTTCATGGAACCCGATGTGCACATGGATCGATGATGCAGCACAAGTATCGCCGGCGATTGCGCAGGCTCGGTGTGGTTTGGTTGGCAGGCAAATGGCAACATAAAATTTGAGTAAAAAATGGAATATAAAATGTTCACGCCATACACGAGCTCTTGCCATGTTGGCCGCAGTAGATGTGTAAGCTTTGCCTATGAAGTAAAATTGCAATCGCGCTGAAAAATTTCATGGCTCCCGGACCAAAGTAATGGGATCCAGGGAAGAACTAGAGAATACTCTCGGATCAACACAAACTGGAACCAGATACTCTAAGGGTTTGTTTGATAGCCCGGTTGGCTGCAGAAAATCTCTCTCCACCCTGTTTTTGGTTGATTGGTAGCCCGTTTCCCTCCCTCAGCCATGCCGCCTCACCCCAAAAATAATCGAGCTTCTCTCCTCAGCTCTGGCTAGTTGATCCCAAAAAATCCCACGTGTGGGATCCACCAGGCAGCCAAGCTGCAAGCCCCGCTCCTCACCCGAGCTCATGTGCCCTCGAGCCCCATCTCTCTCCTTCCACGCAAGGTGCTCCCGTCGCCCCGTGCCGCCCATTCCCGCCGCCACAACCTTGCCCCGCCGCCAGTGCCTCTGTCTGTGCTGCCGTCCGCGCTCGACCGTGCCCAGATGGCACGAGCGCCGCCTCGGATGGCCGCGCGAGTGCCGTCGCCTTGGATCGGTGGTTGCATGACCTGATTGCTTTTTCAATTTGTGCTCAAGGACTTTTTATGTAAAAGTTTGGACCCATTTGTGATTTTAATTTTTGGACTCTAGTCTCGGCTTATACAACCTACCAAATAAGATCTCAGGTTTTCCCAGTTGAGAAACACAACTTGGAGAGACCCATGCTACCAAACACACCCTAGCCTTTTTGGCCCACGACTCGGGCTGCCAACGCCTTCACTATTTACCGCTCTTTGCAAGGCGAGACATCCGACTCGCCCACAGGATCTGTCTCGCCAAAAGCCTAATATAGAAAAGAACCCCATTGGACTCAAATGCCTCGCGCGAGCATGTCGCAGATGGTGGTACGCATATTCTCAACAACAACCAGATGGGCGATCAAGCTGTTGTACATCGCCTTTAGCAGTGGCGGATCTAGGATTTCACCAATGGGTATGCCGCACACGGCCATTAAAGAAAAATCATTAAGCATTCGGTAAATAATGATAAAATTCAATTGATATATTGTGTGGAAGAAATATTCCCTCCGTTCTTCATAACTAGATCATTCAAAATATAAGTACAAGAATTGTCATAATGTATGGCAATATGTAACAAAACTCGTATCTGGTGATATAATCGCAGTTCATAGTCATAGACGGTATTGTCAATAGTAAAATATACTAGATCATTTAGGCGTGCATTGCCGCACCCGTCCTGTAGATAAATAGATTGTTAGAAATGGGTGAATGAATATCTCGATCATAAATGTTGAGATGGGTTAAACCACATGGCCAAACAAAGTTTCAAAATTACTTACATGAGGATCATAGGATGCTAGGCTTTAATTTAAATTTAAATAGTTATGATTACTATCTTGATTATAAACTAAAAGGTCAATTTTGGGTATTTAGAGGAAAAGCTATAGTCCCTTTTATAGCAAACAATGACCGTGCAAATCGGTAGATGAACTCATCTTTAATTTCCTCATCGAATGGGTTGTAATGATGGGACTACCACTAAGTTTCTCCATCTAAGGACATAGTAGTGGCATTGGTATGCCTAGTAAGAAATATTGTCATGTTTAAGGTGATGCTTCTTTCGAAGGGTGGAACCTTGTGATTACTCACATCCATCATATCCGAGGGAGGTTATTGAGACCTATAAGAACAAGAAAGTCTTTGATTATTGTGCTCCCATAGCAATGGTTCTTCCAAAATATAGGACGAAAGTGCCTAAAATGGCCAACACAAAGTTTGTTATAACTCCATATATGATGAACATAATTATTAACAGAAAAGTAAAGCATTGCCCTTCCTGTAAAGTCACCAAGACATTTAGATAAACTGCACACATACGGACGGAAGCAGAATATCACTGGAAACAATAAGATAACATCATATGGGTTTTTACTGAAAGCAACAGATCAGGAAGAGGCTCAATACTCAGCCACACTCTGGCTCCTGCTAAGAATTCTCACATGTATTCTTACTGTTCGGTTGGACGGATTTAGAGACATATAAGTAAAATTGTAAATAGAAATAAGACATCATGAAATTGGTTGACATATCCACCAATGTCCGACCTTAATTGGAAGTACCCACACCACAGGTGCACAAGAATTGACAAACTTCCAAACAATTCGCATGATTCCTTCCACACATACCTCGAGCTGTGCGATTCCATACCACATCGGAATTCGGTGGGGAACTTACGGTCTTGATGACAAGTGTAGTCTAGTTCACAGCAACCATCAGGGACAAGCGAGGAGCAGGGATCGTGCGCCAACGAGCGTCTTGAGTAAGGAAGGTTACCTGCACCTAACGTACGACCCTCGACGGCGAGGACGAGGCGGTTGAAGGTCAAATCGGCGGAGAAGACGATGAGCTCCCCGAAGAGGTGGGAGCTAAACACGCCGCCGCTCCTTGACACTCGTTCGCCGATGAAGGGCTCCGGGTCGGGCATCATGAATGCTGAGATCCGCCGAAGTGTCTTGCAAGAAGGGGCAGCCCTCGTCACTCGTGCTCCCCGGCGCAAGCCGGGGCCAGGGACGGTCGATGCGACAGCAGCTGCATGACGACTGAATCAGGAGATGGATGGCACTTTCGAGCTTTCGATCGGCCGCCCGGTCGCGTCGCGTGCGCCCGGGCTCCATGGCTCGATTGACCTCGTTGCATCGGCTGCTTCTCTCGCGGTGCTTCCGCCATCTCGTTTCTCCTCTGATTCTATCGCTTCGTGTTGCTAGTCAGGATCAGGTCGCTGGCCTTTGCACGTAATCAGGCCAGTAAACCACGGAACGCCAAATTGATGTCGAGAAAAGCTTCCCTCAAGGATGAAGATCCAACAGTCGAAACGTAAAAAGAGGGAGATCCGACGGCCAAAATCACCCAGATCGTGAGAGTAGCGTGGGAGGCCTATATCCCTAATGTTCACAAGAGATTTGTATTTGAATATTAATACATTGTGATATATACTCCTATATGATTCAATTATTCAAATAGAAAAGGTGTACTTAGATAATTATACCTTGCAACGCGGATGCAGTGTGCCAGCGTCAATTACCCTGGTCTTGCGGCTATGGGCTCCTAACAGCTAGCGCTGATGGTCGACGAGGGTGTTTGGTTAGACTTTTTATTGGGCTTTTTGCTTTGGCTTATAAGCCAAAAAACACCTAATAGGTGCTTTTGGCTTATGTTGCACTATGGTATAAGCCAACAATCAAAAGTCAAAAACAACTATTTAGCTGCTTTTGTGACTTATAAGTCAAAGTCAACAGCTAAGAAAAAGCCTAACCAGACACCTTCAAAGTGAGTTTCAACCTTTCAGCGCTGCGGCGTGCCGACGTCTAGATCCCACTCTCGGCATGCGGCTGCATGCTGTTTTCACCTCAGCAGTCCTAACTGGGGGCGCGATGGCATGGTGGCGCATAGGGCCGTAGTTTCTTTGACGCGCTATTTCTGGATCGGTAGACGTCAGGCGTGCTCTGAGCTGTTATGTATCCATCAGCGCGTTTTTCTTACCGAATAAAAAAACGTGTCAAGCCATTTAATCAGTAATCATCAGCGGTGTTTTTCCTACTACTATGCAGTAGCGTGGCTCGGCAGTAGGGTATGCCATGGCATATACGACGTACCATGTGGATCTGCCACAAGCATTCAGGGGATGCTATTCGCATCCATGACCAGCAGAGCCGGCTTTGGAGCGGCCGAATATAAACGTATTCGTTTTGTGTCTGTTTTTTGTTTTTTCTAATTTTAAATCTGACCAGATTTGAAAATCCGAACAATTTTCAAATCAGAACATGACAATTTTTAAATCTGAACAAATTAGAAACATGGATTTTTTTTAAATGTGGAAATTTTTCAAACCTAATTTAAAAACACACAATCTGGTGCGCAAAGTTGTTTGCCTTGCATGGTCTCTTCACTAGCCTTTTGGGAAGGTCGGCCTTTTTTGCAGTCCTAGCCTCTACAAAAGTTTGGGCCTAGATCTCGGTCGGATGAACAAGGCCCATGGGTTGCTCCACGGAGGAGCCCTTATGAGGGGTTCCCTTATTGATCGTTCTTAGCGAGTCCGATCGCTCCACTCGCCCGCGTACTTCAGTGCGAGGGATGTCCCATTACGCGCAAAGCCCATTACGCGGTCGTCTGTTCGTTCTTCCTACTTCGCATGATCCAAACTGTGCCTACAACACAATATAGAATGCTCACATTCAAATCTTTTGTATGAAATTGTATCATTTTTTTAAAATGCTTCAGAGTTTACAAAATGGTTCCTGGTTTGAAATAAATTTGGTTTTAAAAACGGTTCCAATTTTGAAAATGGTCCCAAATTTTTAAAATGGTCCAGATTTTGAAAAATGGTTCCTATTTTAAAATTGTTCCAAATTTGAAGATGGTTCATTTTAAAAATGGTAGAGATCTTGTAAATTGTCATTAAAAAATAACTCCATTTGAAAAACAGTATTATTTTAAAATTGATTATATTTTGAAAATGGTTCCGATTTAAAAAAATCCAAATTTTAAAATGTTTCTAAATATGAAAATGATTCATTTAAAAAATGTTCAGATTCTAAAAAATCATTTGAAAATGGTTACAATTTTCAAAATGATTCAGATTTAAAAAATGGTTAAAAACAGAGGCAAAAATGGTTTAGATTTTAAAAATATGTAAAAAGAATAGTTTTCAAATAAAGGAAAAGCCCAGGAAAATAGTAAAACAAAAAAAATGAAAGAATAAAACGAAAAAAATGAAACAGAGGCTGGTGAGCGACACTAATGGGCCGACCCAGCAGCAAACGGTACGCGGGTGAGGCGGTGTTAACGAGCGATATATAGGGTTTGCGGGGTGCCCCTCTTTGCCGCCCGTTGGCGCCCCTGAATTCGGGGGCGCCTACAGGGTTTGCTTTGTGGGCCGGCCCAAAACTCATGCGCGCATGAGTTTGATTTTTTGGTTTATTTTTTGTTTTTATTTTTCTGTTTTCACTTTTTTATTTTTACTTTTCGCTTTTTGAAAAAAATGGTTCATATTTTGGATTTTTTTTATAGAAAATGGTTTCTTTTTTAGAATACGGTTCCGAACCGAAAAAATGATTCTGAATGAAAAATGGTTCCGATTTTTTGAAAATATTTTCAAAATGGTTCCGATTTATTAAAATGTTACGACTTTTTGAAAAATGGTTCCGAACCGAAAATCGCTCTGATTATTGAAAATGGTTCCGAACCAAAAAAAATGGTTTTGATTTTTTAAAATGATCCCGAACCGAAAAAATGGTTCCGACTGATTTTTAAAAATGGTTACGATTTTTCGAAAAATGGTTTCGAACCGAAAAATTGCTCTGATTATTGAAAATGGTTCTGCACCGAAAAGTTCCGATTTTTAAAAATGGTTCCGAATAAAAAAATGGTTCCGAACCGAAAAATGGTTCCGATTTTTTCGAAAATGGTTCCGAAAGAAAAAAAAAGTTATGTTTTTTCGAAAATGGTCTTTTTTAAATGGTTCCGAACCGAAAAAATGGTTCCCATTTTTGAAAATTGTTCATTTTTTAAATGGTTCCAAATTAAAAAATGGTTCCGAATTTAAAATCGGTTCCATTTTTGAAATTGGTTCCATATTTAAAATTGGGAACCATTTTTAAACTTATTTATTTTTTAAACGATTCCATTTTTAAAAGAAACAAAAACAGAAAAAGAAACAAAAAACATAAAAAGAAAAAGAAACAAAAAGGATAATAAAGAAAAAGAAGGGAAAAGTGGGCCGGCCCAGAAAACGGTTCGCGAGGGAAATCCTATGGGGGCGCCTACAGGCGGCAGATAGGTTTCGCCGGGTTTGCACCAGTACGACGTTCGTGGTTAATTTCTTGTTGGGCTGGATTGGAATATTTAGTCATCATCCTGCCTGGTCCAAGTTCACAGCAATCATCAAAGTCGCTCCATGAGCAGTCGGCTACTGGATTGTAGGCTTAGGCACCTCCGTAATTTTCTTAGTGCGATGATTTGCATTGTTTTAGGAGAAGATATGGAGGGTGCAAAACAATTAAGATACTAGATGCCCCGTACTATTGATTTTATTATGGACGAGATGCGATCACATGAGATGGCGATTTTCTTGCAGCAGTAGTAGATCCCAGCTGTGGGCTCAGCTAGGGTACTCCAAACATGCATGTGGCTAGACAGTGAGAAGCTAGCAAGCAAGTTTGAACAGAGCTTAGCTCATGAGATGCGATCACATGAATGATTCCATCGACTGAATCTGCGGTGCAGGAGACACCAAAATCACACGGAGATTCACAATTATCGCTGGAGATTCCGTCGGACTGAGTATAAAAGAGTGTCAGGCGACGAAGTGTTAGCAAAAACACGCGATCAACAAGCAAACCACGCAAGTACCACCCAATAAGTGACATGCCAGACAGTTGTCGTGGCGTAAGCTTTGCCTCTAGATGAAAATTGCAGATCGGTGAACCATATCTCACAAGAATCTCAATCTACCAAGTGAACGAACGTGCCCCGACGAAACTGTCCAAGATTTCCATCGTCGGGCCATGTTGCTCTCCCGTGCGGCACGCTGTCCTCCATCGGATCGGATCGAAGTATCTATCCGTGGAGGCCAAGTTTTCTTGGTTTTCCATGAAAAGCCTGGACAGGCCTCTTGTTCTCGGTTTTTCTAGCCCAGCACCTGGACTGGCTGACGGCACCATTTGGTAATTCTCAGTAATGGTACGTAGACATGATTTTTCCTCATGTCCAACTTCCTCGCCAACAATGGTAATAGGGTCGTCCGGATAAGCATTGGCGTGGTACCGACTTCTACTCCATCTCCGCCAACTCGACTAGGAGGCCGTCGACGCCCATTCCCTTCATCGTGGGTTACGGGATTAAATCCCGGTGGGGGCCCAGCCCAATCCCCTCACTGCGGCAACCGCCTTCAGCTGTGCGGCTCCGTGCACAGTAAATTCGGCCGCGGCATCAAATCGGCTCAGTGCTAATGTAGGGGCAGTGCAAATTCGTACTCGGCAATGGCATGCGCGCTAGACCATGGATGTTGGCCGCTAGATTCGTCGGTGCTTGAGGCGGAGTAAGGAAAGAATCCAACGGCCGCACCACTTGATTGGACGCGGAGAGAGAGTGACGGGTGAGTTAAGCGGTGATAGTAGTGAGAGAGTAGGAAGTTCGATTTACCATCAGCGTGCCTCTGCTCGGCCGCCATGCTCGCCCGTCCTTGGTCTGCCTGAAACGAGGAACATGGGGTCGTGCCGTGCTCGGCCACCGTCGAGGCGGAGCCAGGCCCCGGGTCGGTGCTTGAGGCGGAGTAAGGAAAGAATCCAACGGCCGCACCACTTGATTGGACGTGGAGAGAGAGTGACGGGTGAGTTAAGCGGTGATAGTAGTGAGAGAGTAGGTAGTTCGACTTACCGAGTCGTCTCTTGCTATTCTCGGCTCTCCCATGTGTCTTGCCATGGACTGCTTTGTTGTTCACACTAGTGTTGCCTACTTGCCTAGTGGCCCTTGCGGACAACCACGCAAGCAATTTGCAGTTTGAGGGCCAGGCCTCTACGATTATATTGTAGCCCTCACTTAATTTTGACAAAAGAAAAGAGTTCAAGTCGATAGATTTGTGCAGTTGATTCACACCACTGAGTCAAAGAAACTGGAGTGGAAAAATCAAAGTGATGAGTGATAAAATTTCAAGCGAGCAAAACCGCAACATTCAAGCATTACCTCACATATAAGTTGTAGTTAAACCCTATCGATGTCACGACGTCGAGTTCCCCTACGTGGTGGTTGGCCTGGTGGCATCTCCCTACGGACAAGCTGCGTTAGCAAATGGAGCAGACTAAACCGAGAAGATAATCCTATAATCTTTCACAACTACTCCCTCCGTTCCAAATTAGTTGATTTGGATTTGTCCAAATATAGATGTATCTATACTTATTTAGTGTCTAGATACATCCATATTTGGACATACCCAAGTCAATTAAATTGAAACGGAGTGAGTATTTAGTAAGAGAAGGGGTTATGTGCAAGAGAGGAATAAGTAGCTGGTTAGGTGATCAGCGCCCTTATTCAATATCCGACGGTCCTCAAATGAAGTTTTCAGGTTTGCACTGCATATGAACTGGGCCTGGATCTACGCCATATTACCAAGGCCCATGGGTGCTTGTTGGGTTGGGTTGGACGGCAGTTGAGTCGACATGCGTAATTGTCAAAGAAAAGAAAACTAGCGAGGTGCGTTTGTCTAAGGATTTGGATTGTTTGTCCGAATCAACTAAGGATGCCTTTGCGGTAGGTAGAGAGCATGATTCCACTTGCTCATGGAATCTGATATTCACAAGATTCCATAGATCGGCTGTGCACGTGAGCTACATGTTGGTGGCAGCACAATTAGCGCCGGAGATTACGTCCGAGTCAGTTTGATTTTACACCCAAATTGAAAATATAAAATGTGCCACATGTTTCACGTGAGATAAAAGACGCGTTCAACAAGCTAACCACCACGAGTGAAGCACAGGACATCTCGGCCGCCATCAAGGAGTGTAAGCTTTTTGCCCGATGAAAATTGCACCAAATTTTTCTTGCATCGAGAATGAAATAGTAAACAGAACGTTGTGCGCCTTAATACAATGAAAAACTTCTCCCACAACCAGGGACGGAGCCAGCCCCTAGGCTTGGAGGGGGCGGAAGATTGTTGGAGGGGGCGAAAATGACTAAGAACTACTAATATGAGCATGAGTGCTAGAGGATTAGTGAAGAAAATCTGATTGTTGGGGGTGGCTAAGCCCCTGCTCGTCCCCCCCTTCCTCCGTCACTGCCCACAACAACAGTGAGGACAGTAAACTGCAGGAAAATTTCATGACTAGGAGCTTCTGACACAAATGACTCGGATACTCACGGAACAACCCGTGAGCAGCCCGATGAAAGACATATAGGAGACATGACGATCGATCCCTCTAGCGTGTTGTGGGGGAGGGAACTATAGATCGCACCACTACCCCTCACCGTCGCCGACACTAGAGCACCAGCTGGGGGTCCTCATCCACTCGCGCGTGGGGTTTAATGCGAGTCGTCGTCTCCCGGTCAGGGGTGGCAGCTCACTAGTGCGGTCCGCGCTATGGTGTAGCAGCGGCGCGGTGGCGGTGTGGGTCTTGATGACGGCAGTGGCGACCTCTCAGGGTGGACAGGGTTGTGGGTGCCATGCATATGCGGATAACCACCTTTGTCGTGCGGGTGGGGCGCCGTCGACCGTAGTCAGCGCGGCGGCGGCGGCTGGGCATGTCCGGCCTATCATACACGTTAACCAGAAGCTCTCGGTGGCACATAGCGGAGGCATGATGACGGTCCAGTCAATGGCGGATTTGGGGATGCACAAATACCGGTGAATACCGAGTTTTGAATTCCGTCAATGCGAACTATGGCATTGCCTCCACTTGTAAATTTCTAAATAAGTTATTTTACCACCTCATGTGAACTGGCTGGAAAAAGCTATCGAGGTCTCCAGGCTTTCCACTCACCGTAAAGGTCCTTTTCGGAAAGAAAAACTGGACTTTTTTAAAAGGTCGATGCATATAGGCAAAATCACTACTTACGGATTACCTTAGCAAGTCAACAAGTTCATCTCCCACCGATTACCTGCAGTTAAGAAAAGGAAAAAGTCCAAAACAAAGCTTAAACTTATGGACGAAAGATAAATTGAACCCCAAACTCTTAATCCCTAAAATTGACACTCTAAACTTGTCAATCCCGTCTATTTTGAACCTTGTATCTGTTTTCCAGATGAGAAAAATAAATCAGATTGTTGCACCCACTGACACACTGGTCCACTTGTCATATCTATCTTCAACCTTTCCTTTAACCTGCGATTTTTTCACTCCTGACCACCCCATCGTTGAACTCCGGCAACTCCGACACGCCTTCTCCAATTTCTCCGTTCATCACATTCCTGAAGCGCGGTTACATGCGCACATCGACTGTCTAGGCCTAGCGCCGTCGGAGCACGAACCCTGAAATCTTAAAAAATAATGCAAGCAGCTCAATTAGTACAGGGGGCACGCACACCAGTTCAATTAGCAATTATGTAGTACTGTACTGTACAGTAGCAGTCTTGAGCATGGCGCGAGCTAAAACAATTCCAGCGAGGCTGCCATGTTCCTCATCCTCTGGATTAATTGAATCAGAGGTCTTGAGACCACATAACTCGAATTCCTGGTAGCGTCAGGCGAGCTGGCTCAGCCATGGAAGGGGAAAGATGGTGAGCCGCCCCACGGGATCTTGCGAAATTTGCAGCCAAGCGGTCGAGCGCGCCGGCCGGCGTGGTGGAGACCTGGGGGGGGGGGGGGGGGGGGGGGGGATCGCGGGTGGCGCCATAACAGCACGCGAAAGCAGCGTGCGCGCCCCACGTACGGCGGCCCACCTTGACCCAGCCCCCTCCCTCACCCTGCATTCTACTGCCTGCTACTGCTATAGTGCTATTCCTATGGTGAATGTGAGAAGGAAGAGGATGATTATGACATGTGGGTCATACCCGTCAGTCAGAGTAGGAGAATAGCCCGACTGAGATTGTAAAATTTCCAGTGCGCCAAACAAGTGTAGGGTCTAAAATAGACCGGGATTGACAAGTTTAGAGTGTCAAATTCAGGGATTGAGAGTTTGGGGTTCGGTTTGTCTTTTTTCTACAAATTAAGTTTTGTTTTAGACTTTTTCCTTAAGAAAATTTGTAGTGGCCTAATACAGCACTAACACATAATATGAAGTGGTTTGTGAAACAGTATACAGTATGAACTGGGCCGAGTAACCAAGGCCCATGGGTTGCTGAGTGCAGGGGGCCTATTCGCCCATATATATAACATTGAGTCGATGAGTATAATTCTTGTTTGGCTGGGTTGGACGTTGAAAAGACGACTTTGTTATTATTTTTCATCTGCACGCACTTTGTTATTATTTTTAAGAAAAAGCAAAAAAACTGCGTGCATTTGTTTTCTTTCTCTTTCTTTCAAGAATTTCATTTCTGTAACATTTGCATTATCTATTATATACTAAAAGCAAAATGAGTTTGTAAATAGAGCCATCACGTTTAGCCACATCAGTTAAATTAATTTTGGTACTTAGATCTAAAATCTATGGTTAGGATTTAATGAAGAGGTAGTAGTAACGTAACTATGTTATCTGTTTGACACGATCCACATGTTGGGCAGCCTCCCGTACAACATAAGAGGTAACAAGGATTCTTTCTTAAGTCCAAAACGTTTCTCAAACAAGAAAAACCAAGACGTATCCCTATGTGACTCCCGGCAGCCTTAAAAACACCAATAAAAAACTACACGAACTGTCCGGCCGTTACCGTACACGAGTCGGCCGGCCGTTCCGTATATACTTATTCTTCTCGAGGGTGGTGTTTAGACATTGCAAAATCAGTGGATTAAATTAACGATATTAAGTCACCTCATCCAAATTATTTTAATAGTTAGATCTAAAATTAATTGTTAGTATCTATTATATACTAAAAGCAAAATGAATTAGCTAATAGAGCCACCAGGTTAATCCACATCATTTATAATTATTTTCGACAGTTAGATCTAAATCGAGTGGTTAGATTAGATGGAAGATTGCTGCTTACGTAACATAAAGAGGTTCGTTTGACACGATTTAGTTTCATCCGGCACAAAAAGTTATTTAATTCTGTGCAATCACGATTGGCTACCACCGGTGCAATCACGGTTGGTTTAGACCAGGTTGTATAGCCGTCCGTGCAACTACCGGCTAGCTGCACACGTATCACCACGAAAAAAGCTGGTCGTGGGAAGCTAGCTACAAATTCATCGGTAATGAAAAAAAAAACAATGCCGATGGATGCGATCTGATTTTTGTACATGCGTGTGTTTGCGCGTGTCAGGTTGCTTGGCAGGAAAACGTAGAAGAGACTGTAAAAGGAAAAATATATGAAATTTAAATTGTAAGGTTTTTGCAAACTCAGAAGTTCTGTAAAATAGCAAGAACTTAATTACGAAGAGGACTGTAAGTTGTCGGACACTCCTGACAAGATAGATTATCCGAACCAATCTATATTGCCAAACTGTTGAGAAAAACATGGAAGGAGAAACCATGATATGTTCCATGGATTACTTCATTATTAAAAATTTACACATACAAAAGACGAAGAATTAGACATAGCCAAAATAGTAGTTAATTCTATACAACACCATCTCAACCACCTAGACTCGTTGTCGCGAATAACGCACTAAAACCAACGAAAATGTAGTACCACAACTAAGATGATCTCCACCCACTATCCACACCATTCATTTTATCAAGATTCATGCAACACATTTTGCAGTCAAACCCCTAAACAGTTATATTCTTGAACCCTCATTAGAATTCGTCGTTACTTCTTAACGGCATTAACAATGAAATTTTTGATCACACGCTTATGAATTTAGATCTATGCATTAGCAAGATTTTTCTAGAGCAGTGTTTTGAGATGATTTCTGGAGCATTAACAAAAATATCCAAAGCTCTTAGTGTTGGGTAAACTATAACCAAAAGGAGAGAGACATGTGGCATGGATAATGTAGGAATACAGTCCATAAATAATACTTATATTTAGTCCCAATATTATACATGGCATGCACTTCTATTGTGAGAAAATAATAACTCGAAGCAGAAAAATGGTCACTTATAGATAATTTGGTGGCATAGGCATCGACCGCATACCGCTAATGCGCTAGGGTACCATAAGGTCAATAACTAGAAAAACAAAATCCTCAGTGTTACTTTGAAATGGTTCAACTATGTTGTTGTAAGGGTTCTCCAAACTCAGATAGATTCCTAAGAGTATGAGAGAATGACTTACATTTACTCCAAATTTTATACCTAGCATGGACTTGGTGTATGATTAATATAGTAACTAAAACGATAGAATTACTCACTTCTAGATAAATGGACGGTATAGGTATCGACCCTATAAAGCTATAGCTAATGGGCTATGATAACTTGAGGTCACTACCAAAATAAAAGCCCCAATATTACTTAGCAATGGTTCAATTGGGATATTGGAAGTTTTACGAGACTCAGATAAATTCCTAAAAGCCCGAGAAAAGCTTAGACTTCTAAAAGGTTCCAAAGGTTCTAATAAAAGGAGAATGACCTTCCGAAAATTACAACCGACCTTTCAAACCATACATAGCATCATAATGAACCAGTACAATTTTATAAAACACACAATTATCAAATTTAGAAATGTACAAATCAAGTCCCAAAATAATATAGTTGGGACTACAAAACAATTTATTTATTATAATACTCATGGTGACTAAGGAAATATTTAATCTGAATAAAACAATATAAGTTTCCATAGTGCGATGCAAATATATTTTTAGACACTGCCCTCGCATTTGCGAGGGCCACCTTGCTAGTTAAGCTAAAAAGACGACTGACTTCGATAGTAGAAAAGGATGATCTTTCTATACTTTTGTGTATCACGTCAAAGGGGCACGGATACAATTTAGTTGCTGACCATTTATATGCACCAGCTAGCCGGGTAGAGTGTGTGTCGGGCCGCGTTAACAATCATGGCTAGCTGCAGCTGCACACATGCATATTCATGACATGCAATGCGATCAGTTGATAACAGTCAAAATCACTCCGCCATTCAGTTGGTGGTAGCGCAATTACCGCTGTAGTCAGTAGATTCCATCAGGCTCAGTTTTCTTGCCTGGCAAGTGGAATTACAAAATGTGCCGCGCGAACCATGCGATGTACAAAAATGGGATTAAGATGCAAACCACCACAACATAAGCAGTTCAAAGTTGTACGTCGAGAGAGTTGAAAAGTAATGTGTGCGTGCAAACCATACTTGTAGAATGAAAATCACAGCCCAGTGGCAGAAGAGTGTTGATACTCCTCAGCCCCTAAGCCTACCCGCGCTCGAGTGCCCGTCCTCAGAGAGCGGTGCATGCGTACGCGCCTATTTCTCTTAATTTAAACGGTTTTGGTGCTTCTTACCCTACAACGTCATTTTTTTCAGTTTCAATTTTTTGTTGATGTAGGACCAAAATCGCATAATCTTGATAAGAAATATTACTCTCTCCGCTCATTAGTATTTGTTTCTTGAACGGGAAGGGACCCAAAGGCCTTAGAATAGAGTCGTCCTCATCCCCTCGCTCCGCTACAGTGCCCGAGGGGCGTTTTTTGGATCTCGGCCGCCGAACCACCTCGCTCGCCGGTGGGACGTGGGTTCCCCTCCCTCCGTCGGCCGCTCCGGCGGCGGGAGGGTGGGGGAAGCCCGTCCCACGGCGTGTACATAGTGTAGGTCTTGGTAGCTCACCGGCCGGCGGCGCTCGGGAGGAGATGGTGCTGCAGGTCCGGGTTTTGGTGTCGGCGGTGTTCCCCTCTGGCGGCGGTGCTCCCTGGAGTTCCTCTGCCTCGCGGCCGACTTCCCCGAGCTCGAGGATTCGCGGATCCGTCGAGTTCGTCTCACCACGGCCAGGTTCGGGTCAGCGGCGGACCTGGAGTTTCAAGATCTGGAGGTGGCTGTGTTGGTTCTTCGCGGCAACGGCGGCGAGCTCTGGTGTAGGCTCTTCGGAGCCGACGATCGACGACTTCCCGTCTGCGTGTGGTGGCTCCTGGCGATCCAAGGTTGGGGAGTTTCGCAGCGGCGCGCCATCGACGGCATCTGCTTCGTCACCGACGCCGGGATCCAGTGGTATTTCTTGTAATTTTGCTTTCTTGCTGGATCTCTCTGTATGAGCGTGGAATCAGTGTAGCTTCTTCCTTCGCAAAAAAAAAAAGGGACCCAAAGGCCTTGAAAGCTGTTTTAAAAGCAGGATAATTTACAACAAGGACCTTCATAAAAACACAAATAGCTACTTGGTCCTGAATTTTACAAGAAAGACCTCAGAAGGTAAACCAACATGCAATTATCTACTTCTCCGTGGTAGCTCAAGCACGACCTTGAAGCACGACCACCATTGTCAACACTGCTACGCTAAATTCTAAACTCTAAACCCTAAACCACGCAGAGGCGTCATGTTATGCCAGATTCTGACAGGTTCTACGCATGACGTCTCCTCTATGGTGTGAAGTCATGCATGTTGCTACTTGATCGAAGGTGGGGAGATATAGTGGCTGGAGGCGATGCTGTATGGGACGCCATCGGCTTCCAGTTTCTCTTCCTGTGGTATCTGGTCAGTGATGCGTCATTGGCCAGACAGGTGATGATGGTATTTGATTCAATTTTGAGTCTGCACACTTCGGTGGAATCATTATTCGCAATGTTTATTTCCGCTTGCGCCGTGCCCTTGCTAAAGGTGGTGGCTCAAAGCTCGACATTGGGGATAAAAAGCATGGGTCGACCTTAGGTTGGACTCGCAACAAGCGGCGCGCATGCGACTTTTCCTTCTTGAAGGTTTTGCCTAGAAGTTATGTATTTTCTCTATATTTACTTGTCTTATATCATAGGAATAGTGGTAGTCTGGTGAAGTTTCTGTCACAAGGCATATGGCTTCCGGTTTGTTATTTTGTATCTTTCTGAACTATGTAATAATTTTTTTGATTCAGAGACCGGGGCTTAGTTCCCCATTTCAAAAATAAAATAAAATTATACGACATCTATTTGAGATGCTAGAGGAAAGAGCTATCGTGTTTGCATCAAGTATAAGCAGTGGAGCATGCCGAACCAAGCTAAGTTAAGTGATATCTCCATCTCTCTCATGGTAGTTTTTTGTGGCCGTATAGAGACGCTCTAAAAAAATTAAGCCAGCTTGCAATTTTCATTTGAATAATCGGGGAAACGGGTGGCCATGCCGAGTATGGCGTCCCTATATAAAGAGCTTCCCCAGCCCTAGGGATTGGCACCAGCACTCGCTCATACACACTGCCTAGCTAGCTAGTAGTGCCGCCATTGGTGTTGTGTCTTACTACCACTCCACACCAATGGCCCCACCGTCCCACACCTTGTACGGCGCCACCCTTGGGAATGGCACCGTGGTGCAGGAGAAGCCGCTGCAGCAGCAGCAGTCCCCGACCAACATGCTCGACGCCGACGACTTTCGTCGCCAGGGTCACCAGGTCATTGACCTCATCGCCAACTATTACGGCGGCCTGGGCGACTACCCCGTCCACCCCACCGTCACCCCGGGCTTCCTCCGCAAGCTGCTCCCCTCGGAGGCGCCGTCCCGCCCCGAGGCGGCGGACCCGTTCGCGTCGGCCCTGCAGGACGTCCGCGACCTCATCCTCCCGGGCATGACGCAATGGCAGAGCCCTCGCCACTTCGCGCACTTCCCGGCGTCCAGCAGCACCGTGGGCGCCCTCGGGGAGGCGCTCACCGCCGGCATCAACGCCGTTCCCTTCACGTGGGCAGCCTCGCCGGCCGCCACCGAGCTCGAGATGGTGGTCGTCGACTGGCTCGGCAAGGCGCTGCACCTGCCCAGCAGCCTCCTGTTCGCCGGAGGCGGCGGCGGCACGTTCGTCGGCACCTCCTGCGAGGCCGTGCTGGCCGCCGTGGTTGCGGCGAGGGACCAGAAGCTCGGCCAGATCGGGGCTGGGAGGATCGGTGACCTCGTCGTCTACTGCTCCGACCAGACCCACTTCGCCTTCCGCAAGGCCGCATGCATCGCAGGGATCCGGCGCGACCACTGCCGCGCGATCCCCACGTGGCACGCGGACATGTTCGCGCTGTCGCCGGTGGCGCTGGAGGCCGCCATGCAGGCGGACGTGGACGCCGGGCTGGTGCCGCTCTTCCTGTGCGCCACGGTGGGAACCACGGGCACCACCGCCGTAGACCCGCTCCGCGGGCTCTGCGCCGTGGCGGCGGCGCACGGCGCGTGGGTGCACGTGGACGCCGCCTACGCGGGGTCGGCGCTGGTGTGCCCGGAGTTCCGGCACGTGATCGACGGCGTGGAGGCGGTGGACTCGTTCAGCATGAACGCCCACAAGTGGCTGCTGGTGAACAACGACTGCTGCGGCATGTGGGTGAAGAAACCGAGCTTGCTGACGGCGGCGCTGGGGGTGGAGCAGGAGGTGCTGCTCAAGGACAAGGCGTCGGAGGGGCACCAGGTGGTGGACTACATGGACTGGACCATCAACCTCACCCGCCGCTTCCGGGCGCTCAAGGTCTGGCTCGTGCTCCGCTGCTACGGCACCGACGGCCTCCGCGAGCACATCCGCAACCACGTGCGCATGGCCGAGGCCTTCGAGGCCATGGTGAGGGCCGACGCCAGGTTCGAGGTGGTGACCGAGAGGAACTTCGCGCTGGTGTGCTTCCGGCTGCGGGCGCCGGAGCAGGTCGGCGGCGAGAAGGCGGCCAACGCCATCAACAGAGGACTCCTGGAGGACGTGAACGCCACCGCCGCGGGCCCCTACATGAGCTCCGCCAATGTGGGTGGCATCTATATTCTAAGGTGCGCCATCGGAAGCACGCTGACGGAGGACCACCACGTCGCCGACGCGTGGAAGGTGGTGCAGGAGCGAGCAACGGCAATCCTTCGGAAGCTGGAAATCCTCTACGCTGCACGTGCTTGAGGATCTAGGTCGTTCACGCCTTGACGCTTGTCGTCCAGAGGATATTTCTATCAAATAAGTTAAATTTCTCTAGATTTGCTGCACTTTCTGTACTTGTTTACTTGGTAGCACCGTCGTTGATATGTATCAAGGAGTAAGTGACTTGTTTATGCATGGGAATATAATGGTACAGCAATTGTTCTAATGTGCACTTGTGCATAAGATTACGGCCGGGGTTGACAAAATATCATTTGCATAGACCGAGTAGTATACGATTTGGTTTGCCGGTATACGATTTGGTTGGTGACAATATTTCACAAGTCGAGTTATACCCATTTTGAGATACGAAGAGAGATGTTTGTAACTTGTTTGTCTTAAGTACTTTTTTTTTTTTTTGAGAACACAGTACAACACAGACGCTCACAAATACGCACGTACACTCACCCCTATGAACGCACACACGCACACCCTACCCCTATGAGCACCTCTGAAGGACCGAGCCGGCAAATCTTGAGGTTGACGAAGTCACCACAGGCGCCTCGCTGTTGACGGGCACGCCACCTACCACTGAAAGAATAGCGCCGGATAAACCTGGAATAAATCCAGGTAAATGCAAACGCCCATGCCAAGTCTAGGACTTGAACCTGGGTGGGCTGGTTCCACCACAGGGAACCCAACCATCAGAGCCAAGCTCCGTTTGCTTGTTTGTCTTAAGTACATTGTACAGTATATGACATGTCCTAGACTCGTCGCCTTCGCATCTCCTCGATATATTTGTATAGAAAACAGGTTGAACTTTAACAATATTAAGCACAAAGAAACCGGCCGGTAGCAGCACACCACGCACTACACTTCTTCTTATTTTCGTCATCTCATTGTGTGCTGCAACTTTTTTGGCATTACATCAAAGCCTATGGTAACATACTTTTCGTAGAAGGCAAATATAATTGCAATACAATGCAATTGCCGTGAACGACAACAAAAGAGCAACCATCCAACAAGGGTTCTATGTCTACTCTCTCGTTGTTACATCAAAAGCACCATCGACATCACTCCTTGCTATTGGCCCGCAAGAAGTCGTTGTCGAGACTAAAACGATCAAGGGTTATCACTGGGAGCTCCAACATGAGGAATGCGACCAAAACAGGCCCCAAAGAGACTAAGGAAAACCATTGGCATTGTAGCCTCTGCCGCTAGAACATTGAGCTTTCAGCCGGAAAAAGCTACACCACATCCACGTACACCAGACTACCCACTATAACAAACCATACCCCAGCATGCGGTCTAGGAGCCGTCATTTCTGAAGCACCACCAACGCGTGGGTCCCCACCTGCCCGCTTCTGGCCACCCACATGGCCAAAGAGATAGTCCACCTTTGAGGGCCAATGCCTCGACATCCATGTCACACTTTGGCTGTCGTAGAACACCAGACTGAGCCGAATAGCACATACATGGGAGGGCGGTGCCAGATCTAGGGAAAACCAACTGATCCAAATCCATCTAGCAGGTAGGGAAAAGCAAAATCCGGACCCTGTGCTAAAGTTTAAAATGAGTGCCTACTTCCTATTAATCAAATCCGGCGAACGATCATTGTACGACAATCAACCGCTGCAAGAATGGAAAAAGTCAAAGGAACATAAGACAAACTAGCGTCCAGCGTCGTGCGCTCGACGCTACTCGTCGTCTTTGTTGTATAGCTCGGCACCTTGGGCTCGCTCCGTTAGGGGCTTGTACAAACCGCGACTTCATATTTAGACACCTTAGATGAGGGCGTTAGATATTTTTTAACCAATCAATAACCGTTATTTTTGTGGGAAATTTTTGTTTTTGCCACACTAGGTTTTTCCCATTTTGATTTTGCCACTCTAAATTTGACATTTTGCTTTTGCCCTTTTGAGAGGTAAAAACGAAACCAAAACAGCAACAGTTGGGGCAAAAGCAAAACCAAATTAAACCATTTTCATTTTGTTTTTGTCCCATAGAGAGCACAACTGATGTATTACCAGGAAATGAGAGGGCAAAAGCAAAATGTCAAAATTTAGAGTGGCAAAAGCAAAATGGGCAAAAACTAGTGTGGCAAATTTTTTTCTTCCCTATTTTCGTTTCCCTCGGAGAATTATACCTACCGTATGAAGAAAAGAAAAAAATTAATCTAAACACTTCATAGTATCTCAAAACTTAATTTTGCCTCTCCGAGAAATATAATTACAGTAGAAAAAGGATAAATTTAAATTTAAAGACCTAATACTAGCCCAAATAGGTAATGTATATGGTTGTTTTCTGTGAGTCTCTCTTGGCGTGCATCACCTTTTTCTACAAGGAGAATTGTCAATGACATTTTAGTTTGTGAGGTGCATATCAAAAATGGAAAAAATGAAGAAAAAAAGGATAAGGAGGAGTCGAAGCGACAATAGCCTACAGGATCCATTTAAAAGAATGGAAAAAATAAAATAAGCTGGAGGAAGACTCAAAGCACCATGCTGGTGGAGGAAACAAACATCCAGACCACTATGCCATTGCATGGGGCCCAGCACGATCCTGTTTTGTTGATCCTATGTAGGAGTATACATGCATGTATTTTTTTTTTTTTTGCGATGATAGGAGTATACATGTCAGTGGTCCAGCGAAGCAATATGGAGTATGTTGGTTTGCATGTCTTGAAGATTCCAGGCAGCACAAGTAGGCTTTTAATTAGACCTAATTTAGACGAACTCCTAAATATGCCTGACCAGCCACTTGCATTGTTGCCTTCCTGTTGTCAGGTTTGTGTGTAATTAAACTTTGTATGTTTTGTCATCACTGATCTCTGCAGGAATGCAGCACAACTAGGCTGCGACCAAATTTAAACGATCTACTAAATATGCCTGACATGTCTCTTGCTCTTTTATGATCTCCATGACTTTACTGCATGTGTAACTCCTCATTTGAAATTAATTTTCATGTTTCCTTAAATTCCCAAAATAGGCTAAATGTATCACACATGGCAACAAACCCCAAATATTGCGAAAATTTGACATGCTGACACAGAAAGGATCTGAATCTTTCAACATCATCAGTGAGTATTGCATATAATTCTGTTTGGGTGCCTTAAAACAATTTTTATTTTAAACCGGAACTACACATTGGTCATTCGAATTTGATATTTTTTGGTTAATTGGCTGTAATTTATTTGAAGTAAAAATAGCTAGAAAATATCGAAATTTTAAAATATATCTTCATTAGGCATCCAATATGGTCTATCTTCTGTAAACATTAAAGGGGTATTAGTTTTCATATTATTGGCATTCGCTTCACAAAATAGCTCTTTTTTTTTACTTAGTAAATGGAAACAAATATTTCCAATAAGTGGCAAACCCCTTTTCGTGCTATTGTTTGGCATGGCAAGATTCAGGTCTATATTTTTTTTGGATCGGATGGGATTCGGTCGGGCGTACCCATGTTTTTTCTGACCATTTGTTTCAGGGGAGCATTGCGAAGCTCTGCTGTCTGTTACCACTAAGAGATATGTCTTTGACGATCCATGGTGAAGTCAGATGCGGAGAATGTCATGAAAGTCGGGATATGAGGACTAGCCATGGCGGTTTGATCTTTGTGGCGATGCAAAACTGGCTTTAGTGAGATGAGACTCGCAGCAGCGACTGTTTGTGGGGGCGGCATCAGAGGAGAAGTCCACAGTCTTACCTCGCAGGGTGAAAAACCAAGGTCTGTCATTTATTGGTTGTGCCTGGCAATGGCCAGGGTTTCAGTTACCGGCCGGAATACCGCGGTAACCGGATTTATCGGACCCCCCCCCCCCCCCCCGGAATTTGTCTATATCGGATGAAAAATTCCGGAATGGTCAAATTTGGACCAAATTCGCGCTCCAAAAATTTGAATTTGAATTTTTTTGACGTCTTTATGTTTACATCGTGAATTCAAGCCGGAATATTTGGCCGGTAACCACGGTTACCGGAAATATCGGCCCCCTCCGGAATTTTTTTTGAGCTGGTTACCAAAACCTTGGCAATGGCCTTGTTGAAGGCATTGTTTTTGCGAGCGAGGACTTTCTTCATGGTGAAAACCTATGATCTTTGATCAGGCGACGACGGTGCTTGTGCACTGTTTCCTTCTTGGAGGCGTTGCCTTTGGAGGGGTTGGACTTCTGGTGTTGTTTTGGTGGTGTTAGTGTTGCTGTTACAAGGATCTGATCACTTTTGCGGGACTTTTCTTTTTGTAATTCTTCTTTGTTTTTTCGGTTGTGTGCATCCGTGATGCCATTAGGGCAGTGCTTTGTTGCAGAGGCTGGTGTAAGATTCAGGTCTATAAAAAAAAAACACATTTTATCATCAATTGTCTACGAAAAATCGTCAACATGCCGATTTCCCTACTGCCTGTCAGATTGTTGTGCCTGTCTTCGCGGAAAGATGTTTCCTGGAGCGGTTGAGCTGGCTGCAGATTAAACTGGAGCGATGGCGGCTTGCACTACTGTGTCAGACTTCTGGTATTGTTTTCTAGAGGATGCGTTCGTATACACGGTCTTAGTGTTGCCAGCAGGCAGGACAATTAGGGTTTAAACGTACTTTAAGCTAACTCCTAAATATGCCTGACAGGTCACTTGCATGTTTAGCCAGTCACATGAACCAAATTTAAATACAAATGTCTAAGCAACCACTTGCACGTTTGATTGTCCTCATGTTGCCAGGCTTGTATGTTTTGTATCTCTGCAGCGCAACTTGGCGTCAAACCTAATTTAAACGATCTCCTAAATATACCTTACAAGCCTCTTGCTCTTTTAGTAGCCTTCTTAAGTACATATTGCATGTGCCCCCGGGATTCCTACCAGTCTGTTTGATTTCCGATCTGTGCAATGCAGCGTGTTTGATGTTTCACACAAGCTGACACAATTGCAAGAGCAAGTTGTTGGTGAGGCATATTTAGGAGTCCATAAGGAATATTTAGGAGTTCATATATTTACTGTTTCAGCCTACCAATATGTGGACTGCATTGCAGAGATCTGAGATCGATAACAGAAGATCATAGACGACGACAAAAGATATGAGATCGGAGATCAAGGGCAGAATGATTAACTACACACACGCCTGACATAATAATGTCTATTAAATTAACAAGTCGCTGGTCAGGCATATTTAGGAGTTCGAGTTCCAGCCAATATCACACTGCATTGCAGAGCTAGGAGATCGATGACAGAAGATGGGAGATCATAGATCCATGACTGAAGATTTAATTACACATAAGCCTGACACAATAAAGTATATATTAAATGAGCAAGTTGCTTCCCGGCATATTAAATGGCTGTAGCCTGTTAGGGCATCCGGCATAGTAAGACTCTCTATAGTGGGAGTAACATTGGTGGTCATGCCAATTAGACAAACTAGATGATATATCTGCTAATTAATGAGTAGAGAGATGAATAGAGTAACATATTATAAATAGATAGATATTATATGTTATGTACATCACACAATGGCTTTCATGATAATATTAGTCTACAAGCAAATAAATTATACAATTTATGATACTACATTTATGTTAGAGCACTATTATACATCCGATACTATTCAATTTTTCTAGTTAACACTATTTATACGGAGCAAGAATGACCACGACATTTGTTATTAGGCATACTTGAATATGACCGGTAAACTGGAGCTTCCACCACGGTGTGACAAAACATATTTTAATTGTCCACCATATAGACAATTCATTGTTATATAAAACTCACAATTCATAAATAGCAGATAATTGCACAGTTTAGATAGACTGCAATAACTTTCTAGAACCATTTTAAAAGGTCAGGAACAACGAGTGAAACTTGTCTCGAGACTTCTAGTAATGCAGTTTGACAAGTTCAAGCGGAAGGCAAAGTAAAGTTTTTCTTATGGCCTGCGCTCCAAAATCGTAAATGGACTGCGGAGCGGCGACGAGCTAGAGGATTGGCTCACAATGATCTCTTAAGTCTTTGTGATCAAAGCTTCGAAACAATGTCGCATCTGGCCCTGAATTGCTGTTATGCTAAGTAAGTGTGGCATTTGTTTCATGCGTCCCATCCTTCGGCCGTGCAGGTGGCAGGAAATCTCATCTTCCCTTGGCAAGTGGTGGACAAAGGCCTGCGAGGGCAAAGCTGATCAGAACCACAAATGCGATGTTTCTCTGGCCGTTTACATCATTTGGGACATTTGGAAAGATAGGGGAAGGCACATCTTCCAGGATGAATCATTGCCGGCGATCGGGCTGGCTACTATGATCAAAACTGATCTTGAGTTGCTGCTCGTTGCTAGAGGAGTTCAGGTGGTTCATACCACTCAGTGAGTGCCTAAGGACTTTAGTTTTTGTTTTTGTTTGACTTCTTGTGTGCTGCGTTTGCAGCAGTGTGCCTTCGGGCTTTGTACTGTACTCCCCCCCCCCCCCCCCCCCCCCCCCCCCCACAACTATAATGAAATAAGTAGAGCTCCTGCTGTTCCCGGTCAATGCAGTTTATCTCGATCATAAACCTCGGAAAAAGTGGTATCATAGTCCAATAAAGACTTGGCAAATATGAAATTATGCATAAGACATGCTACTCTTGTTCGAAGTTCCATCTGACTAACAAAAAGCACATTTATTACACCCACTCCAACGCCTCTTAGCTAAGTTATATTTAGTAAAAATGCATTTCCAATTTACAAATCAAATGAAAATCTTAATTTTAATGGGACTTTTAACTTCCATAGATATATACATCAAAGAGGTGTATGCCCATTCATATAATCCGAATACAACGTCTTAACAGAAAATGTCTCAGATGTGGTCAAGTTCCACCTGTAAAGTATCTTCGTTACTTGATAGCGAAACAAACATTAGTTTCTCAACCATACTTAACCAAGCTGTCCATTTTGCACCAGTTTGCGAGGAGCGCCTTTTTGTGTGTTTTGAAACGAAGCCAAAAGCTTTGCCTTTTATATTGATATGGAAGGAGCAAACACAAAACGGCCGAGGCCAAACTTAAAAAAACTGTAAAGGATGGTTAAAAACAGGACATGATCAGCCTATCCCCTCTACTCGCTCAGAGAGGAAGATTGCCATCGCTTCAAGGGTGTGTCAACTCCGCGGTTAACTCGGCTAAGGATTTGGCACCTGCCAACATCCAATTTCTTCCTTCGCTCCTGATCTTTTGGAAAAGCACGCTGGACACTGAGAACTTTTTGTTGAAAACCAAGCGAGGAGCGTCTTAACTAGCCTGCTAGTAGAGATGTGGTGTCTTCCCACTTGTGCAATCTTTTCGTCGCTTTGTTCACCTGCAATCAGATCGGAAGATGATCTTAAGGCGTTCCTCTTTGACAACGAGAGGAATATCTATGGTACTAGATGGTAATGCCTTGAACATTAGTAATCTGATCAGTATCGTGTATTGGTGTTTCACTGTGCAGCATGTATGTTATTTATCAGTTTCGTCTTGATGTTGGTTTAAAGACTCGGAGTTTCTAAGTTATTAATCCGAAACCTTAATCCCTGTAGTAGCTAATTTGCTGCAACATTACTAATCTGATAAGTATGTTGTATCAGGTTTGAAGTGGCGACTGGTGTGTAAGAACATAGAGAAACACGTTGCAGGATTGCAGGTGAATCCCATATATCAAGAGAGACTATTACGGTTGTGTGCATCATTTTAATGCAGAGTCCGGGGTGACCCATTTCTAAATAAATAAACAAGAGAGACTAGTGTATGCATTTAAATGTACATAATAGCTACCGCTAGTTAAGACGCATCAATTAGGACCGAGGTGAATCGCTTATGTACCTCTTTTTGCCAGTTTGTCCTGAAGACAACCCACATTAGTATCAGGGTCTGCATCAGAGTACCTCCAATCATACCGCCCCATATTCCCTGCATTTTGTACCATTAATCAAATCTGTTACTACTATATATATGTCGGAAAAACTGTGTACCCTATATACAAAGTTTCTTCTATTTTGTTTGCAGATTTTCTCATATCCTATTGAATTGGATTATAAAATCATTGCTTAAAGCGGAAACCCGCACAAAAGATGACTCCACTTAGAGACATTAAGAATATATATACTCCAAGTTGTATATACAGTCTATTCAATATAGTAGGTTGAATATATACTCCAAGTTTTATATATGTAATAAGGAGGGCGGAGTAGTATAGATCTAGCCTAACTCCGCCCCCCTTATTGCATATATACTTTGACAATTCCATAATATAGTCTATTCTCTCTCCTACAACTCCAAGTTGTATATTCATATGCATTTCTAACTATTTTTTAAAAACTATTCAATTGAATGATGACCCTCCAAGGATTCACCTATATAGGCTACGGCTAATGTTGCAAAAATAAGATCTTGAATACCGTAAGGGCCTGTTATCTCTATCAAGATGATTCAAAATTCGTCAGATATTATTTATTCTAGTATCTGGAACACGAAATAGATAGAGAGGATCAAAAAAATATGTATTTTCAAGGCCAAGAAACTGATATTGTGATACAGCCTAAGCCAGTAGCCTGGTGGTCTTACCGCTACGCCGAGGTCGAAGTAGAATCCGAGGAGGCAGCCGAGGGGGACGCCCACGACGTAGTAGCATCCGACGTTGATGTAGGCCACAAACCCTTGCCACCCGCAGCCCACGGCAACCCCTGCTTACAACAACGTCAACATCATCAGTGTGTGTAAAACAATAAACGACGTTGACGTAAGTTCATCTCAGTTTGAGCTAAATGCAAGTGGAAACTACTAATCTGTTGAGTGTTTAGACCTGACAGTACAGGCTGGATTCCGTTGAGGACGATGCTGATCGCCAGCAGTGGTGTGAGCTTGGACACGGCCGCCGCCACTTCCTCGCCGTCCGTGTAGATGTAGCTGATGTAGTCACGGCAGATCAGGACGATCACCGAGACAATCCCCGACAGAGCCAACGATAGCATCATCACTACCACCACGGAGAACGCCGCTGACTTGGTGTTTCCGGCGCCAAGCTCATTGCTCACCCTAACGCTGCATAGAACAAACAATTTAGTAATTGGTAATCCCCTTTAGCATATTTGTATAATTGGTAATCCCCTTTAGCATGTTCTTGATATTAATATTTTCTACTATCGAAAAATGCATGTTCAGTTCAAAAAATACGCAAGTAGGAAAATGAGAGAAAGTATTACCCACTTAATTTGTTTAATTACCTGGCTGAAGCGTTAAACCCAAATGCGGCCATGATTACCCACATCGAAATGCTCATGCTGGAACGCTCAACAAGAAATATATTTAGTCATATATCATGTGCGTTATATACATTTCTTCTTTTAATTAGTTGTACTATAGAGAGTTATAATGTAGTACCAGACTGAGAGAGAGGCGAGGGACAACTCAGGATCCTTGAGGTGGCCGGCGATGAGGACGAGCACCTGGAGGTACCAGACGTCGAGACAGAGCATGACGCCGGAGGCGACGGACAGCTTGAAAAACTGTGGCAGGCCGGAGAAGGCCTGCATGGAGAACCCGTCCCAGGTGAGCCGGCACCGGCGGCTTGAGACAACGTAGATCAGCTGTGCGACCACCGCAATCCACGAGCTGACGCTGAGCGTGAGCGAGGCGCCCAGGAGTCCCATCCCGAGCTTGTAGACGACGAGGTACGAGAGGGCGACGTGGGCGGCGAGCGTGGCGGCGGTGATGTAGGCGCTCGGCGCCATGATGCTTTGCGACTGCATGTAGTTCTGGATGGGGAAGTTGGCCGCGTAGGCGAATATCTGCGGGATGAGGCCGTAGACGAAGACGGACGCGGCCCTGGCAATCTCCGGCGACTCGCCGAGGAGGACGAGGATGGGGCGCGAGTAGACGTAGATGGCCGTCAGTGGGAGGGCGGTTGCCATGAGCAGTACGACGGAGCGTTGCATGTAGACGCCCAACATGTCGTACTTTTGGGCGCCGTAGGCCTGCCCACACAGTGTCTGCACCGCGCTACCCATGCCAAGCTACATTACATTGGCAGAGTATGAGCTTGCGTTATTTAGACTACTCGTAATAGGGACAAATATAGACAAACTACTCTCTCCGGTTTGCTCTAGTAAGTCCTACCCGTATCCTGATATTCAATTATACCAATCGCAATACAAATTATACATTAAAATATATATCGATCATTAGAAAATTAAAAAAAATCAGATATTAAATTTTCTATATATTTCGTATTACGAGTAGTTAAGTTAACAATTAAGGAAAAGATGTAGGCTCATAAACTGAACTGGAGGGAGTAGTATTACTATTCTATGTTATTATTATTGTAGTGCAAATTAACAAAAAAAATAGTTAATAATGGTCTCATTTTTTTGATTGTAGAATAATATTTTCTTGAAAAACTCTCTGTGGCGGTAATGTAATATGTTACTATGTTGTCTCTCTCACAATTAATTTGATGCCACATCATATTATTTAGGACCAATGTTAATCCCACAATGGATAGTATTAATAAAGAATTGCGCTTATAAAGTCAGGAAACAAACTCTTAATTAATTGCATGAACACGGCCTAGATGTCAAAGCCTTAATGAGCTACTCCCTACTATCCATATAAATTAATCTATCAATCTCTACAATCTCAAATTTATTCCTATTTTATAAATCATGAAACATAATATTATATTATATCAATATGTTATTGTAATTTTTAATGATTTATCTGTAAACTAAGTCAAAGTATAATTTGTTTGAATTCAGAAAAAAAATGCGTGCCTTGATTTTAGGAAGATAGGTACTAAATATAAAGTTGATGATCCATCTTTTGGTTTGAAATATCGTTTGGCATGACAAGATAAATATTTGTGCGACCTTATCATGAAGTTTGTGATAGGATATGAATGTGTCCATCTTTCATGCACAAAGCAGCGCACAACAAATGAAGTTCAAATCTAAGGTTTTCGAGCGTTGATCTCCGGACCTGATATAGCCAATGGAGCTGAACTCACGGAAGACGGGATCAACTATCAAGTCATCCATGAAATTCGAACCCGGAGAAAGTCTCCCGCACCGTGTTGAAACACATTAGAATCTACCGAAGGTAATCTATTGTTTCTGAGAAGGGGTAACCCAGTCAATCATATGTACTGCAGCATGGAAGCTAATCAGCGGAAATGTCGTAAGAAATAAGTCAAATTCAACGCCATATGTGCTACTATCTTCGTTCATGAAACATGGCTTAATTGTTTCTCAAAGGTTCAAACATGATATGTTTACCAAACATATACAAGAAATTTCAAACTTTACACGTTGATTTTTTAAAATCTATATATGGTACTTTGTTGTGAAATGGAGGGGGCAGTATAGTACTGTTTGGTTTTCCATGAATGCGTCTTACACGTTCCTAATTCCCAGTTACATTGAAGGTAAAGTTGACTCAGATGCTACGTGTGACAACCACACATATGTACTGTACTCCGTATTTGTTAAATCCTACTTTTCCGGGTGGATCTGAATCGACAGAGTGTGGGTGTGGGCGAGCTAGACGTACCATGACGCCGTATGCGAACATCTGGATGCCGTTGTTGCCGAGCGACGCGGCGGCGAGCTCCAGCGTGCCCAGGTGGCCGGAGAAGATCTGGGTGGACATGGACATGAGGTACTTGATCATGTGCACCAGCACGGCCGGCGCCGCGAGGCTAACCAGCGTCCGCAGCTCCACCGCCGTCGCCGACCGCATCCGCCGCGCCCAGGGCACCGAGTCGTCACTCAGGATGCTCTCCATCTCGTCGACGACAGCGTCGCTGTCCGCCGACCGCGGCAGAAGCAGGCTCTGCAGCTTGCTGCCATTGTGGCTTTCGTCAGCCTCAACGGCGACACCCATGACGCCGGCTGGCTGGCTGGCTATGTTTGTTCTGTCGGTGTGGGCTGTGCCGCTGTGCGTGCGGAGAATGAGAGTATATACACAGACGAGCTCAGTGTATTGTGTGTGTGGGCTCTATCCGTACTACTACTACTTGGGCTGCCAGTTTGTGTGATATCGTTCATGCTGGTTTTGATGGGCTCGAAACTTCAACTTGTGAAATTATTTGTAAAACTTTATTTATTTGTGTTGAAAATAGCTATGGGGCGTGTGTTTGGGGGTGGCGAGTGGAGAGAGGCGCCAAACGCGCCATTTGGTCCGGACGACCCTCATAGCGCTCGTTCCGGCGCAAATCAACACGTTTTGTGGTGCGGGAGTGGAGATGCTAAAGTAGCGTCCATGATGTAGCTGTTGGACCAAAAGAAGAAAACGACACGGAAGAAACGGCCTCCCGGGTCGCTCGAGCGGGCGGCTCCGGGGGCGACCAAAACCCTAGCCAAAAACCGGCGGGCGCAGACCTCCCTGGCCGCTGCTGTCGCCGACGCCGGCGGTGGCGGCGGCCCCACGTCCGTCGAAGGGCGGCAAGACTTGGTGGGCGCACCCTGATGGTCGCTCCGCGGGGAGGGATGTTGTCGAGCAGGGCGCACACGGCGAGCCGGCAAGCGGCGCGGCGGCGCAGTGAGGCGGAGGTGCACAGTTGTTTTCGCAGCGTCCGGGATTTCTGCAGCCCGAATAATGAAGCCTCTGATCTGGAGTCTCGGTCGTGGTCCTAGATTCTTCTCGCCCGAAGACGGTGTTCTGCCTTATGCTATGACCTCATTGGTCTGGCTGGAGTGCCAAGTTCCTGAAGGCTATGTCGGCGAACTCAACTAGGAACTCATGCCTAGAGATTGCTGAATCGGGAGGGATTCGGTCGCGCACAACCATGTTTTTTCTGACCGTTTTGGTTTCAGAGGGAGCGCTGTGAAGCTCCGCAGTCGGTTAACACCGTGGACATGTCTTTTGTTCCATGGTGAAGTCAGCGTGCGAAGAATGACATGGAAGCCGAGATTTGTGGACCAGTAACGGTGGTTCGAATCCTGGTGGCGATGAAGGATTGGCTTGGCGATTCGAAACTTGGAGCAGCGACAACGACAATTGGGGGCGACAACACATGAGAAGTTCAGAGTCTAAACTTTCTGTGTGAAAATCCAAGGCCTGGCCTTAATTGGTTGTGTCTGGCAATGACCTTATTGAAGACATTGTTTTTGTGAGTGCGGGCCTTCTTCAGGGTGAAAACCCATGATCTATGATCAGGGCGATGACGACGGTAAAGCACTGTTCCCTGCTTAGAGGCATCGCTTTTGAAGTTGTTGGACTTCTGGTACTGTTTTGGTGGGTTAGGTCTGTTGCTCTAAGGAATAGATCGCTGTAGCGGGACTTTTCTTTTTTGTATTTCTTCTTTTTATTCTGTGAGGTGTGCATCTTTTTGCCGATAGGGCAACGCGGTCTTGTAGAGGCTGGATTTAATTGATATTTTTGTGATATTAATATATATTCTTTATCTAAAATAAATAAATGATGTAGCTTTGAATTAACCACTCTGCATGCAAAGAGGCTTTGGAAGAATCCTTTAGATCACTTGGCAGAATGCATCCATCTATGGCAGGGATTTCTCCCTTAAGATGATTCTCCGTAATGAAGAGACCAGTGAGTCTTCCTCAGAACCAATATTAGGAGCACCATTAAGGATCATATAATCTGTGAATTTTCATATGTTCCACATGAAGCACCACACGTGGACTCAATGCATAGTTTTGACAAATGCAACCCAAATGTAGTTACAGATTCATTAGAGGCAGCAACATATTAACCGCAAAAAAATCAGAGAACACACCAAATGCTCTGAAGTGCAGTGCAAGTATGCAACTAAGTAATTGTTGTTATACAACTTCTTTTATCTAGAGCAAAAGGAGCATTCTTCAGGCCTTGTACAGTAATTTATTTCTTCCTAACATTATCCCAGGAAATAATTTTACTGCGAGACAGCAGCCAAAGCAAAACATGGATCTTCGATGCGGGACATCAATTTTCCAGACGGCTGGAATAAACACAACATAGTAGCAGTGGATGGATTGATCAGCTAGTCGATCTATGCTGCAGCATCGCGCGACGACGGCGAGAGACACTCGACAACGTCCGCAAAGCACCTCTGGAAAGCGTCCATGCCGGCCGGCGAGAAGGACATCCCCACTTGGATGCCTCCTTGGCCGCTCTCCGCCACCGCCACGGCCCCGGTCCTCGCCACCGACACGATGTCCACCTTGGCCGGCGGCCCGAACCCGAAGTCGACGTCGTAGACGCGGAACCTCGGCGACCCCGCCACGGACAGCGCGCCGCCCGCTCCCGCCTCCTTGACGCGCTCCAGCAGCGTCTCCCACTCCGGCGTCGCCAGCGCCTTCTCGATAGCCGCCGCGATCGCCGCACACGCCGCGAAGAGCCCGGCCTCGCCGGCGCAGGTGAGGTCTTTGCACGGCGCGGCGGCGATGGCCGGGCCGAGGCAGTTGCCCAGGTACGCCGCCGGCACATTCATCCCCTTCCGGTGGTCCACGGGGAGTATGAAGTACGAAGTCGCTTCGGCATCGTCCGCTGGTTTGGCTCGCCGGTAGCAGGACCAGACGAGGCCCAGAGCGGCAACTAGCGCGGAGCACCTCGGCGGCGTTATGCCGCGGCGCGCGGCCTCGCCGGCTACGGCGTCCTTGACGGCCTGCAGCTGCTCGCTGGACAGCCTGAAGGTGGCGAGGAGCTGGTCCGGCGACGTCTTGACGAACTCCCACTGGTCGGTGCTCGGCAGGTTTCTGGCGTTCAGGTCGTAGAGGCCGCTATCATCGGCGACGAGCGTCCTGTCGATGACAGGAGGAGGAGGCGAGAGCGAGTCGGCGCCACCGCAGGCGGCAGCCCATGTGCGAAGGAAGGCGGTGGATCCCGCGCCGTCGCAGGCGGCGTGGTGCACGGTGATGCCGAGCGCGAGGTCGCCGTGGGGCAGCAGCACGGTGGCCTGCACAGCGAGGATCGCCGCACCGGCGTCGACGGTGTGGTTGAGTCGGGGGACGAGCTTGGCGAGCTCAACGACCTGCCTGGGGCGGTGGTCGGACGCGAGGTCGGCGCCGTCGTGGTACTCAACGAGCGTGAAGGCGACGCCGTCCCCGGGCTGGTAGAAGATGTCGTGGCGCGCGGCGGTGCCCGGGGTGACGCGGAGGTGGCCGGCGAGCGGGAAGTAGAGGCGGAGAGCTTGGGAGAGCGAGGCCTTGAGGCTGGAGGCGAGGTGGTCGGCGGTTGTGTCGTCGTGATGGGGACGGCGGTAGAAGAAGAGGCGCTCCACGGGCGGGGCGTGGAGCCATTGCAGGTCGAAGTGGGTGAGAGGGAGGGAGGAGGGCGGCAGCGGCGGGCAGGCCGGCGTGACGATGGCGGCGTCCAGGACGCGGAAGCAGCTGCTAGGAGACGAGCTCGAGTCGTGTGCGGTGCCATTGCCGCTTCCACGATCGGCCGGCCCAATGCAAATACAGTAACGTCTGCTTGTGACGTTGAATATTTCACTCTCAGATCTCAGTACACGGTGGTTTCGATAAAAGCTAGTAGTACAATGTGCATGTATAAACAATTCGATTTGTGCCGGAAAATACAGTCGCTGCACATGACCACGAGATCCAATCAAGAACGGTCAAATAAGACCGTATACTCGATTAATCTGTTTACAATGCGCTATGGCGCGCATGCGCATGTATGGTCTAGTTTGTGTCTATCCAACGGTCACGTGCATGCACTGGAGGAGCAGCAACCAAGCGATCGCAGCCAACTTCCTTGACCAAGCGTGACCAAAGGCGACGAACATGATAAGGGGATACTCAGCAAGGAGAAGCTTAAGGACAAGGAGGTGGGACTTACAAAATTGTATTGTTTTGAATGATACAATTATTATAATGATTGTCTCGTGTATAATTTTGATATAGTCAAATTTTCCTAATTTAAACCGTCAACAGAGGACTTAAATGTCTGTAGAAGGTCTGGGATAATGCTCCCTCCATTCCGGTTTATTGCATGCATTTGTCAAATCTCTCCAAACTAGTTAGTTAACTATTGGTGTATTGAGTAACGTAATTGGTGTGCATGCATTGGTTGCCTTTATTTTCTCTCTCTAGTTACTTATTAATTGACTAAATTGGGGTGCATGCATTGGTTGTCTTCTATTTTTCTCTCCCAATTGCTCATTAAATGACTAAATTGCATCTTATTTTTGTAAAAACCTGGTTTTGAAATTGCATCCTATAAACCGGAATAGAGGGAGTAGTTAACATCATTAAATTAGTGCCTAGCTTGTATGAAGAGTACAATTCCTGCTGTAATAGACAATACTTATTCACAAATTAACTAGACCCATGTGTCAGGATACTACAAGAATCTCATTATCAAAACTGTGAATCTCAATGTCAAGGTTCGATGCAAGAGGCAAGGTAGACATCGACTTAATTAACCACAGAATCCCGAGAAACAATTCAAAATTAATGTATGAAGGTTCATCCACTCTTTGACCACTACATTTGAAGATATCAAGGAACGTCGTTTGAGATTTCAAATCACAATGTTTATACTTTCTCAAATACGTAAAATAATAGGTGATAATAGATCAATTATTGAACCTAATAATACCTCGACATTTAGTGCAATGTAATTTTGCCATCTTAATTGGGCTAGTGATTTGTTAATTGCAATGCTATGTGTACTTCAGTGAGAGACGTGAACTTACTAGGTACTTCTTCCGTCCCAATTTACACCAAGACCTGCATTTGAGTGTCCGAGTTGACCATATGCTTCTTCTCAAAGAATTATACAGTCATGCTTCTATTCAATCTGTATAATTGTTATGATTATGTATCTAAGATTATTATTAAATTTGATAATCAAAGTTAAAGGACGTCAGATGAATAGGGATGGAGGAAGTATATATGTCTAAGAAGATCATCAACAAAAAAATGCAATAGTTTGTATAATCTCGAGGATTGTCCTCCTGCAACTTAGAGGAGTGGGCCACTGCTAAACCGTGTTAATTTTATTTACAATTTATACTCACTTACTTTCAAGTATTCCCCACTAGTTATAGTTATTTCTTAGCAAATCTTTTGCTCCAATACCTTAAACTCCTCTTGGGTTGGACATTCAATATTTATAAAGAGGTGTTACAATCGATCTAAGTCATTCTCTCTTGCTCCTTTTAAGAGTTCCAATTCCTCCACAAGATTGACATAGAATTCAACCAAAATTGTGGGTACGTTAGTTGTAAATTTTGTTGAGGTGAATAGGCAGTTGTCAACTCATAAATTAAACATGTTTTGCACATAATAAGTCGCACTTTTTTGAAAGGTAGCACCCACAAATTATGTACCTAAGAAGTTTGATCTTCCGTCAAGTTGGTTTTCTTCTTTACATTTATCAATATTAATAAAACTCAAAGTCTAATCTTTTAACACTAGAAGATACACATAAAAATATCTATTGAAGTCATCAACCAACGACACGAATTATATCTTTCCACCTTTTGTTCACACAATTCATCTAACAAATATTTGGATGCATGACATCTATTCGAGCTACATTTCACACCTCTCGAATTGTATAGAATTCCCCAAGTGAAATTAGATTCCTTCAAGCTCTCGGCATATATCTAACATCTTGCAGCACCGCTTCACCACCCTCTTCAGTATTGATCTTGATATCTCACATGCCCATGATACGTTGAGGCGTACCATCGTCTTGATAGACCGCTCCAAAATCACCAGACTTGTAGGAAGAGAACCACTCCTTGTTAGACGTCACATGAAAAGAACTTCCAGAATCCAAAAACCATACTTCATCGAACAATTCGCTCTCTAGAACAAGAGTTTCGTTGTCATTATCGGCAGCAACATTTGCGGATCCATTAGCCTTGATTTTCATCCAAGTTGTACAAAACCTCCTGTCTGACCCCACTCCTTACAATGAAATCACTACGGCTTTCTTCCTCTTCGACGTCCCACTATTGTTGTTTCTGACAAAAACATCATCCGACTTGACCTCCTTTTTCCCGTCTGCACACAAAATATTTGAGTTGGTCCATGCCGTGGTCGAATCGAACCCGTATGACTCCACCAGATGCATCTGAATCTTAGAGCACACGCGCACATTACGCGCATCAGAGACCACCACCCTTGCACCTGGTCTCTTCATGCCGAGCCGGTCTGACCGCTCGACCCGTTGCGACGCCTTTAGTCTGTACGATCTCCCCCAACTTGCGCGCCAAGCTAATGCAACCGACGATGCATGTCGATCCGATCTGCTTCTGCACGGCTGACCGCCTTGCACCTTCGTCGCTTCGTTCCGCTCCTCCAGAAGCCCGCCTTTCTTCAAAGAACAACCATCACCACGTCTTCCTCTAAATAATCTGCACCATGATCCAACCTGTAAACCTCGCTCTGACACCACTTGTTGTAAATAAACATAGTAGATCATTGTAAAAAGTAGAAGGAGAGACGACGTTTGGTAACACAGTTCTGCAACACTGCCTACATCTGCGGGGCATGCTTACAGGCTCTCCTCTCTTCATGTACTAATCACATAGTACCGTCGACGACAAGCACGCCACGGTATATAGACACATCAGATCACGCACGCCACGCCGGTCCGGCCGCCTTGCCACGGGCGTCGTCCGTCCTCGAATAGATCTTATGTCTAACCTAGGTTTTTGTCTCTCGTCTATTTTGGCTAGCACCGATGCATTTATATATTAGGCCCAGGTTACAAGTGTTCGACTCCAACACATAACCTTACCGTAATCCAAGTCCAATTGTAGCCTATACACATATTTGACACAAAAATAACAGTAATCTAGCTCGAGATGTTAACGGAAGATGAACGATTGATGCACTTACATATACCGTTGATCGTAAGAAGTTCTGTCATTGAGGTAGATCTAGCGCTCATCGAAAAGGGGAGGTAGAACAGAAACTTTCCTAATAGAACGCTCAAAAAGTATTCAAGAATGTCCTTAACAAAATCAAGAATGATTGATCCAATTTCATGATATCCTTTTTGAAAGAATGATATCTCTTGTATAGCCTCTATTATAGCTAGGGTCTCCCGTATCTTACGCAGAGTGTTTGGCAGTGGTAGAGTAGGGGTAGGTCCCCCCCATCAAGTGGCTTTGCATCCTCAATTTGTTTAGCCAGCCCTTGGCAATGTAGTGGTTAGTCGCCTCCGTGAAGTGGTCGTCCCAAAACAAATACATGTTGGGATTCTTGCAGATCGTTGCGCCGGGCATGCCACAGGTGGCCGTCATGTTGAAGTTGTACTTCCCACCTCCACCGCAACAAGAGCTCAGAATGTCTTGGGTAAACCCTACAATTGTTCAAGCCAATATTTGTCAGCTAGAGACAGGAGGTATATAAGCACATCTAGTATTAGAAAAGATAATAAATTCTCTGCTGACCAAATTGGCGAGGAGACTCCACAATATTTATGATCGGAGTGAAGAAATCGGCATAGACGACCATGGCATTCGGGTGACTTGTCTGGATTTCCTCCAGAGTCTCTTGCAGCAGGGAGCTGTGATGCACGGCAAGCTCGTTGAACTCTTCCAGACACCCGGTGCGAGGCTCGCGGACAGCACTAGGATGCATCTCCAAAACCGGTGGGAAGCAACCAATTGGCGGGACCCCGGGTACGACCACGGTGGCCGCCCCCTGCTGGATCAGCCCCTGTTCACATCCAAATTCACTTATACTTCTAATCATGAATAGTTTTAAATTTTAGTTGTAGTCATGAATCGGCTGTGGACAACTCGAGAAAGCCAACCAGATTGGTCATGCATGATATGTGTAGTTACCTCAAGGGCCTCAGCAATGGTTCTGACTACGTCCGGGATGATGAGTCTAACTTGTGATACAGTCTTTCCCAGAAGTGCAGATTCATAATCATTCAAGCCAAATTCTCCCATGAAAAAGAGTTACCTGTCGAAGAATCCTGGCGGGCACACTGCAATTCATGGTGTAAGTGTACTAGCAGGCACCACGGAACATACATTTATTTATATATATACATGCTTAAACAAAATATATAAAATCTCTATGTCATTGTCGGCTACCTTTGGCAGGGCTACAGAGCGAAGACTTTAGGGACTGGAACCACCCGAGCTGCATGCCGACGGAGGTATCCGGAGGTGGGACCGGCATATCTCTAAAGAAACTGGCGTCCAGAGCGGTGGAGCCCAAGACGGCGAAGTTGGCGCCTTGGCTGAAACTGCCATTGTTCAACAGAGAAGGCGGGAGAAATGGCAGCCCTAGCTTCTCCGCTGCAACAACATTCCTTACAAATCAGCAGGGGAGCAGCGTACAAGCTAGTATAGGTAGAGGTAGGTACGTACCGACGAAGTCGATGATGAGGCGGCCGTCACATCGGCGGCCCGTGGGGTGGCCGAAGAACGTCTCGCCGTATGGCGGGAGCGCGGAGGGGTTCGGGACTGACGTTGCCGCGGAGACGATGTTACCATTGCCGGTGTCGGCGAAGGAGCCGCCGAAGCTGAATATGGATTCATAGCGCTGTTGGTGGGACGATGCTGTGTCAGCACCCTTCCATCCAATGAGCCACCAGCCCATGACAACGCCAAGCCCACAGAGGATGCGGCCCAACTACGTGTGCCAAGGACCAGGCGCCGCAACCCTCGCGTAACAGGCAGCGACTGGGTCCAGCGCTGAGAGTACAAGAGCAGCACGCCAATCCCAGTCTCGGCATCGAAGTTCGATCACGGCACGGCGGAGGCGGCGGCATCCTACCTACCAACTATCTTACCAATCCTTCGAACCTTAGACTTGTTCCTCGATTCAGCACCTCGTGCTTGTAATTCCTTCTGAATCCGAACCTTAGCTACTCTGTAATCCTGTCTATCGAACCCAGCAATACAGATCCGAGCGAGTAGCTATCACCTGGTATCAGAGCCGCCAATTCGGAGCTAGGTTTTTGATCCCCTTCCTGAGAGTTCGTTCTCCGATCTGGCTTCTTCGATCATAGAAACCCGCCACCAGAAAGCCTCTCGCATCGCTCGGGCAACCATGGAGCCGGTGACCAAGGATGATCTCAAGGAACTATTCAAGGACTTCAAGGCCGAGATGAAGAGCGTCAAGGATGAGATCGGGGCTTGGGCTCCGCGCGTGGACAAGCAGATCCATGGCCTTCAAGTCGCGGTGGATCTACTCCAACAACACATCTTCCGCGACGACTTCCAGGACGCAGAGGAGACGTCCCCGCACGGTCTCTCTGACCATGCGGCCTCAAGGCCGGGCGGCGATCCGCAGCTGCCAGCTTCTCCTCGGGCCAGTGGCCACGGCGACGACTTAATTCCACGGACGGAGGTTACCGGTGGCTCAACGGCTCCGGTAACCCCTCCGGCCAACGGTACGGTCGTCCCCCATACTCAATTGCCGTTCCAGCAACAGCATGTTGAGTCGCAGTCACACGTTGGTCAGGCACCGCCGTCGATGCCATTCCCGGTATTCGACGGCGAGAACCCACACTTGTGTAAGGATCTAGCAGAACAATATTTCTCTGTGTACAATGTTCAGGAATCATATTGGGTTCAGATGGCCACCCTCAATTTTTCACCTACTACTGCAGTGTGGTTGCAGTCAGTACGTAAGAAGTTATTAGGTTGTAATTGGGAAAGCCTGTGTTGTACCTTGTGTGTGCATTTTGGTCGCGACAAGCACCAGTTGCTCATTCGCCAATTCTACTCAATTAGACAAACTGCCAGCGTCCAAGCTTATATTGATGCATTTGAGCATTTGATGAATCAGTTATTGTCCTACTCTGATGAGGTGCATCCATATTATTTTCTTATGAGGTTCATTGGTGGCCTTCGCCCTGATTTGAGGACGGCAGTCATGGTGCAGCGTCCTGCTGATCTCGATGCAGCTTGTGCTCTGGCTTTGGTCCAAGAGGAAGTACAAGATGGGCTGCAGTACGAGTATGGACGCCGTGGTGATTTCATGCCGCGTCTACAGCACAGGCCAGCATCCAATGTGCAGGCTCCATTGCGTTTTCCTCCTGCCGCAGTTGTTGGTGATCGAAAGAACAACGAGGTAGTGCGTGCATCACGCCAGGAGGCTTCCAAACCGGTTGCAGCGGAGACAAATCAGCTGGCCACCCTTCGAGCTTATCGCCGAGCTCGAGGTCTTTGCTTTAAATGTGGTGAAAGATGGGGACAGGACCATGTCTGTCCAACAACAATACAGTTGCATGTCCTTGAGGAATTAATGGAGTTTATGGGTGTTGCTGAAACTGAAGCTGCTGCACATTCCGGTGAACCTGAGGAACCTAGTGAATTGGTTTATGCTATCTCTCTCCAGGCATTCAACGGTAATGATGCCTCCTCTTTGATTCAGCTAGTAGCAACAGTTCACGGCAAGACAGTATCAGTATTGGTTGATTCTGGCAGTTCCACATCTTTCATCAATGCCAATCTAGTGAAAGGGTTTCCAGGGGTGCAAGCATTATTGAAGCCAGCCAAAGTAAAAATTGCTAATGGTGCTGAATTGCAATGTTCGGAAGAAATTGTGGATTGCCCTTGGGTGTCACAACAGCAAGTTTTTCGTACTACTTTTAAGGTGCTGCCATTGGGAGGGTTTGACATTATCTTGGGTATGGGCTGGTTGGAGCAGTACAACCCTGATGTGGACTGGGTGACTAAGAGCATCACTGTGAAGAGGGGTGATCAGCTCATTCCCCTGCAAGGTCAGCAGAATACTGCAGTGTCATGTGACGCTATTTCAGTGCTCCAATTGCAACAACTCATCGAACAGAAAGATGTTGATCACATGGTTTTTGTGTGTGATGACAAGGAGTATTTCCCAGATGTGATACCTTCTTCAGTGCAAGCTATTGTGGATGAATTTGAGAGTATTTTTACTGAGCCTAATTCATTACCTCCTAGAAGATCTTGTGATCATTCCATTCCGCTGATTCCTGGTGCTCAGCCATTCAGTGTCAGGCCGTATCAACATGCACTAGACACGAAAAATGAGATTGAAAAGCAAGTAGCTGAGTTGCTGGCTAGTGGGGTGATCCAACGCAGTTCTAGTCCCTTTGCATCACCGGTTATTTTGGTTAAGAAGAAGGACGGCCAGTGGAGAATGTGCATTGATTATCGCAAACTCAATGCCCTGACTGTGCCTACTAAGTTTCCAATTCCAGTTATTGATGAGCTCTTGGATGAGTTGTCAGGGGCTAGTTGGTTTACCAAGCTTGATTTGCGAGCGGGCTATCACCAAATCCGCCTGGCTGCAGGTGAGGAGTATAAGACAGCTTTCCAAACACACTCCGGACACTATGAATACAATGTCATGTCGTTTGGATTGGCTGGAGCCCCAGCTACATTTCAAGGTGCAATGAACACTACTTTGCAATCTGTGCTCCGGCGTAGTGCCTTAGTTTTCTTCGATGACATCTTGATTTACTCCAAAACTCTTGAAGATCACATTATACATGTGCGAGAAGTCCTGTCTCTGCTACAGAGGGATCAGTGGAACATCAAGAAATCTAAGTGTTCTTTTCCTCAGCGCAGTGTGGCTTATTTGGGGTTCATCATCAGCGGTAAAGGAGTTTCTACTGAACCTGAGAAGATAGCTAAGGTACAGTCGTGGCCAGTACCAAGAAACATCAAGGAGCTCAGGAAGTTTTTGGGTTTTACTGGTTACTACCGGAAATTTGTGGAGTTCTATGGCATTTTAGCACGGCCTTTGACTGATCTCTTGAAAAAGAATACCCCATTCTTCTGGACCAGTGTGTGTGACACTGCGTTTACTACCCTTAAGGAGAAGTTGACAACAGCACCAGTTCTCGCTCTTCCCAACTTTACCAAACCATTTGTTGTCGAGACAGATGCTAGCGACTCCGGTATTGGTGCAGTACTTCAACAAGATGGATTTCCCCTAGCTTTCATCAGCAAGGCTTTGGGCCCACCACTACTGGGAAAGCAGCTATCAGTGGCGCACCAAATTAGAATTCTGTGGCGCACCCCCAGAATTGCTGGGTGCGCCACAGAATCCTCGCCACTAAATTTTTTTCTGTGGCGCACCATGGGCGTGCGCCACAGAAATCCACTTTCTGTGGCGCACCAGGCCAGGTGCGCCACAGAATTCTGAAAAAAATTCAAAAAATTCAAAAACTGCAAAAAAAATTAAAAAGTTTCAAAAAAAAATCAGAAAAATCAAAATATGAAAAATCCTAATTATTGGAATTATTTTCAGATTTTTTGAATTTTTTGAACTGATACTTTCCCGCTAGGTCACCCATCCTCAAATTGCTCCAATCCTAGCACGCTTAACTTCTAAGTTCCACCCACTTCACCTATCCTTGTGCTACTCAAGTTCTTATTGATATATATATATCATATGTATCCTCTTAAGTCTTGTATGTGTATATGTTATGTATATGTTATAAACGTGTGTTTTTAAATTTTAGATATTTCAAAAACTTCTAAACTTTTAAAAAGAGATTCAAAAGTTTCAAAAGATCCAAAAAAATTCAAAAAACTTAAAAAATTTAAAAAATCCAAAAATCCAAAAAAATCCAAAAAATGCAAAAAATTTAAAAAAATTCAAAAACCTAAAAAATCCAAAAAAATAAAAAAAGTCAAGAAAAGTCAACAATCTTCTTTGTTATACATTTCTGTGTCTTTTTTGGAATTTTGGAATTTTTTAATTTTTTTGAATTTTTATTTATTTTGCTGCGAAAAATCGTCTGTTTGAAATAACTTTTTTTTCTTTTGGAATTTGAGGAATCTGTGAATTTGAGGAATCTGTGAATTTGAGGAATCTGTGAATTCGAACTCGGATTTTTCTCACGTTTTTTTGGCATATAAAACGCGTTATTTCGACGTCGTATGCAAAACTTATGGCCGTTCCAAGATTTCTTTTTCATTTGTTGCAGAAAAGGTCAAAATTCATGTTTCAAAATTTCTATACCTACTAGACACTCATACCTAACTACATGTCAAAAGATTTTATTTATTGAATTTTTTATCATTTTCTTTTACTTCCTGCATTTCTGTGGCGCACGTGCCACGTGCGCCACAAAATTATTTTTTTCAAATTTTCACCCGCCCCCGGATAACTTTCTGTGGCGCACCTGGCCATGTGCGCCACAGAAATATGACTTTCTGTGGTGCACCAAGCCTGGTGCGCCACAGAAATATATTTCTGTGGCGCACCAATTAAGGGTGCGCCACAGAATGTAACCTACCTATAAGGGTTTTTCCAGTAGTGCACGCAACAGAGGTCTCTCTACTTATGAGAAGGAACTGATGGCAATTTTATATGCAGTGGAACACTGGCGTCAGTATTTGCAGTCTTCAGAGTTCGTTATTAAAACGGATCAGAAAAGCTTGGTACATTTGGAGGACCAACGCTTGCATACTCCTTGGCAGCAAAGGGCGTTCACCAAATTACTGGGTCTTCGGTATCGTTTGTGTTACCGTAAGGGCAAAGACAATGGCGCGGCTGATGCTCTTTCACGCAGGCCTTGTTCTGACGCCGAGACCTTGCTGGCCATCTCCTTTTGCAAACCAGAATGGGTCTTTCAAGTACAACAGTAGTATCTTTCTGATGCACCAACCAAGAAGATAATCGAGGAGTTGCAGCTGAACCCAGTTTCTCATTCTCATTTCTCCTTTGTTGATGGGTTGCTTAAGTACAAGAATAAAATCTGGCTCGGCCACAACAGTGCTATGCAGCTAGAGATAATGAGAGCTGGTCATGAGTCAGCAGTTGGTGGTCACTCGGGGGCTCCTGCAACCTACCAGCGACTTCACTCTATATTTGCTTGGCCCAAAATGAAAGCAGCTGTTACTGAGTTTGTGCAATCTTGTGTCACTTGCCAGCGTGCTAAACCAGACAGGCAGAAGTACCCGGGGTTACTGGAGCCATTGCCAGTTCCCACTCAAGCATGGCAAATGATTTCGATGGATTTTGTCGAGGGTCTTCCACAGTCTGGCCGTTTTAACTGTATTCTCGTGGTGGTCGACAAATTTTCGAAGTATAGCCATTTTATCCCTCTGGCACATCCTTTTTCAGCTTCCCAGGTTGCAACTGCATATATTGATCAGGTTTATAAGTTGCATGGGTTACCGGATTCCATCATCTCTGATAGGGATCCCGTTTTCACTAGCCGATTTTGGCGTGAGCTGTTCAAGCAAACTGATACACAGTTGAGGATGAGTACAGCGTATCACCCGGAATCTGACGGGCAGACTGAGCGCGTGAATCAGTGTATGGAAACTTTCCTCCGCTGTTTCGTTCACCCCTATCCTAAGAAGTGGAGTGCGTGTCTGGCATTGGCAGAGTACTGGTATAACACTGTGTGGCACAGTTCACTGGGTAAATCCCCATTTGTGGTGTTATATGGACATGAGCCACGTCACTGGGCATCGAGGCAGCTTCGGCGACGCCAGTTTCTGATCTGAACAATTGGTTGTCTGAACGACAGGAGATGACAGCATTGATCCGGCTCCACCTTCTTCGGGCCCGTGATCGTATGAAGCACCGGGCAGATAAGAACCGCACCGAGCGCTCGTTTCAGGTTGGGGATGAGGTGTTCATCAAGCTACAGCCGTATGTTCAGAGTATTGTGGCGAAACGAGCCTGTCACAAGCTGTCTTTTCGATATTATGGTTCGTTCCCGATCACGGCGCGCATTGGTCAGGTGGCATACAAAGTGGCCCTTCCGGAGACTTCGACAATCCATCCTGTGTTCCATGTCTCACTGCTTCGTCGTGCTCTGAAGCCAACTGATCAGGTACTCTCGGTTCTTCCAAATGATACTAACCTGTTCGTTATTCCGGTGCAAGTCCTGGATCGCCGTCAGAAGGTGAAGGCCAACCGCTGTGTTGAGCAAGTGCTGGTGCGTTGGTCTGGGGTGTCTTTCCCGGAGTCATGGGAAGACCTGGACGAGCTCCACTCCAGGTTTCCGTTCGCAGCGGCTTGGGGTCAAGCCGCATCTGAAGAAGAAGGGGGTGTCAGCACCCTTCCATCCAATGGGCCACCAGCCCATGACAACGCCAAGCCCACAGAGGATGCGGCCCAACTACGTGTGCCAAGGACCAGGCGCCGCAACCCTCGCGTAACAGGCAGCGACTGGGTCCAGCGCTGAGAGTACAAGAGCAGCACGCCAATCCCAGTCTCGGCATCGAAGTTCGATCACGGCACGGCGGCGGCGGCGGCATCCTACCTACCAACTATCTTACCAATCCTTCGAACCTTAGACTTGTTCCTCGATTCAGCACCTCGTGCTTGTAATTCCTTCTGAATCCGAACCTTAGCTACTCTGTAATCCTGTCTATCGAACCCAGCAATACAAATCCGAGCGAGTAGCTATCATACTGCGGGTTCCATGGCCGCGAGGAGGAGAACCGAGAAGATGCACACGAGCTTCATGGTTCTTTCTAGCTAGCTAGGGGAATTGATCCTAGCTAGCTAGATGAACTGGATGAACTACGGGAACTGTTTGCTGCTCCAATGGCATTGGCAGGATATATGGATGTCGAATACTGCCCCTTATATTAAAGATGGAGCCACTTGTTAACCTCGTGTTCCAGGCTCGATCGGACTAGTTCTTCTATATGCAACTTGCGAATACCAGTGGCAGTGTCAACACGAAACGAGGGGAGGCGTTGCCGCTGGATTAATGGGAGTTCTGTAACCAACGAATCTCTAGTCTGCCCACATCACCACATGGATAACATATCCAAGTGGACGCACTGCTAGCTCGATAACTCGACCAGTACACAAAGATCTTCTTTTTAATACGAAGTCGCTGGTAACTACCATTAGTTGTAGACGCAAAGTACCTAATAATACTACTTGTATTACCTAGCTAGTCAGCAAGAATTTTTTTAGAAAAGGGAATTTTATTAATCCCAGCCTCTGCATCGAGTGATGCACACAACCGCAGTCAGCAAGAATTGATGGCCGTCTAGTTGGAACACTCGAATCTCTAGCCTGTCCACATGGATAATATCCAAGTGGACGCGGTGCTGGCTTGATAACTATCATGGCTCTCTATCATTGCACGAAAAATATAATATTTTTATCCTTTTTGACGAAACAACAAGATTCTGCTGAGATGTTTTATCGATTTTAAATAAAAATACAAAGGAGAGGAAGAAACTAAGGAATCTATATCTATTGGTGTGCATTCTCTAGGTAATTCTTAGGATAATCCTGTCCAAAACTTTCTCAAACTTCCTCTTGGACCTGTAAATATCATCCCTAACACCCCTGAAACTGAGATCCATGCACCTTGTCCAAATCGACCAGAGAGGCAGAGAGCAATGATGAATTGAAGGAAAGACAAATAAAATGAATATTTCAATGTCGAATAACCCAGCTTGGCTATAAATTTGACCAACAAAAAGCCGCCAAGGTACAGTGAAAGTAAAAGTAGGTCACTAGAGAGATTATTTGGAGCAAACATGATGGGGAGTTGGCAATTCTTTCTCTGCAATATCACCTCTTGCGTTTAAGTTATTATGAAGAAGATACAAACAAAACCTTTAAGCTTGTCCTGACAACATCGGCGATGGTATAACACCCCAGGTTTCTGGAAGTACCTGTCAATGTTACACACCAACTAAAACACCAATAAAGGAAACAATTTGTAAGCTCGGACATCACTTCCTTTGTGTGCAAGGCCATCCACAACATACTTTTTAAACATATTCTGAACTAGCCGCTTCTGAACAGTTTCTCACCGTTAGCAATCAAGGAAGTGTACTAATTATGAAAGTGATAGGAGAAATAAAATCGAAAGAACCGGATAGGACTGAACTGAACATTCATATAAGAGAAATTTCACTCAATGAGAACAATCGATCGAACAATCAAATAATGAACAAATGTTTTGTCATGCACTTGCTTTAATCTCGACGCTCAACAGAAGAATTAATATCGGCGCCGAAAATCCTCACACCAGTTGATGAAAATATGCTTAGAAATACTAGACACGGTACGGTAACAATATACTTCTAAGTTTTGAAAATCGGCAGTGTCTGACATAGCTTTCTTTCATAGGGTATCAATTTTGTTGTACGCGCTTGCTTGAGAGACTCAGAGATGATGCGGCGTGGCATCTATCGCGGTGAGTATGACAGGTCTTGATGGCTTTGACTCAACGGAGTCTTGTTGTAAGATGCATTTGGATGGGCAAGCGAAGGTTTGTTAAAGATTGTTCAACGGTGGTGGAGTCTTATGAAGCGTGTGCCGGCATCAGTTTTCCGAGCATTATATAGAAGCATTTATGACGTGATCAACAGGAACGGGTGGCTAGATGGTAAGAGGATAACCGGACCACCCTAGCTCTGGCTCACATAAGGGCCCGATTTGTTCGCTGTTTATTTGCACTCCGATAGAAAAACGACGGATTGGGAGCGTAAATATACGGACATGAAAAGGTCCGTGATTTTTTACCCGTCGAATACGGGCCAAATCCAACTACCAATTGGGGCCTCAAGAGTTTTGCGAATCAACCTCCTTTTCGATGAAAGAGCTGTCTATCGAGCTCGTTCCAGGAAGCTTGTGCTAGCTGCCGCCAGGAAGCGCAAGTTTTCTGATCACCACTCGACGAACACTGCAGCTGCTCTTTCATTGGGAGGCCTTTTGTGGTACCCCCAAGTGAATAATAGCCATTCATTTTCATCCATCCAAAGGCCTATAACAATTAATACTAGTGCTAAAATAGTGACCAGTACAAATCATACTACTCACCTGGCGAAGCAAAATCGTCACAGCGGAAAAAATAATCCCGTAGACGGGCCGGCCCAAAGAGGAGTCCATTCAATCTGATCGTGTCCTGTCGTTCACCAAAAGGAAAAAAATCCTAACGGTAGAATCCAGCTCCACCACGCCTACTGCCGATGATCGATGAACCCCGCACATCGCCGCCGGGGTTCGATGGTCCTTCATGTAGCCGGCGCGACGGCGCGTCACCTTATCCACGTCTCCGGCCGGCTATGGGCGCACACGGACTGCGGGCAGGACGCCATCGGTGGTTATTTCGTGTGCGCCACAGTCGACTGCCGCGCCGGCAGTCTGTCTGTCTGAAGTGCTCCGGCTGGGATGACGCTGCAGGAGTTCACGCTTGACGGTGGCGGCCGCAATGACTTCTACGACGTGAGCGTCATGGACTGGCACAACCTTCCCATCTTGGTGGAGCCCGTGGAAAGCAGCGGGATCACCGGCATGATGTGGGCGGCGCCGGGCTGCTCGGCGCCGGCAGACTTGAAGTCAACCTACCGTGCCCTGCGGAAACAACGTCGACGGATCAGAGCTTGCTACGTGCGCGCTCAAGGAGCGGCAGCGTGCTCGGGCGCGCCGTGGCCATGTCCCTCGACCAGCGTCAACGGAGGCGACGTGTTGGGGCGAGGTCGAGGCGGCCGCGACTCTCTATTACGAATGGCGCTGGCGGCGATTATTTTTCGCCGAATTAGACCTGCTGGGCCAATTCTCTTAGTTTTTCCACCGAATTACTAAAAACTGGGCCTACTGGGCTAATTCTCTCTCAGCCATTCTATCAAATCATACTAGTCATGTTTTGGACTAGTAAACGGTACCATAAAACTTGCCTTCATTGGTTTCCCTTATTAGACTAGCCACAATGGGGTATCATAGGTAGTATCATGCATGCCATGTTGGCAAAAAGATGACATGGCACTCCAATTAATGAAGAGAGAAGTGCTAGTGGTATCATAGGTAGATACCGTAACATAACAGATTCCAATGCAATATGAGTCTACAACCTAATAAATGCAGTATTATATGATACCACAAATATGTTACTACCCATTGTGGAGTTAGTAACATAGACTAGTATCATGTGCATGATACTAGTATATGATACTCCCCATTGTGACTAGTCTTAATGGAGTACGTGGATGTGGATATATAGCGGCGACACAAAAGTTGGCCCGAGTTCTAACAAATTAAAAAGAAACAGCTATAGTGCCTCAACGCGGACTTTATTTCGTTACACATAAGCAAAAAACAAATCGTGCATGAAAGAAGAAAAACGGAATGGCTCATTAAGTGATGGATACGGCCGCGAGTGACTTGCATGCTAGGCCGACTTCTTTGCTGCTGCTTCCGCCATGAGATCATCCACCAGACGATGCAAGTCACGGTGCGAGGAGCCTCCTTCTTCCACGGTTGCGTGTAGCTTTGCGGCGACCTCTATCACCTTGCTCCTCGCCATGTCCCCCGCTCCTCCGGGGCTCAAGAACGTGGTCAGTGCCGTTGCCACGTCCTTACCGGGAATCACCTCGTGCTCCTCGTAAGTCCCGCTCCGCAGGCCGGCGCCCTCCGGCCACAGCCGCACGCCGACTCCGAGGACATCCGTGACGAGCCTCTCGGTGATGAACTGCTCGTAGACCATGGGCCATGTGAGCACGGGCACGCAGGCGGCAATTGCCTCCATGACCGAGTTCCACCCGCACTGCGTCACGAACGCACCCAATGACGGGTGCCCCAGTATGGCCGTCTGAGGAGCCCAGGTCCTGATGATGAGCCCCCTGTCCTGGACACGCTCCTCCCACCCTGCCGGCGGACTCCACTCGTCCTTCCCCCTGACCACCCACAGGAACGACTTCCCGGAGGATTCCAGCCCAAGAGCCAGCTCGTCGAGCTGAGCGTCCTTGAGCTGGGCAAGGCTGCCGAAGGATAAGTACACCACCGAATGCTTCGGCCTCGCGTCCAGCCAATCCATGAACACGCACTCGCCAGCCGCATGTGACGGTGACGCCGGCGATCGCAGCGGTGCCACGGGCCCTAGGAAGTAGGCGCGCTTCACGTAGCCTTCGCGGGTATAGATTTCACAGTACTCTTTCTCCAGCTCAGACGACGTGTTCATGGCGAGGCCAAAGCCGTTTGCTTGATGCGAATCAAACGAGTCGCTGAAGGAGTAGTGCTTTCTCCTCAAGAAGTCGGGCAGCTCCGTCTTGGGGATCCTTATGCGGGGCTCAGGAAACCGAGGGACCGTCACGGCGTCACTCTCCTCGTCCACGACAATGTCGTCGTCCTTGAGGTGACGCATGGAAAGGTGCGAGAAGGCGCCAATGACACTGAACGTCACGCTTGGCACGCCGAGCTCGTCGGCGATGCGGCCATTCCACACGAAGATGATGTCGGTGACGATTGCGTCCGGAGACTGAGCTCGGATCAGCGTCTCATGCCCCGGCCGCATCACGGCCTCGCTTATGGAGGCCACACGGATGCGCAACGATTCCTCTGGCGTGGTGGCCTGCCCGAGGTTCTCGACGCCCTTAGGGAGGCCGTCCACCGTCGGGAACGGGTAGGTCGCTATCTTCACATTATGCTGCCCACGGTCCTTGAGCAAGGACTCGACGATGGGGACGTTCGCCGGCGTGACCCCGACGGTTGCTTCGACGGCATGATTAGCCGCTGCCAGGCGAATGGCAAGCTCGGTGAAGGGCTGGATGTGGCTGGTGGCGTAGAATGGGATGAGCAGGACACGCAACTTGCTGCTGCTGGTGGGGGTAGTGCAAGAGCCCATGTTTTCTTACGGCAGCTGGGTTGTGCTGTGGTTTCTGGTTACGCCGGTTTGCCTCTATAAGTAAGACAAGATACAAGCTGAACTTGGGTTTTTGTTTTGAAACGGGGCAGGAGGAAACATACAAAGTCCGGACTACTACGCACAGATCCACGCATCTTTTACCGCTGGGGTGAATATATGAGACATTCATGGAATATATAGATCCAGGGGTCCAGATTTGTTATTACTATGAGACAAGAGGAGTAGTATTTTGTTTGGTTAACGACCACATACTATCACGATTTGGAAGCAGTGTTGTGATTAAACTCCTGCTCCTGCACACCTTTACAGTTACAAGACTAGAGTAACAAGGCTGTCCTTCATACATGGGATCCGATTCACGCATCTCAGATCTTGTATCAACATGTAACTCCGATTGCCTGATCGGTCAATGCTACGTTCACTGATCGAGGCAAGTAATATATTGATCATATATACATTGATTACCAAGATCGAATATGGTGTCAGTCCAATTGGCTGTGACTCAGATTGATTCCATGGCCAAGATCCAAGAAATCGTACCAAGTAAACAAACTGAAACACCAGTGATCTTCAGTTGATTGAGCTGACTATGTAACAGCGAGATCTCTTACACATTGCTTTCCTTTTTGTCTCAGTCGACGGCGACCACTTGTTTTGTCTTTTTTTTTTTTTTTGAGAGAGACCACATTTTTGTCTTCACAACAAGCGAGTGCATCGATCTACGGCTCCTTAGCTAGCAGGTTGTTTTTCTGTAATGACTTTGTTTTTGCGGCAAGTTTAGAGAGCTTTGTTCAAACAACACAAGCGTCGTCAGCCAAAAGACTAGCCACCAGAAGGACCCTGTCTAACGTGTTCTTTTTCTGTGTAACGACTACACATCTACTAACTAAATAATGGGCATACAATAGAGGTTATGGCGCCTCATTTGTCAGTTGGCTGGAATCATGTAATGGGGTTTCATTGATGTTAACGAAGTGCATATATTGATGATAATTATCATCAAAATGAAGCGACATCACATATACAACACACATATTTAACTATTTGATCAAAGACGATGTTGTCATCACTGTCCATGTTGTATGAGACTTTGGTTACACCTATGTTGCTCCAGGAAGTATTCCAGCATTGCCAACATTTGGGAGGCCAACACTTTCCACTATCGTACTAAAGGGTTTTTAAGATAACACACCACCACATGAAAAACAAAAAAAATAACTATTCATACCTCCACAAATGCACGATTACTAGAACATGGGGAAATAGTTATGGGTTGGTCAATTATGTCATGCTAAAGTCAGCATGACAACACGTCGGTCAGTGACGATTCCGGTGAATGACAACCTGATGGATTCGATGACTTGGTGCAACATACTCTACTGGATGAGGCAACTCTTATAGTGGCAGTGGTATGACCAAATGGTCACCGAAGCAATGCCGACAACCACACACGCGGCAGCGTAAAACAGTGATAGTTAATAGTGCAAATAAATACAGATATGAAAAGTGAAAAATATTGGTGGGTTTGCTAGCTCACAACGAGAGGTTGAACGACGTCATCTGAATCGACCGGGGACAACGACAACTAGGGGTGATGTTGAGGACGACTCCAAGCGATCATGACATGAAACGTCAATTATTTCCGCGAGCTTGCGCAACATAACGAGGAGGTTCTATCGACAGTGATGACGAAGCGATGTGGGCCGGAACATCGGCGTGGTTAAACTCTGGGCGGCTGTAGTTATACGGTTTCACGTGCTAAGAAAATGTACTTACGAAGGAAGGCACGACAACGTTCTTATACGACTGAAAAGCAATGACGGTGGCGGAGCACATCGAAGCAGCGCGGTGGTGAGAAAAATAATAAATGAAGGTTTTGACGTTTGTGGTCGACCTGTCAAAAGAGAGAGACGGTTCAGACGTACATGGGCCGCGAGTGGATATGTTTGGACTGACGATACTTACCGCACCGTCATGCAAAAACGGTTACAGAGCTTTGGGCTAATGGGTAGGGTTTTCATTTGTTTTTTCTGTTTCTTTTTCTATTTCTTTTCATTTTTTGTATTCACTTTAATTATATTATTTGCTTTGTTTATACCGTATTGAACTACGTCTATACTTAATGGAAATATTCAATTCCGCATAGAAAATGATTTCACACGTAAATAATATTTTGTGGAGTATTTTACAATTATTTATTTTCACACTGAAATCCCTTAGTTTATATAGGGTTTAATATGTAAGGTTTTATGTGCAATAAATATCTTTAGGGTTCTTAGAAAGCATATAAACTTTTTCGAACCTCAGCCCTCAGGTATGTATATAGAAATATTTTTACTTTAACTGAATAATTTATGAATACTTGTAAAACTTTTAATTGAATATTCAGTGGATTTAAAGTAAGTGAAACTTGTCCTTTTTCTCTATATTTAGAATGTTACTTAAAACTTTTCCTTTTACCGTGGCTGAAATATTTGATAAGTGGATAGCGAATGAGCCATGGATGGAAAACAAAATTGCGAATAAAGCCATGTACGGTAATTAACACAAATACACAAATCTTGCAATCCAAAACTAAATGGTAGCAAACGATGGTTTCTTGGGCTCGCAGTAGAAGACTTCCTCGAAGCGCTGCAGATTCTCGGGCTCCAGCGCCAGCAGCACGGTGATGCCGGCGTCCCTGCAGTCGGCACGCTGCGTCACAAACGCCATGCCGCTGAAGTGGAGCTCGGCAGGGAAGACGAAGCGCGGCAGGCCCCAGCCGAAGTCGGCGTCGTACATGGGCATGCCCAGCCAGCTCACCACCCACAGGTCCGACTCCGTCATGATCAGCCCGCGCGGTCCCACGCCGTCCTTCTCGCGCTCGATCTCTAGGTGGTCGATCACGGACCGCGCGTAGGCGTCGTCGACGCGCTCCGCCCCCTTCTTGATCACGTCGGCCACGTTCCCGGCGAGGACGTCGCCCACCTTCGTGGCGGCGACGGCGCGCACGATGGCGTTGCCGGAGAACTGGCGTGGGAGCGGCGGACGTACACGGTGGCGGACGTTGGCCGGCCCGAGGAGGCGGGTGTTGGCGTCCGGCGGCAGCCCGCGCGCGACGCAGATGCAGCGCCAGAGGTGCGCGGCGACGGCGCCGTAGGTGGACGCTCCGGTTGCGCACCGTGACTTGATGTCGGCGAGGAGCTTCGGCGTGACAGAGTAAAGGCGGGTGGCGAAGGGGACGCGGTTCGGGTCTCCCGTCAAGTAGGCGTGGTGGTCGACGTCGGCACGCGGCGGTGACCGCGCGCGGAGCGCCGTGCGGTCGTGGGATGGAGGCAATGGACACGCGCCGGAGACGGTGAGGCCGCGAGCGAGGCCGGTCCAGGTCTGGATGAAGTGGAAGGAGCCGACCCCGTCCATGGGCACGTGGTGGAGGGCCGTTCCCAGCACCACGCCGCCGCACTTTAGAAACGTCACCTGCGTTGTGCAAACCAAACAAAAATATGATCAGCCGGCGGTCTGTCTTTGTATTCAATTGCTTTGTGTGTATATAGAAAGTACGTAAAAAAATTGTACAAGAGATCGACGGTCTTGCCTTGCAGTCTCATAGGTTGCGTTATCGGCGATAAGAATGAGGCAAAGGGACTACTAGGTTTAGTTTGCTTAATTTTAAGACAGGGTTTACTTCTGATTGTATTTTTTAGTTTTATGTTTTGAATTGTATGACATCTTGTTTATTCACGTTTTTATATTTCATTTTAGTACAAACTTAAGTGGCTCGAGCACAACTAAGGATATATGGAAGGTCGGTCGATGAAAACAATCACCGTAGACCAAAAAAAACACAAATTAACTTCAAAGGATGTAGTCCCACCTATAAGTTACTCCCTCTATTCAATAATATAATAAACTATTTCACTCGGAGAGTGGATTTTTGTAACCCCGGCTACATGGACCAGTTTGTTTCAAAAAAATTGAAAATAATATTTTTGAGGTTCCAAAAATCGAAAAGAAATCATTGACGTAGATAGTGTCGAGATTGACAAGCATGCAAATTTCTATCTTAAAGTTCGTTGTGTTTTCGGCTGTACGGAAAAGACGAATCGGGGAAATGTCAAATTTTTGAAACTCATCACCCAGATCTACCCATTTATCGTTTTTGTGCAGCCTGAAGTAAAACAAATTTGGAGTTGGAAATTTGCACGATTATAGATTTCGATAATATCTGCATCTAGGATTTTTTTATCGATTTTGAAAATTTTAAAATGTCGATCTTGAATTTTTGAAAAAATGGGCACCATATAATGCGGGCTCCATTTTAGTTTCGGTTTTAGCTATTGCAATACACGATACATATCGATTTATATAGACATATTTGTGTGCCTAGATTTACTCATTATTTTCTGTATGTCGTCTGCATTGGAATCTCAAGTATATTTAGCAATGGAGCGAGTAGGAATTTATTTTCTTGCGAGAAACTTTTAATCTATACATCAACATTCAAGATAGTACAAGTAATAGTAGAAGTAATATAAATTATGTCAAGATCCGTAAACCACAACTACAAATACTGGAGCGAGCCCAAGTAGCCTTTAATACTCCCTCCGTTTAGGTGTATAGGCCAGCTAACAAAACGCACCGCGACCAAGGAGGTATCTACTGGCCGAGATTGTTCTCTCCTCCTCCATGCAAAACTCTCGTTTCTGCATGCGTGCGGTGGAGAAATAACTTGATCCCAATTCGTACGCATGCATTGGTCACTTTAATTTTCTGTCCACACTTTCCATCTCCCACGGAAGGAAGGAGTAATTGTAGGGAGGAGAGAGAGGGTCTGTCAATCCAATTAATTAGCCGAATTAAATGATTCAGGCCTTATTTCACCTCCGTTTGGGAACAAATAGTTTTTGGTTAGCAGCCCTATACACCTAAACGGAGGGAGTAGCTAGATTTCGGTACATCCCACTAATGTCACAATCTACGGCAAGCCGGTAAGCACGGTCAAATAGCATTGACCTAACGGAAACCCCACCATCTAGGTGTCTGCAATGTTGGTTTCGAAAGAGTAGCTAAACTATTTTTTTATCGAAGGTCGTACGAAGTTTATCTACACTATCTTCTTACTGGTAGTAGTAATGGTTTTGTTTCGTCCCAGATCCTCACACTGTCACACATCAATTGCAATGTAGCTACGTTACCTGAAACATGGCGAGGCAGGGTGTGTCGCCGGACGGCACGAACAAGCGCCTGATCTCCGGCGAGGGCTTGTAGTCCCCGAAGAGGTCCTCGCCGGTGCATTCCGCCCTGGCGACGACGAAGAGCACACCCTCGCCGTTGCATTCGATCTGCATCCGGCCGGTGGCGTCCTCGCCAAGCCTCCCGGCCAGAGGGTAGAAGAGCACGAGCGCCCTGGCCAGCGCCGCCTTGAGGCGGTCAGGCGAGAAGAAGTCGCCCTCGCCGCCGCTCGCCGCTGCCGGGTAGTAGTAGACGAGCGGCGTGTGCGACTTGGGCACGATGAGGTCGAGGTTGGAGAGCCAGAGCCCGAGCCGCGGCGTCTCCTCGCTCGGCGCCACCAGCGTCGACTCCACCACCTCCACCTTCGTCTCCATCGATCTTAATTAAACTTCCTAGCTACGAGTGCGTCTGTCTGCGCTAGCTTGTGGGGGGGGGGGGGGGGGGGGGGGGGGGGGGGGGGGGGTGTTGCCGACTATGCTTGTGGAGGACAAATATATACTCACCCAATTTTAACCTCCCTGTACAGTACGTAGTTAGGCCCATGTCAAAGTAAACAGGACTTGACAGGACTTGTAATTTTACGTAGAAAATTTCTAATTTTCAGTTTTTATGGTCTGCACAAAGAAATCTGAATTTAGTTTTCATACATTATAGTTCCATTAAATTGTCGATGTTAGATTATATCACGTATAGGCTAGCTTTGATAGTTTTGGTTTGTAATACAATTCTATTTGTAGTAGCTTTCGTAATGCCAAGTCTTGTCCCTTTTATATCCAACCCACCGTGTCTCATTGTAATTAATCTAGAATCAACCAATACAATAATATTCTGCAATTACATGGTATCAGACCAATCCGCTCCGCAGCCTACGGTTTAGCCACCAACACTTCCGTCGCGCCGGCTTGGCGAGATGAATCTCCATCGGTAGCGCGCAAATAGTAGAATAGATCTAGAGTCATTGAAATTTCTCGTCCGTAAACGCGTTTCTTCTTCTTTCGCCGATCATAGATCGGGTTGCATCGTCCGCCGCCTGTCGTCCTTGTGCGCCTCTACTCCAACACGTTGTCGACTCATCTTCGGCAACTCCACGTTGCCACCACGCCGGGTCGTCTTTGACAACATCGACTGGACAAGCTCGTCCCAAAGTACGCGCCTCGCCGTCAACACAAGGGTTGCACTAACAATGCTTGTGGTCATCATCGCCGACAAATTTCTATTTTTACATCAGGAATGTCTCCGGCAACTACTACCTCTACATCGCCGACAACTATCTACACCAACAAACTACTTCCTCTATAGATCGAACGTCTACAGCAACCAGCACGCCATGCGTCCACCACAACCGCGCCGCCAGAGTTGCAGTTTAATTTATTTTACACAATTTACTTTTTTTTCCAACCTTTTCGTCTACTCCGACAACGAACGGCGGAAAATCTGCGCTACGTACCGACTGATCACCGAGATCTTCTCTGCTTCGGCAGCCGGTTTTGTCTCACAAGGTTTATGGTGATCCCTATCTTTGCATGTCTGGTATTGGCAGCACCGGCGCATGCCTTCGTCCCCGACGCGATCCTGAGTCTGGCAAGCTCGGCAAAGCGCCTACTTCGTCTACACCAACACCCGCAACGTCTACATCAACTACCGCAACAATGGAAACATCGACCACGACAACGTCCATAACTTGGCTACATCGACATCGGCATAAAGGGCTATCACCTCGGCTCCCTCTTCAGTTCTTGACTTTTGATTGTGCTCCAGTCAGATCGTCCGCGACGCTACATATGTTCGCGTCACTACCGATCCGGTTGCATGGGGTGTTAGAGTATATCACGTTTGCTAGCTTTGGTAGTTTTGGTTTGTGAAGCCTATATCTAATAGGTTTCGTAATCGCAAAGTCGTGTCCCCTTTATATACAGTACCGTGTCTCATTATAATCAATCTAGAATCAAACAATACAATAATATTCCGCATTCATACGGTCAGATGCAAATTTAGTAGAAAAATTGGATTGGGTGAATAGAGGTGTGTACCTATGTCTTTCTTTTCATACGACCCCCAACTAAACAGACATAAGTTCAGAGTTGTACATTTGAAATGTGTAAAACTAAAGAGTAGACTAAAGGACTAGTGATCCAGTAACAATTGTTTTCCTACCCTGTTTCATAGATTGTACGGTGCAGCTCTATAAGATAAATGCATTTCTACACATCCCACTGAAAAATCTGGATATTTCTGCTGATCCATATAAAATATACTTCAATGCTCTTAAATGTAGTGTACGCAGATCTGAACTGCAGCAAGCCGGCATGTCAAATCCGACTGACGAGCACTCATACAAATCTGCCATCTGATTGGAATCTAACATGTTGCTCTCAGCGCAAATTCTGCTGCTAAAAGAGTATTATACTCGTGAGTGCGGTAACGTTTGTTTGACTATTCCCGCCTACAACTGGCACAGTTATCTAGGATAATTTCTAGATTTGTGCTAGCAGATTCTAGCCTTTCTGTTTTCAGTTAGAACCGTGAGATCACATTTACACGAAAGGAACCTTAAGGATTGTCAGATTACAACCAGGATCTAAACTGTCGCGCTTTGAGCCAACTCAGTTTTGACTCACGAAACAGGGCTTTCGCCCCGCTTTATAAATAAAGCACCGACCAGCATACAACCAATAATACAAACTCAACACCACACAAGCTGGGACAGCAGCAAACACACACAAGCGCCCAAAAAAAAAAAAAACAGAAAGAAATGGAGACAAAGGCGGATCGACTAAACTACGATAACCCCGCAACCGCTGCGCCCTCTCCGAAGAAGTACCACCACGCTCCTTGTGTCGAATCATCTAGTATCAAGCAGCACCTTCAAGAAGGGAAACTCACGCTGCTGCTAGGACCAGCTAACTGGTCCTAGGGTTTCCCCGGCACACTTAGGGAGACGGACGACGGATAGCCACGACGCTCTTCAGGAAGGATGATGCCACCCAAAGGCGGCACACGTCGGTGTCAGCCAAGTCAACAAGGATTTCTCCCGAATAACCATTTCCGCAACCCCGAACGATCCGATGCACAGGAGCCTGCGAGGGCGAAGCCTCGCCGCCACCAAACTCACCACACGCCAACATGCGCCACCACAGCCACCAAGTCATTGTCGCCGTCTCCCCGAAGCAACCGTCACCAGGACGGCAGGACGAAGGAAAAGAGGGCTAATACCAAGAAGAGCAGAAACCACGGCCCGCGCGGCAGGGAACTACCTCCACTGTCGAGACGGTAGTCGACCGGTGATGCATGTAAAATGGATACATGAACTTTGCATTGTTTTACTTATATTTCAATCATATTTGCATCATATAAGGGTTATATCATTGTTTTATATTGATTTTGGGAATATTTCATTGTTTCCCTATTTTTATGGAATTAACCTGCACAGGTAGAAAACCTTATGTTCTATATGATGATGTTTCACGGACCCAAACGACGTCCAAATGACCTAATATTTTACGAGCATTAGTTTTTGGAAGGAACAAAGCGTGGGAGCAAAGGAAGCGAACAAACGGAGGCCCGTGGGCCAAAAGAGGGTGGCCCACGCGGCCAGATTCCTTGGCCGTGTGGGACCTGATACGTCTAAAACGTATCTATAATTTTTGATTGTTTCATATTAATATTATGCCTTTGGCACTTGTTTTTATATTAAGTTTATAATTTATTTGGACTAACTTATTAATAGTTGCAAAAGTGCACAATGTTCCTGTTTTACACTTTGATGTGTAGGAATTATCAAGAATATAAGAGGAAACCTTGTTGGAGGCGAATTGGAACTTTGCTGAAATCTGTCCCAGAACAGTTTTCGGAGTTTGCCAGTTTGACCCTCGAATATGACATCCAATGGAGACCTGGCTGTTACGAAAGTTGTCAGAAATTTTCATACGAAGAGTTTGAGCCCGAAATCAGCCCAATCGGAGTTCGGATGCGGCCTGTAGGCCCAGTATGGTGAAACCCTAAAAGGGGGTGACGGAAATTCGAGAAGATATATAAAGGGAGGAAACCTAACTCGTGGAGGACACCCCATACCCACGAATTTCCAGCCACCAAAGCCACGTTATAGCCTCCCCATGGATCCCATCTCCATGGGGAAAGGCTCCCAAGAAGCCAAGAAGGAGGGAGGCTAAGGGGCGGCGCTCCCCCATGATGCCGGCGGCGGGGAAGGAGTTCCCCGCGCCGCTAGCGCCGCCGCCACCGCCCTACGCTCCTCGCTGCCCTCTCCGCCGTCTTCACCGCCATCTCCATCTTCTCCAACGACTTCTCCACCATTTGGATGATGAAAAGTGAGTAGTCCACCCTTGGACTATGGGTTTGTGGAAATAACTTATGTATCTCTCCTCCCTTGAGCTTCACCAATTAGTACCGTATGAGCTGCTGAACATGATTACGGTCATCTATGTAATACCTTTGTGGTGGATCTTTTTATGAGTTAATATATGTTTGAGATTGCAATAGTTTTGTTTCATTTATGAAAGTAGATGCATATTATGTACCCAGTTCTTGTTTACTTGTTTTGATCAAGCATGTTTATGAGAGCGTGTGAGTGGTGATGTATGCATTAGTTGGAGTAACGGGGGTGGCTAGTGGATGAAAGTGAGAGAAGTTCCGCGATCCACTTGGGTGTGTTTACCTTACTTTGTTGCCTCAGTAGGGATAAAGAAAAATACCATGTTACCGGAGATGTGGGTGTGACCATTGCCACTACTCCATGACTAGATCTAGCATATTCTTATTTTAACTTCATATCATAATACTTGAAGCTATACTCTGATTTATCTTAATTACTGAGGTGCTAAGATTTAATTCACATCTTGGTGGAGTATAAGAGAGGTTAATAAACAAAAGACCTCTATGTTAGGACGTGATGCCCATATAAATTAGTAACTTGTCATGAAACCTTTGTTTTGTAATCTCCTATGTCAATTCTAGTGTTCTATTATGTACCACTTTATTAAAGAGAGAGTGCATTTGTGAAACCATGAACCCGGTCCATTTTTTTATCATAAGAAACACCTTTCCAACAAATTTTTTCACTTTTACATTTTCTACCATTTAAAAATCCGAAAATACAAAAACACTTTTACATCTTGCATTCACAATACAAAACCCAAAAATATCATCCATCATTGCTTCCACCATCCTTGCATATTTATTTACCATCATTACATATTTATTTCATGTTTTGCATTTATATTTTCATATCATTCTCACACCTTGTGCTTGACAACCACTAGGTGAGGTTGAGGACACAAAACACTTATTTTGTTTTGTAGGTTTTCAAGAGAAGGATAAGAAGATAAATCTTTCACTACTGATTCCCCGAGGTTCGATATTAAACCCTCAAGTCACCCCTCCTGGGGAAAACTGTCTTTCATTATACTACACACTCTGTACTTGGAGTCTCAACCTAACCATTTTCTTTTCACGCAGGTAACTACGTGAAGGGCCATCAAGACTGTTTTATGGCGCCGTTGCCGGGGAATCATTGCTGTAAGGATTTATCCAAGGGTATCTCGCAACAAAGTCAACTTCATCACCAACTTGTGTAAACACCTAAGCTTGGGGAGGTTGCACCTACGTGAGCATCATATTATCCATCTTTACCTTCAAAGCATTTTATTTTGTTTTGTTATTGTCTTTTATATTTCGGTTTGCATTTTTTATTTTCAGTTTTGCATTTTGTGTTGCATTTGTTATTTCGGTTTGCATTTGTTTAGTATCATTTTATTTTCAGTTTTGCATAAAAAATTAAAAACACATAAAAACTTGCAAAAATGGGATAGAACTAAGTTGAGTGATTACACAAACACTCCAAATGATCAATTTATTGCTAGGTCTATTGCCACACCTAAAGTCTTAGTTGTTGAACTTGATAACTAGGGAACAATTTGGCGGTAGTGCATGTGAGGATGTTCTTGAGCATCTTTAGAATTTTACTGACATTTGTGATATGCAAAATTTTAAAGAACCTGATATTCTGAGGCCAAAATTATTTCCTTTCTCACTAAAAGGAGAGTCCAAAGAGTGGATATGTTCATTACCCGTCGCTGTTGTTAATTCTTGGAGGGACATAGAAAAAGCTTTCCTTAAGAAATTATCCCCTTTTTTAAAGTTTGGCAACATGAAAACAAATTGGTCAATTCTATGCACAAACTACACATGTGCGAGAAAAAGTTTCCTGAAAAGGATGATCCCCGCCACTGTATTGAGAAAAAAATGATTAAAGTTGGGAAGGCACTCCCTGTTAAGAAACAAGTTTGGGCTAGAAAGGAAAAGAAAGTTGAGGAAGTTAAAATGCTTAGTGAAGTCAAGGAACCATTACTTGACTTAGAGAATTGTAGCTTGCATGAATTAATATCTATCTTAAAAAATTTGCAAGTGACCCCTCCATTAATGTTAACCAAGCAGGTTTTGGTTCTTATATTGCTAATCATGTTTTAAAAGAAAAAATTGCTAGGTACAACCAATAAGCTATGATACCACCTAAGCTTGGGGATATATGGATTCACAAAGTACTAGTAACCATTGGAAAAGAGACACACCATGCTATATTAGATCTAGGATCTAGTATTTCTGTTTTTATCTAAACAATTATATGAAGTACTTGAATTAAAGAATCTTGAGAAATGCTCTATTGAACTTGCACTTGTTGATGATTCCATTAAATATGCTTTAGAGTAAGTGATGTTATGGTATAGTTGCATATGACATTTGTACCTGTTGATTTTCTAATCGTGGATATGGGGAATAAAACCTCTAGTTCAATTATTCTTGGAAGACCTTTTCTTCGTACCACATGTGCTATATTTGATTCAAAAGAAGGGAATGTAAAGTTTCAGTTTCCACACAAGAAGTGCATGGAACACTTCCCAATGAAGAGGGACACATCAAAGTTCAAGCTCCCTCATGAACTTCGTCCACTATAAATATCAAGTAAGAAGCCTAGCTATATGGCTATAAAGAAAGCGCTTTACGGAAGGCAACCCGGTTGTTTTTATTTTAGATTTTCTTTGTGTCCTCTTGCTGCAACAAGAGACTTAGTTTTTAGTTTTGTTTCTGGAATTTTAATAAAGTGCCAAGTTTTACCCATTTTGGATTGAAAAAGTTGTTTATAGCATTCGGAGATTTTATTCCAGCACGAATATGTGCACGGTATGATTTTTCATTCCTATTCTGTAACTCCGAATGAGCTGATATTTGAAATGTAGTTGCAATTTTTCATCCTCTGTATGCATGAATGTTTTCGGAATTTTTCGACATATTTAAGTAGGGAAGAAAAATGCATTTTGCTGCTGCTGTTTTTCTTGACAGATTCTGTCCCATTTTGTTTGATGCATTCTTTGAACTTTTAACTTGAATCTTTTTTACCCAATTGAGTTTATAAGTAGGAATACAACATTATACACCTTCTGGACATTCATATTTTTGTTTAAGGATTTTATGCAGCAAGCAATTCATTTGTCTATCACTACTAATGTCACCCCACAGAAAAGAAATGTGAGAAACGGTGTTTTGAAGTTTTTTTCACAGGGATTATAGGAGATGCACCAAGAGCTATCCAAGGATGGTGAAGATCATAAGCTTGGGGATGTGAAGAAAACCTCACTGGACCTACACACTCTCAGTTTGCACACGTCTAACTTCTGTTTTTCGATCAATGCACTTTATCGCATAAACTTGGAGCGTCTTTTATTTGCTTTTTATTTCGGTTTGATTTTTGTCTTGAGACCACCACTATCATTTATATATGAGAGGGTTACTGGAAATTTGGGTTGAATTAATTTGGATGCTATTAAAAGATTGGGAAAGGGATGTTTGAGTTGATTTAAAAAGATACATATAGTTGCATGATTCATGTGTTTTTAATGAGTATTAATTTGCAATTGTTTTATCAAGAGCTATCTTTTATTCATGTTTTGATGCTGAATATTACTTTACTTTGTTTAACATGGATTGGTTAGTTCTATGGACACTTATGCAAGCATTTAGACGGTCAACTTTCTCCCTCTTGCTAGCCCAAAAATTCCAACAAGCAAAAACTTGTTTCCAATACATTCAACCAAAGTTTTTCCAGTGAGTCCACTATATCTACCTATTAGCTTTATGCTATTCTGAGTTTTTTATCATGTTATTTTGTATTATCTATACCTCTGAATTAAAATGCTTATGTTATATATTGTCATGGGAAAAGTTGGTTAAAGAGCTCTCACGAACTTGATGCACACTTTACTTTTATTGCACTTAATAAACATGACCCATTGTGATTAAAATTATGAAGTTGTGGGCTTGAAATAGTTTTGGGTTGGGAGTTAGATCATATGTGCTGTCACATGGCAAGCTTTCAACATGCTCTTCATTATATTTAGTTGATATCATGTGCTTTTGTTTATGGATGCTTATCATGGTGCCAAATAAATGCGGAAACATAGTAAGTTTAATGAGTTTGTATAAATGGCTAGAGAGACGCCTGGGCCGCTAATCTAAACCATGCATCATGCATGGTGGAAATTTACTTACATGCTATGGTGAACCTTCAGTGATGCACCTTATAATAAAAAGCTATACCAATAGTAAATAAAAAAGGTGTTGAGATTGTTTATTTTGTTTGTTTGTCTTGTCATTTTTACATGGGCTTGTTTCATGTCCTGGGACAAGACGTACCCTAGTTGACGCTCTTGATGACGCTATTATGTTACTTACAATGACCTTAACTTTAACTTGCTTTGTGGCCCAAGTTGAGTAACACCGTGGTGTAGGTACTTGTATTCAAGGGGCATGAGACATTGATTACCCCCAAGAGCAGGGGATCACTATAGCACCTCTCAATGTGGAAGTAAGGTATCGATCCGCAGGAGCAAGAAGGAAAAGTTATCTATTCCCTACAACTAAAGTGTCACAAGTTTTCATTGATTATGCACTAAACAAGTTTAAAGAACAGGGTGGTTGACTTGATGGATGGAAGTTTAATGTAACCAAGCAAGAATGTAAAAGTGTCCCAATCCTCTCAATGCAAGAGGACAAGACAAAGGTTTTCTTTTATAGGAACAATGGACATGGGTTCATGGGTTCACTTAATCCTCTCTCTCTCTCATCTACGGTGATTATCATGTTATAGATAAAGTACACACAATTGTCATGTTTTAATGGTAGCTTTTAATGACGGCTATATGTCCTAAAACACATAGTTGAAAGAAATATCATTTGTGTGCTATGTCACCCCCGTAAGGGCATGGTTGTTGTCACTCCCACATCATACTCTTTCTTTTTACCCTCAGATAAAGGATGTTGGGCGGTACTGTGTCACTCAATACCTATGCCGTGTCACATCGGCCATCCCGTACCCACATACATCATACTTCTTAAAGAACAATATTCTATCAAAGTATGACAAGTCATAAAAGTTCCAAACAACAGTAAATGCATAACAAATCATCTCATACCACAATATCCACCATAAGAATTACATAGATGACCGTAATCATGTTCAGCAGCTCATACGGTACTAATTAGTGAAGCTCAAAGAGAGGAGAGATACATAAGTTACCAACACAAACCCATAGTCCAGAGGGTGGACTACTCCCTCTTCATCATGGAGACGGTGGAGAAGTCGTTGGAGAAGGTGGAGACCACCCCGGCAGCGCCCCGCCGGAGTTTTCCCCTCAATCTGCAGCTCCAGATTCGTTTTCGTGTTTCTGTGATATGCGGCGCTTGTTTTCGAGAACGCCGTGGGACTTCTTTTATAGGCGTTTTTAGGTCAAGACGAAGGCGGTGGAGAAAAGATCGACGACTGCGGAGCCTGGGCCAAGTTGGTGGGCCCCACGCGCCAGGTACAGTGGCCGCGTGGGCCACCCCCTTTTGGCCCTCCGGCCTCCGTTTGCTTGATTCCTTCGCTCCTACGTCTTCCTCCTTCCAAAATAATGACGTCTGTATTTTTCCAGATTTTTATGACGTCGTTTAGTCCCTGAAACATAAAAGGAAAGAAATAGGGTTTTCTGCCTGCGCAGGGTTAATTCCATAAAAATAGGAAACAATTATTTTATTTCCTAAAATCATTAAATAACAGTGGTATAACCCTTATATGATGCAAATATGATTGGAATATGAGTGATATAGTGCAAAGTTCATGTATGCATTTTACATGCATCAACATCCCCAAGCTTAACCAATACTCGTCCTCGAGTATGAAGGTGATAAAACTAACATGGGCTTTGCAATATAGCACTAACAATGAATATCAAAGATGATTGCTACTGCTACATAGAGTCAAATGATTCATTCTTCAAAGGAGTAGCAATATGCAAGATAGTTTATGAAGTGATATAAGTATTCAAGTAAGGATGTTCAATGATAGTTCACAAAGTGTAACATAGAAGATAGTAATATGGACCACATGTATGCATAATGATAAGTAAGAACATCCTACATTGGTCATAGAGTGTAGATGAAAATCTGAATATAAAAGGTGGACACTTTGGAAAGATGTATATGTGAGTAGAGGTAAAGCATGCATAAGTTTCATCTAACTTCCAAACTCTTCTACTTAAGTTAATGATTGCAATGTGGAATTCTTGGTGTCAAGCTCTCATTACCCCTATCATAGCATCTTGAATGATTAAAGTTTAATGTGAAAGCAAATATGAGTAGTGTGCTTGATAAAGTAAAGGTTAGGTGTCTCATGCCCCTTGAATACAAGTACCTACACCATGATTACTCAACTTAGGAAACAAAGCAAGTTCAAGTTATATATCATTGTAAGTAATAATAGTATCATCAAGAGCGTCAACTGGGGTACCTCTTGTCCCAGGATATGGAACAAGCCCATATCAAAATGACAAGACAAACAAACAAGATGAACAACCTCAACACCCTTTTTATTTACCATTGGAATAGCTTTTTATTATAAGGTGCATCACAGACGGTTCACCATAGCATGTAAGTAAATTTCCACCATGAATGATGCATGGCTTAGATTAGCGGCCCAGGCGTCTCTCTAACCATTTATACAAACTCATTTAAACTACTTCATTTCCCCTTATTTCACCATGATAGGCATCCATAGACAAAAGTACATGATATCAACCAAATGAGATGAAGGAGCATGTTGAAAGCTTTGCATGTGACAGCACATATGGGCTAACTCCCAACCTCGGACATTTATCAAGCCACTAGCATCATATTATTAATCACAATGGGTCATGTTTTATTTATGCAATAAAATAGAGTTGTGCATCAAGTTCGTGAGAGCTATATAACCAACTTTTCCCATAACAATCAATAACATAAACATTTTCATTCAGAGGTATAGATAACACAAATATCATGATATACATACTCGGAATAGCATAAAGCCATTAGGTAGATATGGTGGACTCACTGGAATAACTTTGGTTGAAGGTGTTGGAAACAAGTTTTTGCTTGTTGGATGTTTGGGCTAGCAAGAGGGAGAAAGTTGACCATCTAGATGCATGCATGAGTGTCCATAGAACTAACTAATCCATGTTAAACTAAGTAAAATAACATTCAGCATCAAAACATGAATAAGTGATAGCTCTTGATAAAGCATTTGCAAATTATTACTCATAAACAAGCTCATGAATCATGCAACTATATGTATCATTAAAATCAACTCAAACATCCCTTTTCCCAATATAAAAGCATCCAACATATTTCAACCCATATTTCCAGTAGCTCTTTCTCATATAAATGATATGTGGTGGTCTCACAACATAACAAACAAAAAGACGCTCCAAGTTTATGCGATAAAGTGTTTCGATCGAAAAACAGAAGTTAGACGTGCAAACCGAGAGTGTGTAGGTCCAGTGGGGTTGTCTTCACATCCCCAAGCTTATGGTCTTCACCATCCTTGGATAACTCTTGGTGCATCTCCTCCAATCCCTGTGAAAAAAGTTCAAAACACCGTTTCTCCCATTTTCTTTTCTGTGGGGTGCATTAGTAGTGATAAACAAATAGGTTTCTTGCTGCATATAATCCTTAAACAAAACATCATATGAATGTCCAGAAAGTATATAATGTTGTATGCCTACTCATAAACTCAATTGAATCAAAAAGATTCAAGATAAAAGTTCAAAACATGCATAAAACAAAATGGGACAGAATCTGTCCAGAAAAACAGCAGCAGCAAAACGTATTTTTCTACCCTACCAAACTTTGCCGAAAAATTCCGTAAACATTCATGCATATAGAGGATGAAAAGTTGCAACTACAGTTCAAATATGAGCTCATTCGGAGTTACAGAATAAGAACTAAAAATCATACCGTGCACAGATTCGTGCAGGAATAAAATCTCCGAACGCTATAACCAACTTTCTCAAACCAAAAAGGGTAAAACTTGGTACTTTATTCGAAATTCCAGAAACTAAACTAAAAACAAACTCTCTTGTTACAGCAAGAGGACACAAAGAAAATCACACATAAAAATAACCGGGTTGCCTCCCGCAAAGCGCTTTCTTTATAGCCATATAGCTAGGCTTTGATAGTTTTAATGATGCTTACATCGAAAAGAGAGCATCAAGAGAAAAATATGAAACACATTTAAGTCTAACCCACTTCCTATGCATTGAGATCTTGTAAGAAAATAAATCAATGAAGCACAAAGTGACTAGCATAGGAAGGCAAAGCAAGTGCAACTTTAAAATCTTCAACAAAAAGAGAAGAGACTTAATATTATTGAGACATATGAAACCGTGTCTCTCTCTCATAAGGACCAGTAGGTTTTAAAGTACCCAACAAATAAAAGCAAATCAAGAAAGGCTAAAACCTTCATCATAAAGAGGATAAATTTAGTAACATGAAGATTTCTATAACCATACTTTCCTCTCTCAAAATAATTTTCAGCGGCATCATGAATAAAATCAACAATATAGCTATCACATAAAGCATTATTATCATGATCCATAAGCATAACAGTACTATTAATCTCCACACAAGCATAATCAATTTCATTAGTAATAGTGGGAGTAAAACTAGCACATCCATCATTGTAATCATTATAAATTGGAGGCATAGAATAATCATAATGAATTTTATCCTCAATAGTAGATGGACTGAAAACATCATAATCATCATTGTAAACATGATATATAGGAGGCATATTATAATCAACATAAATTTTATCCTCAATAGTAGGTGGACTGAAAATATCACAATGATTATAATCATCATATATTGGAGGCATAGTATAATCAAAATAATTTTTCTCCTATATAGTGTAATCAGGAGAATTCAAAGACAGAGTAGGACTCTCATAAGTGAGAGTATTGTCACTAACAGCAAGTATATCATCTTTATCCTCACATAAAGTAGTAACAAGTTCTAAACATGGAGGATTATCAATAAGCATAGGACCATCATCTAAAGCATTATCATATAGCATATCTAAACCATACTCCTCATCATTTTTAAAATTGTTATCAATAATATTTTCATTAGGCATAGGTTGATAGTCCTCCTCATCATCAGAATCATAAAAGCAAAGTGTATCATCAACAACATCTTGAGTGTTATCCTCATCCATAGGTGGTGAAGGTGGAAGCTTCCCCTCTTTATTCTCTAGTTGTTCATCCTTTTCATCATCTTCTTGGGGTAGCACGGGCATCCCCAAGCTTAAGCTTTTGTCATCTTCTTCCTGTAAAATATTAGAGCTTTCTTGGACAGCTCTCTTCCTTGTGTCAACAACATAGATATTTTCATTAAATTCAAGTATGCAGAGATCAAGCATATTGGCAATGAAAACTTTAAATTGAGAAGCTATAGGGCAGGTTTCATGTTCATCAATGAAGTTGTATAATTCATAGGCTGCCATAAAAGTAACAAATTGCTCTACTTCTTCCATCCCTAAGTGAGCATAATTAACTGTATGATAAGTTGCAATGACATGTTCATTATTGGAAGGGCATTGGAATTCAAAGTGTCTAGAGTATTCAGAGCAACAAATTTCTTCCTTATGAATATTAAGGAGCACATTAGCAATTTGATTTAGAACCTCTATGTACTCTCCTAATCTTTTCCCTTCATTTGATTTTCTAAATTCAGCAGCCACCATGACGTTTTCATAATAGTTTTCCATTTTCTAATTTTTTTGGGTTTTTGATATATAAAACGGAAAATAAAACTAATGAGAAACTCACAACCAAACAAGTTTAAAGGAACCTCCCCAAGCTTAAATGATTGCAAGCTATAAAACAAGATAAAATAAATCTAAAGTCTAGTGCACACAAGAATATAAACTTAAGCGCTACGCTCCCCGGTAACGGCGCCAGAAAAGTACTTGATGACCCCCAAGAGCAGGGGATCACTGTAGCACCTCTCAATGTGGAAGTAAGGTATCGATCCGCGGGAGCAAGAAGGAAAAGTTATCTATTCCCTACAACTAAAGTGTCACAAGTTTTAGTTGATTATGCACTAAACAAGTTTAAAGAATAAGGTGGTTGATTTGATGGATGAAGTTTAATGTAACAAAACAAGAGTGTAAAAGTGTCCCAATCCTCTTCAATGCAAGAGGACAAGACAAAGGTTTTCTCTTATCGGAACAATGGACATGGGTTCATGGGTTCACTTAATCCTCTCTCTCTCTCATCTACGGTGATTATCATGTTATAGATAAAGTACACACAATTGTCATGTTTTAATGGTAGCTTTTATAACGGCTATATGTCCTAAAACACATAGTTGAAAGAAGTACTCATTTGTGTTGCTAGGTCACCCTCGTAAGGCTAGCGTGGTTGCTGTCACTCCCACATCATACTCTTCCTTTTTACCCCTAGATAAAGGATGTTGGGCGGTACTGCATGTGTCACTCAATACATATGCCGTGTCACATCGGCCATCCCGTACCTACATCCATCATACTTCTTAATGGACAATATTCTAAACACTAGTGCAATGATTCATATTTCGTGTGTGTGACCACATCTCTCTTATCTATCTACACTTGGTGGTGTCAATCACCTCATGACAAGGATAAACAAGGCATTATGAAGAAATCAACCATCACATGCATCATAGAATATCTCCAAAGTATGACAAGTCATAAAAGTTCCAACACAACGGTAAATGCATAACAAATCATCTCATTCCACAATATCCACATAGGAATTACATAGATGACCGTAATCATGTTCAGCAGCTCATACGGTACTAATTAGTGAAGCTCAACGAGAGGAGAGATACATAAGTTACCACCACAAACCCAAGTCCAGAGGTGGACTACTCCCCCTTCATCATGGAGACGGTGGAGAAGTCGTTGGAGAAGATGGAGACCACCCCAGCAGCGCCCCGCTGGAGTTTTCCCCCTCCAATCTGCAGCTCCAGATCTCTCTTTCGGTGTTTCTGTGTTTCGGCGGCGCTCCTTCCAGAGAACGACGTGGGACTTCTTTTATAGGCGTTTTTAGGTCAAGACGATGTCGGTGGAGGAAAGATCGACGGTAGCGGAGCATTGAGGGCCAAGATGGTGGGCCCCACGCGGCCAGGTACAGAGGCCGCGTGGGCCCCCCTCTTTTGGCCTTCCGGCCTTCGTTTGCTCGCTTCCTTCGCTCCCAAGTCTTCCTCCTTCCAAAATATTGACGCATGTATTTCTCCAGGTCATTTGGACGTCATTTGGGTCCCTGAAACTTAAAAGGAAAAAAAGGGTTTTCTGCCTCACAGGGTTAATTCCATAAAAATAGGAAATAAATATTTTATTCCCAAAAATCATTATATAACAGTGATATAACCCTTATATGATGCAAATATGATTGAAATATAAGTGATACAGTGCAAAGTTCATGTATGCATTTTACATGCAACAGGGCGCTGCCGGCTTGGTCTCCATCTTCTCCAACGACTGCTCCACCGTCTCCATGATGAAGAAGGAGTAGTCCATCCCTGGACTTTGGGTTTGTAGAAGTAACTTATGTATCTCTCCTCTCTTGAGATTCACTAATTAGTACCGTATGAGCTGCTGAACATGATTACGGTCATCAATGTAATACCTTTGTGGTGGATCTTTTTATGAGTTAATATATGTTTGAGATTGCAATAGTTTTATTTCATTTATGAAAGTAGATGCATATTATGTACCCCGTTCTTGTTTACTTGTTTTGATCAAGCATGTTTATGAGAGCGTGTGAGGGTGATGTGTGCATTAGTTGGAGTAACGGGGGTGGCTAGTGCGGTGAAAGTGAGAGAAGTTCCGCGATCCACTTGGTTATGTTTACCGTACTTTGTTGCCTCACTAGAGATAAAGAAAAATACCATGTTACCGGAGATGTGGGTGTGACCATTTCCACTACTCCATGACTAGATCTAGCATGTTCTTATTTTAACTTCATGTCATAATACTTAAAGCTATACTCTGATTTATCTTAATTACCGAGGTGCTTCTCGTGCATCCAAACCCTTAGCCAAAATCCATGTCATTTGTTCCACCATAACTACCTATTATGTGGTATTTCGTGCCATTCCAAGTAAATACTTCATGTGCTACCTTTAAACTATTCAAAACTTTATTACTCTTATTTTGTGTCAATGTTTTATAGCTCATGAGGAAGTTATGTGGAGTTTATCTATCAACCTTGTCATTTACTTTTGATAGACTTTCACCAATGGACTAACCTATTAACGAGATGCCACAGTGCCAGTTTCTGTTTATTATGTCTGTGTATTGCAGAAAAGGCCCAAAAACCAAAGTGCTCGGAAAAATCCAGAAAAATTACGGAAATTCTATTTCGCCAGAAGATCCACGGAGCCAGAAGGGCAAGTCCAGCGGAGGCCCACAGCCTCCTCCTCATGCCGTCGCGTGGCCTGGAGAGGGGCGGCGCCGCCTCGTGCATGCCCTCGCGTTGCCCTTTGGCCTATATATTGCTCCTGCCCCGAAAACGCTAAAAAAATCGACGATTTCTCCCGAAGAGTTCCGTAGCTCCGCCGCCACCAAAAACCTAATTCGGGGGACATAAGTCTCTGTTTCGGCACCCTGCCGGGACGGGGAATTGCCCCGGAGCCATCTCCATCGACTCCACCGCCATCTTCATCACCGTCGCTGCCTCCCATGATGAGGAGGGAGTAGTTCTCCCCCAAGGCTGAGGGCTCTACCGGTAGCTATGTGGTTCATCTCTCTCTCCCATGGTGTGATCTTTATGTGATCATGAGCTTTGTAATCTAGTTGACGTCATAGATGTTTCCCCTTTCATTATGTATTGCATATGCTAGTCAAGTTGTTTTATCATTATGATCTTGAGTCACGTGAGAACACTAAACCAAGGTGACATTGTGGGTGAGGTGTGTGACTCTATTAATAGATCAGAAGGATATTTATCATGAGTTGTTCTTTTGTTGGTTGTCACTATAAAGTTGTGGCGTTTGTTTAGTACTGATTTGGGGCGGTCATAGTGACGGCGTGGGGTGCCCTAGAGAGGGAATACAGACTTGAGGTGTGCTGTTATAGCCCTATGCAGTGGATTGGTGTTCGTTATTCAACGGGACAATAGTCAAGAGTAGCATAGTGAAGAGGAAGTATTTATGCAATCAATTATATTATTATTCTTGAGAGTGTCCACTAGTGAAAGTATGATCCCTAGGACTTGTTTCTAAGCATTGAAACACCGTTTACAACAAGTTCTGCTACATGCTTGCTTGCTGCCATTTTTATTTCAGATTGCAATTACCACTTATAATCATCCATATTACTTGTATTTCACTATCTCTTCGCCGAACTAGTGCACCTATACATCTGACAAGTGTATTAGGTGTGTTGGGAACACAAGAGACTTCTTGTATCTTAATTGCAGGGTTGCTTGAGAGGGATACCTTTGACCTCTACCTCCCTGAGTTCGATAAACCTTGGATGATTCACTTCAGTGAAACTTGCTGCTGTTCTACAAACCTCTGCTCTTGGAGGCCCAACACTGTGTACAAGAATAGAAGCGTGCGTAGACATCAGCGTCCCCCGCTGTCTTTGACTCCGCCCCTCCCCCTGCTCCCTTGCCGAGAGGGGCACTCCCGGGCTCGGTGCCCGGGCTCGTCGCAGATGAAGCAGGTCCCGCTGGCGCCGAAGGCCTCCGAGTCCGCGTACCTTTTCCGCCGGGCATCCGCGATACCTCGCACTGCCCGACAATCCATGGCGTCGTGGGAGTTGACCTTGTGGATAGGGCACCACATCCCTGGCGTGGATTTGACAGCCGCCACCTCGCCCACTGGGCGGTCTCTCTCCGTGGTCGTTGCAGCTGGCGCGTGTCTCTCCTTCTTGCGGCCTTCTTCCGTGCCTTAGCTTCTGGCTCTGCCGCCACCATGGCGGCTAGCTCCGGGGCTCGACGTCCTTCCTTCATCTTGGCACACCGATCCGCGAGGGCGTATAACTCACTGGTGGTGCGGACCGTTCGACAGCCGAGCTCTTCCATCATTCTAACGTCCCGCACGTTTTGGTGGAACGCTTGAACGATGGCCGCGTCGGCCGTGTCTGGTATGTTATGGGATGCATGGCAAAAGCGCTGGACGAATTGCCGAAGTATTTCCCCCGGCCTTTGAATTGTGGAATGCAAGTCGTTCATGGTCCCAGGGCGTTTGTATCCGCTCACGAACTGCTCGCATAATTCCCGCCACGACCCGATGGTTCCCTCCGGCAAGTGCATCAGCCATGTGCGGGCTGGTGGCATCAACGCCAGAGGGAACCAGTTCGCCATCACCTTTGAGTCGGCCCCCACGGCCGTCATGGCTGTCGAGTAGATTTGCAGAAATTATTTAGGGTTGGTGGTACCATCGTACCTCACGGTGGTGCAGGGCCTGGACTTTGCCGGCCAAGTCACTTGTCGCAGCGCCCTGGAATACGCCAAGCACCCTCCCCCATAGTCGTGGACTTCCAGTACGGTTTCGTAGGAGGGGGCGCCGGTGTTTTTAGGGCGCCGTCTTCGCTGCTCGATGCGGGCGCGGGCGTCTTCGCCGGCCAGCCCGCTGGTGACCTGCCGTGGGCACTTGGTTCGGCAGGTAGTCGAGGATCCCACCGATAGATGATCCTGGGCCCCGCCTCCCACGTGGGGCACCGGGTGTCGGGAGGAAGTGGCCGCTCTGGTCGTCGATCCTCCCCTTGGGGGCTGATGGCTACGTGTTGGTGAACCCCAAGAGGAAGGTTATGATGTAGACAGCAGAAGTTTTCCCTTGAATAATCTACCCAAGGTTATCAATCCAGTAGGACTTGACGATCTATCGGAAGGTTGTTGATGTTGACTCCCCCTGGCGCTAGGGAGCTTGCACCAACGTGGAATCTGCACAGACACAAACCAGAACTTTGCCCAACACGAAACAGAGAGGTTGTCAATCTCTCCGGTCTTGCAGAAACAAAGAGTTAAACGTATGGTGTGGAAAACAGCAGGAAACACAGCAAGTAACAGGAAACAGATGATTGCAGCAGGTTGTGTAAACAGTATGAGGAAATTGGACCAGGGTCCACAGTTCACTAGTGGTGTCTCTCTCAGAACATATAACTAGCATGTTGGGTAAACAAATTACAGCTGGGCAATTGACAAATAGAGAGGGCATAACAATGCAATACATGCCAAGATGTCTACTATGAAATCTAGTTGGGCATTACAACAAAGTACATAGACCGTTATTCCAACCGCATCTATGCCTAAATAATCCACCTTCAAGGCAGCATCCGCATCCATTCAGTATTAAGTTGCTAACAACAGATTATTGCATGAAGTAAAGTGTGTAATGTAATCAATACAAGTGCCCTTGGACACTGCACCAATGTTTTATCCCTAGTAGCAACAGCACATCTACCATCTTAGACCTTTCTGTCACTGATCCAGATATCTAGAGACTGAACCCACTATCGAGCATAAATACCCCCTCTTGGAGTCACAAGCATCTACTTGGCCAAAGCATCTACTAGCAACGGAGAGCATGCAAGATCAAGAGCACATAGATAAACAACTTGAATAAACATGGTATCAATATTCATCGGATCCCAGCAAACACAACATCTAGCATTACAATAAGATGATCTTGATCATGTTAGGCAGCTCACAAGATCTAAACATGGAGGCACAAGGTAGAGAGACAACCATCTAGCTACTGCTATGGACCCGTAGTCCAGGGGTGGACTACTCACGCATCACTCCGGAGGCAGGCATGGTGATGTAGAGCCCTCCGGTGATGATCTCCCCTCCGGCAGGGTGCCGGGAAGAGCTTCAGAACTCCTCCGATCTGAGATTGACGATGACGGCCGCGACGGAACTTTTCGTGGAATATGATCGACCGTAATAGGGTTTTCGCGTCGCGGAGAATATATAGGCGAAGAGGCGGCGTCGGTGGCCGAGGGGGGCCACCACGCCATAGCCCACCCTGGGCCGCGCCCTAGTGTGGCGTGGCCCCCTGGTGGGTCTGCTCCGACTCCCCTTTGGACTCCGTGATCTCCTCGTGATATTATTGACGATGTCTTTTGTTTCGTCCAATTCCGAGAATATTTCCTTAATAGATTTTCTGAAACCAAAAAAGCAGAAAACAGGGAACTGGCACTGTGGCATCTTGTTAATAGGTTAGTCCCAGAAAATGCATAAAAATGATATAAAGTGTAACCAAAACATGTAGCAATTGATATAATAACAGCATGGAACATCAAAAATTATAGATACGTTTGAGACGTATCAAGCATCCCCAAGCTTAGTTCCTGCTCGTCCTCGAGTAGGTAAACGATAAAAACAGATAATTTTTGAAGTGACATGCTACCAACACAATCTTTGATCAAATAACAATGTAATGCACATGATCTGAATGAAGTGATCCAAGCCAATGGTCTATAGTTTGCAAGCAAGTAAATAAAGAGTAAACATAAGTGATCACACAAGTGCAAACTTTCATGAATAACACTATAAAACATTTAGAGATATAATAGTCTAACATAATAGTTAGCTCACAGCAGCAATAATTCTCAACATGAAAGTGTTTGTATCAACACAAAGGAAGATAATAGCTTCAGCTTTTGCTTCAACTTTCAACATGTATATCATATAGATAATGTCAATGCAAAGAATATGATCAACCAAACACAAAGTTATGTAAAAACTGTTATACTGGAGTTGACAATGATGTTTGCTTAAGTAGACAGAAAGAAGTGGGAAAACTGACTCAACATAAAAGTAAAAGAATGGCCCTTCGCAGAGGGAAGCAGGGATTAACATCATGTGCTAGAGCTGTAGTTCCCGAAGGCATATAGAGAGCATAAAATATTGTTTTGTAAGGTAATGGTGTATACAGGTGTCAACAAATCAAATAGCAGGTACTTGTCATCTTCCATGGCTAACTAACTTTTAGAGCGGTTCCGAGAGTTTTTAGGACTGCACTTGTAACAAGCACTTATTGGTGACACTCCTCCCAACCATTTACTTTCCACAAACCATGGCTAACCGAATCCTCGGGTGCCCACCAACATTCACCATGGAGGAGTGTCTATTTATTTATTTATTTATAGGGTGGACTAACCAGCTCTTTAATGCAAAATAAAAGGTGGAGAAGCAGATGAAGCTGCCAATCCTTGTAAATTAATTAGCATGGAAGATGACAAATCTCACTACTACGTCCTTATGAGCTTTTCAAGTAGTGACACAAAAAGGAAATGTAACAGTTTTGAGTAGTTAGTAGATAGCACATGAAGAAATTTACTTGGAATGGTGAAAACACCACATAATAGGTAGGTATGGTGGACACAGGTGGCATGGATTTGGCTCAAGGTTTTGGATGTACAAGAAGCATTCCCTCTTAGTACAGAGTTTAGGCTAGCAAGGTTATTATAAGCAAACATCATTATCAACTGGAATAGCAAGAGTGTACATAAAACACAAGGTTTGACGAACCATAGACTCCCACTGTCTTCCTTGTTAACACATAGCCTTCATCCAAAAATTATCTAGACTACTATGGACTTCCAATTATGCAACAGATTATTATAGCAGAAAATCCTTATAGTAGTTCTTCATTAATAGCCATTACTTACATGATGCACAAGCTTAAACATTAATTACTTGACAGCTCAAAACAATTGGCAAGCATCAAATTACTCAAGACAACGATCTAAAAAGATTCATGTAAGCATTTTATACCACTACCACATGCATAGCATTTTTCTGGTCCAACCAAACACCAATCAACTTATTTGACAACTCTCCAAACAGATATAAGTGAAGCAAGAGAGTACTTTCTTCAAAAGAAACTGAAAGCTCTAACAAGAGATACATGAAAAACTGAGAGCTAACAGCAATAACAGCAACTAGACAGGAATACTCAACAAGTATAAGTGAAGCACAAGAGTATTCTAATGAAAAAGTGGAGCGTGTCTCTCTCCCAAACATGAATGCTAGGATCCAACAAGTATAGCACAGCAAACAAAACAAAACAAACTGAAAACAAAAACACACTGACGCTCCAAGGAAGAGTACACTAGCATGAAGCAATAAAAATATAGCACCATTAGAGATGACCTGATAATTTGTAGATGAAGAAGGGGATGCCTTGGGCATCCCCAAGCTTAGATGCTTGAGTCTTCTTGAAATATGCTGGGGAGGTAAGCCTCCCCAAGCTTAAGCTCTTCACTCTTCTTGATCATGTAATATCATTCTCCTCTATCAACACTTGAAAACTTCCTTCACACCAAAACTTAACAGCTTTTCTCATTAGCAGGTTAGTGCACTAAAAGATAATACTTCAAAGTTCTAGCAAAGACAAACTCACAAGCCAACTATTTTAAACATTAGCCACTGTTACTAGGCTCAAGTGGGCACTTTTACACGAAAAGAAACCACTTAAAAACTTGTAAAAGAGAGAATGCAAAATAAAAGACAGAATCTGTCAAACCAGAACAGTCTGTAATGACGAATTTTTTCGAGGCACTTACGATGCTCAGATGAAAACTTTTGAAATAATGAAAGTTGCGTAACATCATCAGGAACATGCACAAAAAGTTTCAGCATTTTTCGATTTTTTCTGATTTTCTACTGAATTAAACGGTGACGAACAGCAATCTGTCCCAATGCAGTCCCGAAAATAAAACCAACTTTGCATTAGTAACTCTCCTTGGCACAACAAAACAGCAAATAAAAGATACAAAGGAGTTGCTACAGAGGTAAACAAGCATCCTTGACTCAAGAAAACAAAAATAAAACAGCAAATAAAAACATGGGTTATCTCCCAGAAGTGCTTTTCTTTAATGCCTTTGAGCTAGGCATGAAGAGATGCATCAAGTATTGTCAAGACCAGAAAATCCAAAACCATAATTTGTCTTGACACTAGTATCATGTGAGTATTTCATCTTCTTCCTAGGGAAGTGTTCCATACCTTTCTTGAGTGGGAATTGAAATTTTATATTCCCCTCTCTCATATCAATAACAGCACCAACAGTTCTCAGAAAAGGTCTTCCCAAAACAATAGGACAAGAAGGATTGCATTCAATATCCAAAACCACAAAATCAACAGGGACAAGATTGTTGTTAACCATTATCAAAACATCATCAACTTTTCCTAAAGGTTTCTTCATAGAAGAATCAGCAAAGTGAACATCCAAATGACATTTTTCCAAAGGTGCAAGCTTGAGAATATCATATAAATTTTTAGGCATAACCGAAATACAAGAACCAAGGTCACACAAAGCATTGCATTCAAACTCACTCAGTTTCATTTTAATAACAGGTTCCCAATTATCATCTAACTTCCTAGGGATAGAAGCTTCAAGTTTTAATTTTTCTTCCCTAGCATGCATGAGAGCTTTGATAATATGTTCAGTAAAAGCCATATTTATTTTACTAGCATTAGGACTCTTAGCTAGCTTTTGCAAGAACATGATGACTTCAGTTATGTTACAATTTTCGAAATTGAAGTTGTTGTCATCAAAAACAATGGAGCAATTATCACCAACACCTCTAAAAATTTCAGCACTTTTACTAGGAACAAAAGTAGTGCTATCAGGCAATTTAAAACTTTTTGTAGAGGTAGTAGAGACATTTCCAACACTTATTATCTTTTCACTAACAGTAGGGGGCGCATTAGCATGTGAGGCATCATTTGTTTCATTAGTAAAAATAGTGCAAACTCTAACAACACTATTTTGTTCAGCAATTTCAGCTTCTCTTTCTTCTCTCTCCCATCTTTCATGCAGTTCAGCAAGCATCCTAATGTTATTATCAATTTTAATTTGGATAGCATTGAGTGTTTTACTCTCTCTAATATCACTAGGAATAGCTTTTATTTTCAGCATTTCAACATCATGAGCAAGACTATCAACTTTAGCAGCAGGGCAACTCGAAATTAAAAACTAGATGCAGGAATTTAATTTTTTTTGGGTTTTTGATTTTTAACAGCAAGCAAAACAAAAATAAAACAAGACAAAAAACAAAGTAAAGAGATTGGAACTGAGAGACTCCCCTTTCCAATAGCCTCCAAGTCCCCGGCAACGGCGCCAGAAAACAGCTTGATGGCTACGTGTTGGTGAACCCCAAGAGGAAGGTTATGATGTAGACAGCAGAAGTTTTCCCTTGAATAATCTACCCAAGGTTATCAATCCAGTAGGACTTGACGATCTATCGGAAGGTTGTTGATGTTGACTCCCCTGGCGCTAGGGAGCTTGCACCAACGTGGAATCTGCACAGACACAAACCAGAACTTTGCCCAACACGAAACAGAGAGGTTGTCAATCTCTCCGGTCTTGCAAAACAAAGAGTTAAACGTATGGTGTGGAAAACAGCAGGAAACACAGCAAGTAACAGGAAACAGATGATTGCAGCAGGTTGTGTAAACAGTATGAGGAAATTGGACCAGGGTCCACAGTTCACTAGTGGTGTCTCTCTCAGAACATATAACTAGCATGTTGGGTAAACAAATTACAGCTGGGCAATTGACAAATAGAGAGGGCATAACAATGCAATACATGCCAAGATGTCTACTATGAAATCTAGTTGGGCATTACAACAAAGTACATAGACCGTTATTCCAACCGCATCTATGCCTAAATAATCCACCTTCAAGGCAGCATCCGCATCCCATTCAGTATTAAGTTGCTAACAACAGATTATTGCATGAAGTAAAGTGTGTAATGTAATCAATACAAGTGCCCTTGGACACTGCACCAATGTTTTATCCCTAGTAGCAACAGCACATCTACCATCTTAGACCTTTCTGTCACTGATCCAGATATCTAGAGACTGAACCCACTATCGAGCATAAATACCCCCTCTTGGAGTCACAAGCATCTACTTGGCCAAAGCATCTACTAGCAACGGAGAGCATGCAAGATCAAGAGCACATAGATAAACAACTTGAATAAACATGGTATCAATATTCATCGGATCCCAGCAAACACAACATCTAGCATTACAATAAGATGATCTTGATCATGTTAGGCAGCTCACAAGATCTAAACATGGAGGCACAAGGTAGAGAGACAACCATCTAGCTACTGCTATGGACCCGTAGTCCAGGGGTGGACTACTCACGCATCACTCCGGAGGCAGGCATGGTGATGTAGAGCCCTCCGGTGATGATCTCCCCTCCGGCAGGGTGCCGGGAAGAGCTTCAGAACTCCTCCGATCTGAGATTGACGATGACGGTCGCGACGGAACTTTTCGTGGAATATGATCGACCGTAATAGGGTTTTCGCGTCGCGGAGAATATATAGGCGAAGATGCGGCGTCGGTGGCCGAGGGGGGCCACCACGCCATAGCCCACCCTGGGCCGCGCCCTAGTGTGGCGTGGCCCCCTGGTGGGTCTGCTCCGACTCCCCTTTGGACTCCGTGATCTCCTCGTGATATTATTGACGATGTCTTTTGTTTCGTCCAATTTCGAGAATATTTTCTGAAACCAAAAACAGCAGAAAACAGGGAACTGGCACTGTGGCATCTTGTTAATAGGTTAGTCCCAGAAAATGCATAAAAATGATATAAAGTATAGCCAAAACATGTAGCCATTGATACAATAACAGCATGGAACATCAAAAATTATAGATACGTTTGAGACATATCAGGGGCCCGGAAGCCCCAGGGGGATGGACCGCGACCTGGCGGACTCCATCCGCAGGTGCGTGTAGGTGAGGAGGGCGGTTAGGCGCGCGTTCCACCGTGCGTAGTATGGCGAGTCCATATTTGGGGCATACTCTGCCATGGCGTTAGCCATGGCAATCGCCTCCCCGCAGTTCCTGACCCCTGAAGGGGCGGGCACTCGCCGGGCGCTCTCGGCCCCCAGTCCGATCCCACGGGAACCTTCCGGCTGAGGTGGCCTCGCCGAAGGAGTCCGGGACGCCCCTGTGCGTGGTGGAGCGGGGGGCACCCCCGCACTCTCCGCTGGTGGAGCCTCCGTTGCCCCCGCATTCGCCGCGGGTGGAGCCTTGGTCCCCCGGATGTCCTCAGGGACTTCTTCTTCCTCGACCCCCTGGCCCCCGGCCGGGCCGAAGGGGTCCTGGGGATCCAGGTCCGCTTCTCGTGGTAAGGGCTCGGTTGCCGCCGGCCCGTACCACGCCTCCGGGTTCGCGGTCGGGTCGACTGCGGCCGCTGGCCCATGCGAGCGGGTCCAGTTGGCGGGGGTGTCGGCAAGGTCTAAGACCCTTTCCCCGGGCTCCCTCCGCCTTTGGCTCATCTTCCGTTCCGGCGACGGAGCACGGGCGCCCCCTACCTGGCGCGCTAGATGTCGAGTTACGGAACTCGGACACCGGCGAAGACCTCCTTGCTGTTCGGTAGGAGGGCGCGAGGTGCTCCGACGTCAGTCCCCGGAGAACGAGCATGAACACACGAGATTTTACCCAAGTTCAGGCCGCGTCGCCGCGTAATGCCCTACGTCATGCTTGTCTGGCTTGATTGATGGTGGTTGATGTCGTACAGGGTGTGTCTTACAATCCTCCCTTCTACGCTCAAGGCCTATCCGAGCTTCACCCCGGGAAGGTCACCGAGGTGATATCAGCTAGAGCCCGAGCTATGTGTCTAGTACGAAGTCTTATTCTCCCCCTTTTCTCCACGGCCTCGGGCCTCCTTTTATACACAAGGGGACACCACAGGTGGCCGCACTAGAAGCTTCCCATCGCGGATCGTCACGTGTCAAATCCCTTCCTCCTGCTGGCAGCTCCTTGTTGTTGTCGTGGCGCCATCCAAGCCGTGCTGCCTTCCATGCCGCTTCCTCCGCCGGGCCGATGGGATGGCGGGTCCGGTCCTTTCCTAGGCCTGGGCCTGCCAAAGGCCCTGGCATCCTCAAGGATGGGACGCATCGCCGCGCCGGTCCGATACGGAGACAGCATCCGACAGTGGGTCTGTGATGTACAGTCCGCGTGTCCTTCCAGTGTCTCCTCTCCTGCAAAGCCAGTTTCTCTGGGCAGCATTGTAGGGTTCTCACGCCACGTGTCTCCGCCCGTCCCCCGTGGTGCTGGCGGTTGCGTAGCGTGTTACTCCTGGGAATGGTTCCCCGACGCCTCGACGGGATCCTTCCCGGGGTATGGACTGCCCTGGTGGGGGCCGTCGACCCATCCTTCTTCAGCTTCGTGGTCTGAGGGCCTCCGTGGGACAGGCCAGGCTTGGCATCCCCGGTCCCGCGGCGCCGACAGAAGCCCGTTGCCAAGCTGCAACAGGCCAGCCGCCGTCGCTGCTGCCGATGTACCGCTTACCTCGCTGTCCGCTGCCGAACACGCTGCAGAAGAGACCTACCCGACCCGATCTAGATTAGCCTGTAGGGCCCCGCACTGGGCCCCAGGGCCAGATCTAGGCCAAGAACCCGATCCAGGCCGCCATGTCTGGGCATGGCCGAGCTCGCGAGCGAGCCGAGCCTCCCTGCAGCTCGTCGTCGCCCGCGGCGCTGCGCTGCCCCGCGGCCCCACGTGCGCTGCCGCCGCCACGCCGCCCCCGGCCGATACCGGACCAGAAGCCACCGAGGAGCACCGCCGCCTAGAGGTTGGAGCCATGCCTCCTCCACAACCAGACGCGGGTAATAATAAGCCGCCACCGCCGCCGCTGACCGGACCGCGCCCGGTGGCCTCTGTCGACGGCGGCGACATGAGGAGGCGAGAGAGAGGAGACCGGGCGGGATGGGCAGAGGCTACAGCCAGCCGGCGCACGGGCAGCGCGGCCACGCGACGGAGGAGGGGGGAGGGGTGACGCGGGCTGGCTGGCTGGCAGCTAGCGTTGGAGCCGCCCCTGTCGCGCCTGTCGCGAGAGCGTTCTTTCTTTTTTCCCACTCAGTTTTGACTCACGTATCGTGCTTTGAGCCAGCCTCTGGCAGCATGGCATTGGGGTGTATTACGCCCGATCGAGATGAGATTACACAACCCCATCGACATCAACCTCGATGACATCATCAATACAAGTTTTGAAGAGCTGACGGAGGATCAACGCCAAACTTTCGAGAGGATGAAGCAGAAATGAGAAATCGGCAAGGGGTCATCTCGCCAATCAAGGAGACCGTTTTAGGAAGCTTCAAGATAAATCGGCAAGGGGTCATCTCGCCGATCAAGGAGCTGAAGTTTGCGCTTCTATGCATCAACAACGACATGCCCTATGTAACTAGTAGCCTTTTTTCTCCTAAACAGATAGCCAAAATCCAGCATTATATTTTGGGGGTAATAAACATGTGTATTAACTCGCGACGGAACAAAGACATCTATAAAAACCACGCCTCGGAGCTAGCCATCGGACAAACAACCGATGAGCCAGTTTAGGATGACTCACTCACGCATGTTATAGCATGTCCAATTCTAGTCCAAAGCATGCCTTACCCGACTAGTCAATCGTCTCAAGTATTGCATATTTTAGGACCCAAAGTCGACGTCAAATCCAAAATCCGCACATTTGGCGAAAGTCGGACAATGGCCAGTTGCTCTCTTGTGCCAACTCACGCATCGTCCAACTCAGATGATGTGAAGGAGAAGTTCAAGAGAGAATTTCTCCAGATAGTTTATGAGAAATTCGCAATTGCACATAAAAACAAAAACCTACCTAAAACCCTACGAATAATTCGACTTAGAGTGCCTGGCTAGTTTATCGGGTTGGAGAGATCAACTTTGGAACGTCCTAGCCGTAAAATGTCCGTATATTGAACTGCTAAAAATTAACTATGTGGAAATTTCGAAATTTTATTTCTAAAAGAATTAATAATGTGAATAGATTGCATGTATGAATGATTTTCATTGAATGACATGGATAAATGAATGGCTTGAATTAATAGTGGATGATGTTGGTAGAGAAAGACAAATTTCATGCATGTTAGTTGAGTTTTGCCTTATAAGAAGTACTAGTTGAATTCGGTGCGGCGACACGCCGCACCCTTGGTGAGAAATTACTGTGTGGGTTTGTTTCGCTGTTTAAGTCAGATGGTACTTTTGTAGTTTTGGATTTTAAAATGGATCTTGTGTTATAGGCGACGTGACTTACAGTGAAAACAAAATGCAAATTTGTTATAGGCGACGTGACTTGCAGTTAAAACAAAATGCAAATTTCTTTTAATAATGTAAGTATTTGATCTATTTACTACCACTAGTAGAAAAAGGACTTTTGGTCCGGAGTACTGTTTTGCCATTAGCCCCGGTTCAGGCAAAAACCGGGACCAGTGCCTGGCACTGGTCCCGGTTCGAGCTGCCAGGGCCCCGTGGGGCAATGGTCCCGGTTCGGTTGGGGGCATTGGTCCCGGTTCATGCCAAGAACCGGGACCAAAGCTCCAGAGCCGGACCACGTGGCATGCCGCGGAGCTTTGGTCCCGGTTCGTGCCAAGAACCGGGACCAATACCCCTCCCCTGCCTATATATTGTTGCCCCCACCCCCCTCTCTCCTCTGTTTTTTTTTCCTGGATTGGTGGGAAGTGGGGGTGCTAGTTTTTTTTCTCTTTGCCACGCACAAGATGTGTTCGATGAAATGCCCGACCCGCACCGAGGTTAGCAACTTTATCCTTTTCGTCTGTAATTGATACAGAAATATTGCACGTGTCGATGTACGGTGGTCATTTCACTATTCAAGATGTTATTGTAATGGTATTTGATAAACTTAATTATATATATGATGCAGATGGATGCACGGATGCGATGGATGTACGGCGAACGACGCAGTTCCGAGTTTATTGCAGGCCTGCATAAATTTCTCGATGTGGCTGAGGCAAACAAAGTGAATAATTTTATGCCTTGTCCATGTGAGAAGTGTCGGAACGTCAGGGAGTACTCTGACCCGAGAACCATTCAAGACCACGTGATTCGGAAAGGTTTCATGCCCAGCTATAATTGTTGGACCAAGCACGGAGAAAGAGGGGTTACGATGGAAGACAATGAAGAAGAGGAGGATGATGACAACTATCCTATGTTCCCAGAGGAATGCGGTGATACTGTTATGGAAGACGTTGAAGAAGAAAGAGGTGAACATCGGGCATCAGATGAGCCCGCTGATGGTCTTGGTGGGGTCATTTCTGATGCAAAGCGAGAATGCGATACAGAAAAGGAGAAGCTAAAGTTGGAGGCCATGCTTGAGGATCACAAAAAGTTGCTGTACCCAAACTGCGAAGATGGCAGCACAAAGCTCGGTACCACACTGGAACTGCTGAAATGGAAGGCAGAGACTGGTTGTTCTGACAAGGGATTTGAGAAGTTACTGAAAATAATGAAGCCGAAGCTTCCAAAGGATAACGAATTGCCCGAGACTACATACGAAGCAAAGAAGGCTATCTGCCCTCTAGGATTAGATGTGCAGAAGATACATGCATGCATTAATGACTGCATCCTGTACCGCGGTGAGTACGAGAACATGGATAAATGCCCGGTATGCAATGCACTGCGGTACAAGATAAGACAAGATGACCCTGGTGATGTTGAGGGCGATGACGAGCCCCCCCGGAAGAGGGTTCCTGCTAAGGTGATGTGGTATGCTCCTATAATACCACGGTTGAAACGTCTGTTCAGAAACAAAGAGCATGCCAGGTTGTTGCGATGGCACAAAGAAGAGCGTAAGAAAGACGGGAAGTTGAGACACCCCGCCGATGGGTCCCAGTGGAGAAAAATCGACAGAGAGTTCCCGACATTTTCAGATGACGCAAGGAACTTAAGATTTGGTCTAAGTACAGATGGCTTTAATCCTTTTGGGGAGCAGAGCTCCAGTCATAGCACTTGGCCCGTGACTCTATGTATCTACAACCTTCCTCCTTGGTTGTGCATGAAGCGGAAGTTCATTATGATGCCAGTGCTCATCCAAGGCCCGAAGCAACCCGGCAACGACATTGATGTGTACCTACGGCCATTAGTTGATGAACTTTTGCAGTTGTGGTCCGAACCAGGTGTACGTGTGTGGGATGAGCACAAACAACAGGAATTTGACCTACGAGCGTTGCTGTTCGTAACCATCAATGATTGGCCTGCTCTTAGTAACATTTCAGGACAGTCAAACAAGGGATACAATGCATGCACGCACTGTTTAGATAAGACTGAAAGTATACATTTGGGAAACAAGAATGTGTACCTGGGGCATCGTCGATTTCTTCCGAACGGTCATGCCGTAAGAAAGCCCGGCAAGCATTTCAACGGTGAGGCAGATTGCCGGAAGAAGCCTAACCTCCCTGATGGTGATGTTATATATGACATGGTCAAGGATTTAGAAGTAATCTTTGGAAAGGGTCCTGGCAGTCTATCTGTTCCGAATGACGCTGACAACCACGTACCCATATGGAAGAAGTGCTCTATATTCTGGGAGCTACCCTATTGGAAAGTCCTAGAGGTCCGGTCTTCAATCGACGTGATGCACGTGACGAAGAATCTTTGCGTGAACCTGCTAGGCTTCCTGGGCGTGTATGGGAAGACAAAAGATACACCGGAAGCACGGGCAGACCAGCAACGTATGAAAGACCCATACAACAAGCAGACGGATAAAGGGCGTAAATACTTAAGCAGATACGCTCTTACCAAAGCAGAGAAGGAAATCTTTTTTGAATGCCTGAGCAGTATCAAGGTCCCGGCTGGCTTCTCGTCAAATATAAAGGGAATAATAAATATGGCAAAGAAAAAATTCCAGAACCTGAAGTCTCATGATTGCCACGTGATTATGACGCAGTTGCTTCCGGTTGCATTGAGGGGGCTTCTTCCGGAAAATGTTCGAGTACCCATTGTGAAGCTATGTGCATTCCTCAATGCAATATCTCAGAAGGTCATCGATCCAGTAACTCTACCAAGTTTACAGAAGGCTGTGGTCCAATGTCTTGTCAGCTTCGAGTTGGTGTTCCCCCCATCATTCTTCAATATTATGACGCATCTCCTGGTTCACCTACGCGACGAGATTGCCATTCTCGGTCCTGTATTTCTACACAATATGTTCCCCTTCGAGAGGTTCATGGGAGTCTTGAAGAAATATGTTCATAACCGTGCTAGGCCAGAAGGAAGCATCTCAAGGGGCTATGGAACAGAAGAGGTCATTGAGTTCTGTGTTGACTTTATTCCTGACCTTAAGCCGATTGGTGTTCCTGAATCGCGGCATGAGGGGAGACTGAGTGGAAAAGGCACGCTAGGAAAGAAAGCACTGATATGTAGGGACGGGCATTCTTTAACTCAAGCACACTACACAGTTCTACAAAGTTCCACCTTCGTGGCTCCGTATATCGAGGAACACAAGAATTATGTACGCTCCAAGAACCCGGGGAAGGATGACTCCTGGATTAAAGAAAAACACATGGAGACCTTCGGCAGTTGGTTGCGATTACAGCTCATGAATGACACCACTGTCGGAGAACAGCTCTACTTGTTGGCCGCGTCACCATCTTCGACTGTATTGAATTTCCAAGGGTACGAGATAAATGGGAATACATTTTACACGATCGCCCAAGATAAAAAGAGCACCAACCAGAACAGTGGTGTCCGCTTTGATGCAACAAACGACGATGGGCAAAAGGACACATACTATGGTCGCATAGAGGAGATATGGGAACTTGACTATGGACCTACTTTTAAGGTCCCTTTGTTTCGGTGCAGTTGGGTCAACATGAATGGAGAAGGGATAAAGGTAGACCAGCTGTACGGGATGACAACAGTGGATCTCAAGAATCTTGGTTGTTACAAGAACGAACCATTCGTCCTAGCCAATGATGTGGCTCAGGTTTTCTATGTGAAGGACATGTCCTCCAGACCGAAAAAAAGAAAAAACAAGCAAACGAATACATCAGACGATGAGCCAAAGCGTCACGTAGTTCTTTCAGGGAAAAGAAACATCGTGGGAGTCGAGGACAAGACAGACATGTCAGCAGATTATGATAAGTTTGATGAAATTCCGCCCTTCACAGTGAGAACTGACCCAAGCATCCCGTTAAATAATGAAGATGCTCCATGGTTACGGCTGAAGCGATCATAGGCTAGGGACATACGCGAAGAAGGGTTCATGGCTTTTATGTAAATCAATGTAATGTATTAAACCTTTATGTGATGTGTAGTAATGTATTAAACCTTTATGTGGTGAAACACGCGTGGTAGGTGGTTGTCGGCTCCCACACCTCCCGTGGGAACCTCTCAAACCTCAGCTTCGACCGTCCAAACACAGTTCCCCCTGCATACAGCCCGACGGTGGCTCGTGAGTTTGAGCGCCACTTCGATCCAAGCAGCGGTAAGACGTCTCTGATGATCTACAACCGTCCGGCAAGACGTCTCTGATGATCTGCAACCGTTTGGAACGGTCGCAGGTCATCAGAGACGTCTTGCCACTGGTTGCCCAAAGATGCCTCTCCGAGTGACGCTGGAATGTTTTGTGTTTGAGCACCACTTCGATCCAAGCAGCGGCAAGACGTCTCTGATGATCTACAACCGTCCGGCAACACATCTCTGATGATCTGCAACCGTTTGGAACGGTCGCAGGTCATCAGAGACGTCTTGCCGCTGGTTGCCCAAAGATGCCTCTCCGAGTGACGCTGGAATGTTTTGTGTGAGTGAGTAACTTGTCTGAGGAGGGCGGTTATATATAGGGTACGTGTGCTTCTTTAGTCCCGGTTGGTAACACCAACCGGGTCATGTGGCTCACGAAGTGGTCGTGATACTGCTGATCCAACAGCTCACAATCCCTCAAAAGAAACACACCCCTGATCCAACGTCTCACAAGCGCTTGAAAGAAACACACGATCCGTGTGCTTCTTTAGTCCCGGTTGGTAACACCAACCGGGTCATGTGGCTCACGAAGTGGTCGTGATACTGCTGATCCAACAGCTCACAATCCCTCAAAAGAAACACACCCCCCTGATCCAACGGCTCACAAGCGATTGAAAGAAACACACGATCTGTGTGCTTCTTTAGTCCCGGTTGGTAACACCAACCGGGACTAAAGACGGGCTTTGCGGTCACGACACGTGTCCTCCCCCAGCGCTTTCCTGGGCACCTGTCCTCCCCCAGCGCTGCCCTGGAGGTCTTTATATATTGTCGCCGACGGGGTAAACCCTAATCCACCATTCCTAGCCACGAACGCATCGTCTCCACGAGATGGATCCGCCACGCCCGCCGCAGCGCCTTCTGGACGAGGTCGAGCGTGCTCGGCAGAGCGCGCTTGGGCGCAACCGCGGGAGTCTATCCCGCCGTATGCCCACGAGCCCGGCGTGGAGAGGAATGCCCAGCTACCGGCCTCCTGCTCCACCAGGTGCCGCCGCACCTCCACCTGGCGCCGCTGCACCTCCACCAGGCGCCGCCGCTCCTCCCGCGGAGGAGGAGGAGGACGACGACTTCGACTGGAGCGACGACGGGGAAGAAGGTTGTGGGTTGCAGATACAGGAGGCCATGGAAGCCTCCTTCCAGTCTGTCCGCGACTACCCTGTCCAGCGAGCCAAGACTTCCTACCAGCTCAAGGCGAAGGAGGCTTCCGATCTGGATTGGGCGCTGAAAGACTCATCCTCCATGGATCTTGCCCTCCGCCGCAAACGTGCGCGCGAGAACCGGGCGGCCGCCCACGGGGCTGGCTCCTCCCGCCGTTCCCCCTAATCCTACGGCCTTCGAGCCAGCAAGTCCGTTTATGTAGAATAATGTTCGTGATGTTGGATCAGGGGTGTGTTTCTTTCAAGCGCTTGTGAGACGTTGTATCATGTGTAATAATGTATTAAACCTTTTATGTAATGCATTAAGATAAATGAATTAATAATTTTTATCTGCTTTCTTCTGCATTTTACAACACCAAACATTCATCTTACAAATATAGGTTTTCTGAAATTGTTCTGCATTTACTTCTGCTTGCCATGGGATTTTACAACACCAAAAATAGAATTAACTGAATTAATAATTATTATTACTTAATCATAAATCTTACTTAATCAATTTTTATCGATTTATACGTATTATTAGTCGAGTTTCGACTTACGGATTTAATCATGTTGAATTAATAATTATTATTACTTAATCATAAATCTTACTTAATCAATTTTTATCGATTTATACGTATTATTAGTCGAGTTTCGACTTACGGATTTAATCATGTTGAAAGTTTTGTCAATTCAAAATATGCAATAAAGTTAATGCATTTTTAATTGAAAATGGCAAAATGGTTAATAGTTTGTATAGTTAGAATAATTATTTTAGAAAACAGAAAATGGTTTTGGATTATTTATTCAAATTTAAAAACTTTTCATGTTGAAAGTCTTTTCAGATTCAAAACCATTTGAAATTCATATCCAAACACCTAAATAAGAAAAAAAAAGGCGGGAACAAAATTTCAGAACTGAAAAGTTCGAAATAATTTTGAAAAAGGACTCTTTGGTCCCGGTTTCTACCAAGAACCGGGACCAATGAGTCCGTGGATCCCGCGGCATTAACTGCCCACTCTTTGGTCCCGGTTGGTGGAAAGAACCGGGACCAAAGGGTCATTGGTCCCGGTTCTTGCCAGCAACCGGGACCAATGAGTCCTAGTATAACTGCTCGCGCCCTCTCTTCTTCCCCATTCAGGCAAAATCGACTAAGGACCGGAAGGCGCGACGCAGAGCGAAACGACGCCGGCAGGCTGCCCGACCTCCACGCCGCGCCCCACGCCGCGCCCCGCCGCCGCCGTCGACGTCCGCCGCGCCCTGGACGGCCGCGCCACCTCCTCCACACGCGCCACCTCTCCTCCACGGCCGCGCCCCCCGCTCGCGCCCTCCACGGCCGCCCCCACGCCGTCGACGCTGCCCCCGACGCCGCGCCGCCCCAACACCGTCGACGCCTCTCGCGCCCCCGACGCCGGCCGCACGCCCACACCCCTGCCCTGCCCTGACGCCGCCTCGCCGTCCCTGCCGATCGATCCCCGGCCGCCGTCGCCGCTACGTACGTACTGTACACGTCCAAATGTTGGCAAAATTCGTCCAAATGTTGGCAAGATTTTTTTTTTGTACAATGTATATTTGTTGTTCACCAAAATGTTAGCCAATTTACAGTTTTAGTGTGATGTATATTTGTTGTTCACCAAAATGTTAGCCAATTTACAGTTTTTTTTGTACAATATATATATTAGATTAAAATTGTAGGTTACAATTTTAGTGTGATGTATATAGTGAATTACTTGCTGCATTCTACTAGGTTAGAAGTAATTAGATTAAAATTGTAGCAATTGTGATGTATATAGAAATTGTTAGGTTAGAAGTAATATATTAGATTAAAATTGTAGGTTACAATTTTAGTGTGATGTATATAGTGAATTACTTGCTGCATTAGGGAAAACATTTAGGATTTTTTGTGATGTAAAATTGTGTTAGGAATTGTTAGTACTGTGTTAGGAGTTTACGGGTTTACGATACGAGTTTACGAGTTTACGGGTTTACGATACGAGTTAACGAGTTTACGGGTTTACGATACGAGTTAACGAGTTTACGGGTTTACGATACGAGTTAACGAGTTTACGGGTTTACGATACGAGTTTACGAGTTTACGGGTTTACGATACGAGTTTACGGGTTTACGATACGAGTTTACGGGTTTACGGGTTTACGATACGAGTTTACGGGTTTACGATACGAGTTTACGGGTTTACGATACGAGTTTACGGGTTTACGATACGAGTTTACGAGTTTACGGGTTTACGATACGGCAGCATATGAAGTTTCTAATTTGTTCTTGCAAATGAGATGATATTGTAGATGTATCTTGACATATGGAACAAGTTACCCAACTAAAGTTTTGTGCATTGTTCTTAATTTGCAGAAACTATGGAACGAGACGAAGATCAGGAAAATATCCTCCAGGATATAATCCGCGGGCCGGAAGATATTGTCGATGTCACCACGGAGTTTTTGAACAACTCCGGTGAGGGAGATGAGTCTCTCAACCGAAGAGACGGCTCCGGTGAGGTAGAACCCGACGGCCGGGGTGAGGGAGAAGTCAGCGAGGGAGAAGCCGACGAGGGAGAAGCCGAAGGCTCCGGTGGAACATTAAATGTTGCAAACTCCGGCGAGGTGCATATACATATATTAATGAAGCCGAAGATTGTATTAATTTAGCCTCTGATGTCTATATACATATATTAACGCTCTTTCTTCTTTTAGCCCTCCGGATCGAGCAAATCTTCTGTAAGGACAAAACGAGGCCCAGCCAAAAAGTTGGGCGACCAAGAAAGGTACACGATCGAAAGAGTCGCCGAAGACGGCACACCGACTGCTCCCCCTGGTGTTAAAAATAAAATGGTAAAGCAATGCGGAGTTCTTGTTAGGGACTTCATCCCGATCACCGTTCGAGAATGGCATCGGCCAAGGGAGAAAGGACAGCTATATGTCAGCGATGAGGGCAAAGAAAGACTTTGGAGAAAGCTCATGGTTAATTTCACCCTGCCGGCGCCAGAGGTGGATTCAGATGAGGAGGATCCAGATGAGGCAGAAAAGATAGCCCGGAAAATCATGGAGCAAAAAGTCAAGGACTGGGCACTTAGGAAGATGGCCGAGCTATTCAAGAACTGGAAGAAAAGATTGAACAAACTGTTTGTCAAGAAAAATAAGACTCCAGACTTCGATAAAGGGTATGAGAAGATAAAGGACTACTGGGAAGAATTTGTGGCGTACAAGAAATCAGAGGAAGCTCTGGAAAAGTCTGCAAAAAATGCGGCAAATGCTGCTCTAAAGATGTACCACCATACTATGGGGCCTGGTGGCTACGCTGGTAGCATGCCTAAGTGGGAGAAACTTGAGGCGGACCTGCTGGCTAATGGGATCACTCCAGAGCCACTCAAGTGGATCGAACGGGCAAGAAATTGGTTTTACGGGCATGGGGGCACGTTGGACGCAGAAGGGAAGTGCATATATAACAGAAGACACAAAGATAATCCCCTACTACCCATCCAAGAAATTAGAAAAGCAGTAAAGGATGTTGAAGAGGGACGGTTCATTCCCGATAGAGAGGATGACGAGCTCACACGCGCCCTTGGGAATAAGGAACACGACGGACGGTTACGAGGCGTACCTGGCTCCAAGCCCAAGACAATTGCGATTCCCGAGCACAGGAAGAAATTTCCTGATAGAAGCCATCAGAGGAGAAAGGAAAAGGAGGCAATGGAAGCACGCGCTGCTGCAGACCGGCTGCGTAATATAGAAGAAGAATTAAAGCTGCAGAAGGAACAAATTGCCGTGCTTAGCCAGCAAGGTACTAGCGGCCAATCTCAACGGCACATGGTAGAAGCTGCATGCGATGGTACCGGTGTCCCATCGAATCGGAAAAGCAGCGTGGCTTCCACGGAGCTCCAGGATGGTAATGATGATGCAGTGGCTCCACTTCGTCGCTACCCAGTGGATGATATCATGGAGAGCACACCTTGTGAGATGCATGTGAAAGTTTTTAACTTAACCTTTAAGGTGGCGGTCGGCTATGTCGTACCAATTGGACCTAATCCAACTTACCATTTCTCTCCGGTTCCAAATGGCTACGCTGTTGTCGCGGTGGATGAAGTGATGAAAGATTATGAGGAGCTGAAGCTGCAACACCCTGCAGGTGAAGATGGGGAGGTGCTTGAACTTGGAGAAGCCAAGAAAGCGACCATTCTATGGCCAAAGGAATTCATCGTGCTTCCGAACTGGCAGCCAAGGCCATCGACTCCTCACCAGTCTCCAGCGCAACAGTCCTCTTCACCGCCTCACCAGTCTCCAGCGCAGCCGTCTCCGCCGCCGCGTCAGCCGTCTCCGCCGCCGCGTCAGCCGTTTCCGCCCACCGCTCGTACTATGAGGGGTAAGCGATCACCGAAACGTAAAAGGTCGCCCCTCCCAACAGTACCTCATAAGAATCTTCCCATTAGACCTTATGACAGGACTGTAGCGGAAAACGCCGCGGAGGTGGCTGCCTACAATAAGGCTTTTTTTGCACCAAAAAAGCCCGAGCAGAAGCCGGTATATGATGCAAAAACCAAAAAGTGGAGAAAGTCCTTCCTTGAGCAGCCATCCCAGATATCGATGAATCTGCCATCTGACTATGGTCGTGAACTTACTAAGCTAGCACGTGCCCAGTCTGAGCAGAACAAGGGAAGAAGTGCAAAAAGCGGGAAACAAATTGCCCAGCTCGGACAGCAGAAAAATCAATCGGTCCCCCCGCTCATAGTGTGTTCCGATGCCGACAAGGACTTCAGAGACGCTATGGATAAGGACCTGGAATTATTGGACCCCAGAGCCATGGCTGCTGCTAAAGAACTTGGTGTCACTGTATCGCAGGCCAAGGAACAGGCTACCGCCTTGGGTATGAGCCTTGGTCAACTTTTAGGCTATGAATCTGCGCCAATGTTAGAGATGGCACGGAAATATGTCCAAGGGGAGCCTATGGTCAGTAATGAGGAGCTCGCGCGTCTATCAACACATATGCGAAATTTGCATAACTGGTACATGGTGCACACATCAAAGAAGGACGCGAAAGATTGGTTTCCGGTGGACGTTAGAGTGGAGCATTTCTTCAAACGTTACGTTATACAGGTTCAACTGACTGAACTGTTCCAGTTATTCCAAAAGCGCGCCCTCGACAAATCTATCCTCTCTTGCTATTGTCTGTAAGTGATTTATTTTCGTAATTAAGTCTCTAGCTCAGCTCGTTCATTGCCTGTATTATATTATCCTGACTATATATATATATCCTTTTGTACGCTATTATGCAGAATGAAGATGATGGAATGCAAAAGAACTAAAGTTTTTGAGGTCGGGTTCGTTGACCCGTATATCGTGAATTCATATACCTTAGTCAATCACCCCAAAGACGTGGAGCATGACCTGACCACCTTTTTAACCATGCAACATTTCTGTACGGAAATACTATTTCCTTACAACTTCAAGTGAGTGTTTTTGTCTTGTACATATTTTTATTTGGCTTTCTCGATGTTAAGTGTAATTAATGAGCTATGCATGTCTGCTTTATGTAAACGTCCGCAGGTTCCACTGGATTCTGCTAAGCATTCAACCTGACAAGTCCACAGTTGAAGTCCACGACTCATTAAGTTGGGACCAAGACATGTGGTCCGACATGAAAGAAATGCTCAACAAGTAATTTCAATCATTATCGCATTATATCGCCCTCTTTCGTTCGTTCCCTTATGTCAAGTAATTAATAACTCCTTTGTTCATTTTCTTTGCCAAAGCAGGTGTTGGACACATTTCAAACAGAAGGTACAAGGTCCATTCAAAGATGAGCTAACTTATAAATCGGTGACATGTCCGCAGCAGCCACCGGGGAGTAATTTATGTGGATTCTACGTTTGCGAGTTCATTCGCGAGTTGACCACTGAGCGGAGAACAACTAATTTGAGCGACCTGCGGGAGACGCTCGAACCAAAACTGCGCGTAGGAGCAATTCAAGAGGAATTGGCGGGATTTCTGCTTAGGGAGGCCATCGATGAAAAGGGAGAACATTATGCTTCGGACGATGAACTAAATATGCCTTGATGGCTTGATCTATCTCCATGTAATTAAATAGTTGTATTCTCGCAAGAGATCGAATATTAATTATATATGCATCAACGTGTACTGTGTATATAGTAGAGCGTATAATATGCGTACGGAAACGATGGAGAGCTCGTCGGCGATGCGAAGAAGGGGGAGACGACGGAGGCACCGGCGAGAGGGAGAGGGGGCACCGGCGATAGCGAGAGGGGGCACCGGCGAGAAGGAGAGGGGGCACCGGCGAGAGGGGGCACCGGCGAGAGGGAGAGGGGGCACCGGCGATAGGGGGCACCGGCGAGAGGGAGAGGGGGCACCGGCGATAGGGGCACCGGCGAGAGGGAGAGGGGGCACCGGCGAGATCGAATCCTAAACCCTAAATACCAAAAAAAAAAAAGCACTCATTGGTCCCGGTTCTTAATACGAACCGGGACCAATGAGTCTCCCCCCACGAGCAGCCAGACCAGGCCACGTGGACAACCATTGGTCCCGGTTCGTGGCCCAACCGGGACCAGCATTGGTCCCGATTGGCCAGTCCCGGTTGGGCAACCGGGACTGAAGGCCCAACCGAACCGGGACCATAGGCCCATTTTCTACTAGTGTACCTTCTACTGCACAAAGTACAACACATTCAAATTCTAACCAGATTGATAAATTTCTCGAAATCACGTTAACAAAAACATCAATGCAGTTCACCTGATAGGGAAACATATTAAAAACGCAGCTTATAACTTATGGGGACATTCAATCGTGAAGAACGGATGATCAGATCGAAGTATGCTTGTGAAGGTCCATCTTTCCTCTCTTTTGTAAAGTCAGATCCAGTGGTCATTTGTGTCCTCAGATTTTTGTATTGCCTTGTGTACATCTTGCTAGCTTCTGTTTGTCGATGAGTTAAAGCTTGAATACAAATGCGGTTGGCCTAGTTGGCATGTTGGATACAAAGCATTGTACATGAAAATAACAGTATGAAATAGAACCTAAAATGTATGACAGAGTTAACAGCACGTTGGCTTCATGTATCACAAGAGAAGCCTACAGGCTGAAAGTAGTATCTTGCACTTCCAAATAAATGAATGAAATGGGACTGTTTCTCTTATATAGAGGAATGGTGTGGTTGGTAATTTTTTAAGGCGTGATCACAACATCTTTAAATTAGAAGTTACAAAAAGGATTCATATTGATTAATTGTATTAAGTGGCCGTATTTTCTTGTCTTTAATTGGTGTGTGTGTGTGAGAGTTAACAACCTGATGCATCTTGGTTGACATCGAGGATGTTCTCAACATTGTAAATTGTTTGACACAAAGATTCGTGGAAACTAATAGTAAAGGTTATTTAAATCTTTCACAGTATTTTCTTACACTATATTTTAGGTGAAAACCCAAAGTAAGGTGAGGTACCAAATGGTTCAGAAATACTTTGGCTCTATTGTATAACCTCATGCAAAGCTAGTACATACCGTACAAACTACAGGAGGAGGCATCCATATTGATCCTCTTTATCTTCTGCAATAAATATGAGAACTCCGATCGAAAAGAAAGATCTTGAGACTTCGGATCATTTGGTAGTTCATCTTACTACTGGAAGCCAAAATTCCTGCAGTCAGATTGAGCAATTAGGTCAAGACACTAATCTATAGAATTTGGCTGATATGGTCGTATTTGCACAGAAACACAAAACAGAATGAAGGTATAAAAGGGACTCGCGTGAATACTCGAACAAAACACGGACATAGAAGTCCATAAACACAAAGAGAGAACGTGCACAATATATCTCCTATATCGATTTGCATGGCTCTGGTGTAAAGAGAAAATGGTAAGCACATCAAGTACATATGTTTTACACGATAGCATTTTACAGTAGCTCCCATCAAATATTACTACATTAGAACTGTAGATTTATCAAATATTACTACATTAGAACTGTGGATTTAGTCAATACTCAACAGTCTGACTGGATCAGCACATAAGTCAAAAAAGGCAAAAAAAAAAACAATTTCACAATTTAAGCTGGCCAATAATCTCCCAAAGTTGTCACAAATTAGTAGATCGAGCATAGAATAAGCAACCGCCATGTGCTCCCGCAATGAAGTTCAATTTGGAAATATTTAGAACACTTACCACATCGAATTCTTTTGGATGTGCAAGCAATATAAACTCGAGAATCAGCCAAGCGAGCTTCCACCTTATTAATAGTAGCAACCCGTTGAACTTTATGTTCCTCTTGCAAGCTTCAGCAGAGGTTGAAAAAAGAAAACAACATTGAATGCAAGCACAACGGCACTTGTAACATTAACATGAACGAAGTAGAGAACTTGTATATTACCTTTATCATTCTCGAGAACAACTACCTTTTCTAATTCGTCGACTTCACGGGCATATCGAAGATGAAAGTAAGGTCCAAAACGGCGGTGCGCCGGCAGCCGAGTTATTACAAAAACCTCGCAAGAGGGTGGACACTGGTCAGGCCCTGAATTGGTCCTTATAAGGCTGGTCTTAGCAGATCAAAGAGCAAGCCTATCAGTACAATCCCACATGGCAAGAAATCGATTTTCACCTGTGCAAATACAGAACCGTCAACTACAGAAATCCAATCCGATTAAAGTGAGTCGCTGGAACAACATGCATAATGTAGAACCTACTGTAGACCTGGATGATACGCCATACAATTCAAGACTACATTTTTAGTAGGATCTCAACATTCACAAAAGCTCTCTTGTGCGACATGAACCACGACATTGAACCTAAAATCTTATTTACCGGCAAATGAATCTTTAAATGGTAATGAAAGAGAATAAATACCGTGCAACAGGGAACTTTAGAAAAAAATATGTAACATAAAGATTAGTGCCAATGAACTTGGACTTGCTGAGTAAATATAATTGCCCATAATATGTAAAATGTCATGCAGTGAAAATCAACCCAGAATGGTATAGGTCCTCCACAAAAAAAATAACCATCCATTTATTGACCTATAAGTGGAGCGGAGGTACTGGAGAGGACATAGAACTTTCATGCAATGGTAGCTTCAAATGAGCATACTTGTCATGACCACCGAATTTAAAAATTACAGCTTGCATCAAGTTGAATAAAAAAACAACTAACATATAAACTGTTCAACCAGAGGTCATATAGTTGATAAGAAATAAGCACATTATTCAGTGCATGTAGTGTATATATCACTATTTATGCATTACAATAGGAAATTCATTTAATCATTACTGATGCCTAGTGGCAGCCATGCTACAATCCTATGCCACAGTGGGGATACCAATTTTATCTCTTCAATCCTGAGCCGAAGCTCCATAGCACAGATTTTCTATATCGCTATATGGTAGCTGCAGTCACTAAAACAAAATCCATGGATCATCTGTCAAACTGATAACAAAGAAATTTCTTTAACAATGTGAAGCTAAACTTTTTAATTTAACAAACAACATCAGTAAACATTATTTGAACAGAAAAGCTGCATAAAATGAATCACCTACCTCCAAACCACCTTCTTGTTACTTTTCTCCTTGCTAAAATTCATGTCAAAGCTGCAAAACAGCAGGTACAGATTATTAACATCAGCAGTTTTAAGGCTAAATCAAATCAGAACTACAAATAAGTTCATATGGAGTATATGACCAGAAAAAAAGAATAGCTAATACACATCCAAATATATATGCAGATCTTGAGTACATGAGCACAAAGATGGCTCCAATCTGTATGCATGGTCCAACAGAAACGGCCACCACAGAGCATGAGGGACAACAAATCACCTTGAACAGGGAAGGAGAACCAATGAAGGGGATCATGTAGGAGCTGGTCGTTTGGGCCTCTTCTCTCTGTTGTCATCCAGAAGGAATTGAATAAAAAGTACGGAAATGCAAATAAGAAAGTGAATCTGGTGGGAAGAAAATGGCATGGTCTTTATTTAGATGGAAAGGGATGGCAAACTTCAACCACTCGGGAGTTGCGAAGTTCGCAGCTTCTCCACAATTAAATCCTGTAACATAACAGTCAGACCATTTGGAACTACTACTTAAGTGCAAAGAAACAAAGAAATGGAAATATGTCCTCCGTTTCTGGTTTTCTACATGGTACATTATCTGCCAGACTGCTGGTAGCCCAAAATAAATGATTCATATAGATAGGTTCTTTGATTTCAGATATAAGCAAGGACCTCAAGGGGATCTGAAGTTATAGTAGAAGCCATGAACGTAATCTTACGGGCATGCAGATATACGACTATCCTGGTCATTAACGAAACTCAACCATATAGTTGGGTAAAAATCCAATGTACCAAAACCATATAAAGCATGAAAATCAAACATGACCATAGTCAGGCATAGAAATTTATTTCAGAAGTTCCCCATTAGTACATGGTTCCATATGTGCCTAAGATAACCTAAGTTACTGTGACATAACAGTATAGCATCACAGAACAGTCATATGTAATCGGACACTATTCAAATTTACTTCCAGCGCCATACACAAATTTACATCTGAGCTAAAATGGATAGTCCAAGAAAAGCAGAATCATCATGAACTGAATGAAGTGACAATGAACAGGCGTAGCGAAATCTAGGGGAAGGGAGCTGTACCCGGGCTTGCCCAATGAGGAGAAGAAAGCTGCAGCCGAGCCGCCTTCTTCTGCCGTACCTCTGCGGGCACTTTTGAGGCAATTGTGGTGCTCTGACTTGTCATAATTACCATTGGCGCGCCTAACCAGCAAATCAGTGCTTCGTGCCACGCCGTGCCTCAATCCCGGTGGTCTTTTGCCAAAAATTCATATCTCGGTGGTTTTATGCGAAGATTGCCCCGATTGTGGTGGTTTTCTACAATTATCTCGTTTTTATTGTCCAGGTTGACTTATGTAAATACATGCTAACTAACTGATGGAGATATTTCCTTACTAAACACAGCTGAATTAAATGGATGTCACACCACTGCAGAAGGCACACCTGAAGGTTTCGCCAATGGGAACTCTTCCACCGAACTTGATCCAAGTCACCAATACCTGTGATTGTGCCCATATACCTTCGGACCCCTGAATCCTCAGTCTCAAACAGCATTCTGAACCGCATCCCAAGAGAAACTTGCGTATACAGAGCCTTGTTATACTTTGCTAAAGGAATGACAAATTCGGATGGGCTCGCCCTACTCAAAAGAGAATGTTATGAGTTTTCTGCGTTGAATCACAGAGAGTACATGTGGAATATCAAGTAAAAATCACTACCTTGGACTGTAGAAAATAGTAAAAGGACTACCGTTTGCGGCAGCGTGGGCTGCTGCAGCAAGAATGCCAATGTGCATACTGTCACTCGATAAAACTGATGATGATAGAGCTGGTTGGGGTCTGATAGAACGACGTATGCCTAAGAGAAGCTGAGATTTCTCGTCCCTGTAAAAGAAGTTTAGGACCATGTTTCGTGTAACTACTTACAGAAATCCAGGACCTTTAATTTCTGAATTTCATGATGCTACCTTATAAACAGAACTGAATCACCGGCTGAAAGCCTTTTGCTACTGGCAAAGACACTCCAACCAGTTGTCAAGAGATGCCTCTTTGGTTGACCTGCATGTGCAGGAAAGTAGAAGGATAAGTACACTATACTATTGATTGGTCAATCACCATGTCCCAGTACGACTTTCTTAAGAGTTCCAAGAAAAATGAAAGAATGCTAACATGGAGTATCTGGCGAAACGTAATTTAATGAGTAAAATACCATGGAAATCAGCTACGAAATTTAAAAATAAAAACTATAATAGGATATGTAGTAGAGGGCATGTTTTTCCTCTACAACATAAGCTAAAATTTGATTGCACCTGCATGCTAAAAACACAAATAATTCACACCATTTCACCGAATATTTGTCCTGTTCAGATTCAGGAAGTACAATTAAGTTTGATCATAAAATGTTTGGAGATATAAAAACATTCCACTACAGGGCTAAACATAAATAATGGATCCAAAAAAAATATTGTGGCAGTCAACCATGCCTATCATTTTGTAGTCTAATATAACACTAAGTACATTGAAAGATAATCTCTGAGTAATTTGGCATACCTCGAAAAAATATGTCGAAATTTCCATGAAATGTCATGAGGCTGCACATGCAGCGCCGCAGCGGGCTGTCGTCCTGTACGTGAACGCGGACCTCGCCGGAGCTCCTGCAGGTCACCCCGCCACGAGGCGGCCGCCGCCCTCCACCTCCTCCTGCAGCCTCGTCCGCCGCCTCCGCTCCTTCCCCTCCTCCTCAGCGTGTGCATCAAGGCCGTGGCCCTCTCCGTCTTCGCCGCCGCCGCGGCCGACGTTGCGTGCAGGGCGCCCGCGCGCGGGATGCATCCGCGTCCTTCTCCGGCCACTGGCTCGTAGCCGAGGAAGCACGGTGGACCGGCGCCGTCACCGAACCCTAACCCTCGGGTTTGGGTTGCGCACGGACGCATCAGGCGAGGAGGAATGAATCTCCGGGGCAGGAATGGAGAGGACTGCGAGGCGCGTCGTTAGCGCCACAGAACGGCGGCGGAGGTGGCCGGACCTCGCCGGATTAAAGGGGCGACGGCGGCGGTGACCAGAGGTGCGGGAGCGAGAGGACAGAGCGTGTGAGAGGATCAGGGGGACGTAGTTCTGCGCAGTTTTGCAGAGAAGCCCTTGAGGTTTGCACAATTGGCAGATGAGTCCATCTCCTCGTTAATTCGTGGACCGCGGAGCACGGGCCGGATTTGCGAGTGAGATTTACGTAAAATCGCCACGGGGTGGCGCCTGGACCGTCGGATCAACGATCGGACGGCTGAAATCGCGTCGGTTACTGTGGATAATTGTTCATCCAACAGTTACCGAGCGATCTGGGCCGTCGGATCTCGATCCAACGGCCCAGATCGCGAGCGCGGAGAGGCCTCCATTCTCTCCTCCCTTAATATATAGGTACAATACATTAGGCAACTTCATGAATAATTCCAAAATATAAAACAGATTAAATCAACTATTGTTACTTGTAACTCCAACATACTAGATGTACTAAACAACACAATGGCAGCCACGATATCGCAAAACATGTAATCATGAAACATGGTTAAGATTTGAAGTAGACAAAAGTAGGACACGCATACTGATTATTGTTTGTAGCGAAATCAGGCATCGATGCAGCAATAAATTGTTGAAGACAATGTTGGCAAAGATTGGCCGCTATAGTCGGCATTTGAGGCAACACTAAGCCGCCCGACTTGGACGGCATACGACCGGTGATGAAGAACGAACGTAGTCGTGTGAGGCGCTTTCCCAATAACCTAATTTGTGCCCTGTCTCGTATAGTATCACAAGGACGAGTGATTTTGGAGATCTTCTCTCCTGTTCACCAGTGCACGATCAGCGCTTGGGACTGAGTAGACTATGAAGGCGACACAAGGCGCAAGAGGTGGCAAAACCTAGATCGGTTTAGTGTGTATTGTGGCGTACAAACTGCATGCCTTTATATAGTGCTACTCCGAGAATCTGTAATGACTACATAATGGGTGAGAGTCCACATCACTTGCCTGGGGCTACCTGTGAGTGATAAGAGGCTATCGCTCAAGGACTGGGGTTTCTTGATCGGTAAGGTAGGCCACCCTACAGAACCAGGCTGATGGATAAAGCATCTCGGCTTCTCCTTACCAATATGCTTGTTTATCAAGTTTGCCTAACTTTTCCATGTGCCTTCATCGGCTATATGAGGGTACGTACCCCTGAGGGCATGGACACGGTTCGTTGCTGATTCTTCTGGGAGGAATTGGGGAAAAACGCAAGAATCACATGGTCAATTGGGCCACTGTTTGTGTAAACCCAAGAACATGGGAGGGCTGGGGATTATCAACACGAAGACGATGAATATCACCCTACTTCTGAAGTGGATTTGGAAGTTAAGCCAACATGAGCAGGGGCTCTGGGGACTTGATTCGAGCCAAATACTTACGTAATTGTGACATCTTTACCACACCTCAAAAATATGACTCTCAGTTATGGAATAACCTACAAAAAATTAAGCACCTCTTCGAGTTGGGTGTTAAACATGAGTGGGTAATGGATCCAACATGAGGTTTTGGATGGATTGGTGGAGGGGCAGGGGTCCCCTCAACAAACGCTATCCTCCCCTCTTTAGCATATGCACAGAGCCACTAGTTACCGACGACAAGGTGTGCCTCCTTGATCGTTCGGCCATGAGGTTCCGTAGGACCTTTGGGTTGGAGGAGGCTGTCGAATAGGGCAACTTATCAAGATAAATTGACACTCTAATCCTAGCTGATCATAGGGACAAGGTTTCGTGGTGGCTAGAAGCGTCGGGGCGCTACTCCACCAACTCAACCTATCACAAGTTGTGTGAGGGTTCGACCATGATTCAGTTTAAGGAGGTTTGGGCGGCTAAAATCCCGCTAAAAATCAAGATCTTCATCTGGCAACTGATCAATCTTCCTCTGGCAACTAATCAGGAATAAACTGCCAACTAGTGAACAAGTACGGCGACGACATGGACCGTCGAAAGGCTGTTGTTCTTTGTGTGGGGAGCGCGAGGATACTAACAAAAAAATCCAATGTCATTTGGCTAAAATACATGTGGGCTTGCGTTCGGGAGCTGCTTCCTTGCCTTCACTCCTAGTTTGCCTGGGCAAACTCGTCGCATGGTGTTGGTGTGCTTTGCTGCGATGTGCTGGGAACTTTGGCATATCCGTAACAAGATGACTATTGAGCATACTCTCATCTCCAACCCTGCTGATTGCATTTTCCAAATAATCAACTTTCTACAGGGGTGGTGACTTCTGAGCTGAAGAAAGGACAGACCCTCGCTGGACGCGGTGGTAGCTAGGAGCGTTAAGACAGCTGTTCGCTAGGGAGCGGAGCTAGCGCCTCATCTTTATTTCATATGTTTGTGCCTCCTGCGAGAGGATTGTCCTACTTATGAACCTCCAAACTTGTTATGCTCGCCTGTTGCTTTGAGCTTGGCCCTTTGGGTCTGTAATGCTTGTCCTCTTTGACTCATTGTGGTGACTGCTTTATTTATAAAGCATGGCATATGCCTTCTGTTTAAAACAAAAGAGTCCACATCACACCTTCGAGTCGGTAAAACATGCCGACGATATGGGAGCGACCCGAGCTGGCTCGGCAGTGATGAGTCCATCAATGACTTAGTTTTTCCTAATAGTAAAAATAAAAGCATGAGTTAACTTGGCTCGAGGTTCCATTGACAAAAAGTGGCGAGACACTACTCATGGCGGAACGAGACGAGCGGATGACGAGTGCGCGAGAGACTCCCCTATTCTCACTTATGTGCATAGTGATTCGAGTTCATCATCTAAGGTCAGGGACGGAGGAAGGGGGGGACGAGCAGGGGCTCAGCCACCCCCAACAATCCGATTTTCTTCACAAATCCCCTAGTACTCATGCTCAGATTTGTAGGTCTAAGCCATTTTCGCCCCCTCCAACAAAATCCTGCCCCCTCCAAGCCTGGGAGCTGGCTCCGTCCCTGTCTAAGGTGGTGCCACTCTATTCCAATTTTACATGCGGGACAAAATTTGAACCTCTATCTTAAAAACTAAGCCCCGCAACTCTTGCCAACATGGGCCAATATCTAATCGGCCTGTCCATATGGGCCCAAAATTCTGACAGTAATGAAACCTTGCATAGTTCCTTATGCAAAAAAGGAGGAACATGGCCTGCAAAGTTGTAGTAACCTAGCAGCTGCAGAACGGAAATTCTCAGCAAGCTAACACTACAGATATAAGAGCTACATATCCTCCCTGAAGAAAAAATGGAGCTGCCAATCATAAATGCAGCACAGAGTCACATTGTAGGATTGTTTGAGCACATACTGAAGGGTATGACACTATGAATATATTGCTCATCTTTCCCTAACATAACATCTCTAGCTTCCAGATGATGATTTGTGCAATGAATGAGACCTGCAATTTCAAAAATTCGTGGTGGACATTTTCTCAAGTTCAAGTCCTTCCAGTGAGTACTTCACGAGAACGCATTTAACATACTAGAGTATGTTGATGTTAACATAACGACATCACTTTTACCGCTGCATACTTTTCTGCAGTTATCAGTGCGCTATCACGACCACTCCCAGTTTGAGCATCATTTTCCATGATCTGAGACTACCTCAGGGGAACATGATCTGAGACTACCGAGTGATGCAGCCTATTTTTTGGTTTCCCTGGAGATTCGCAATTTTCGATTTGCGGCCGACATGTCAGCCGCTGAAGCGGTGTGATTTGCAGGTTGCTTCCATTATTTAGCTCATCGTGGATGGCGTGCAAAATTTTATATTTCCATTTGCCTGGCAATTAGCCAAATTGACTCCAGCGGTAATTGTGCTACCACACAAACAGAATCTCAGTGTAATTTTGGCAACACATGAACAAGTGGTCTGACTTCTGAGTCAACACAAATCGACTGGCAAGTCGATCGTTCATTGGGCCAGCTATAGGTTTATATATATTATTAACCACCACACTTAATCCACATGCAACTCTATCAGTAATTTACATCTCTGAATGTAATCATCTGACAAGATTCCGTGAACAAGTTGCCGGCTACCACACTACCTAACACATATGCTCTGTACGAACAAAGGATTCGGACACAAGATTGATTGATTCGGACATATAACTTGATTCAGACAGCAAATTGATTGATTCAGATCCGCATGGAAATTTATTGATTCGTCCATATAAAATGGTCAGCTAGGAGTACCAAGAGGCATCTCAGTTGATTCGGACAAACAATGCAAATCGTCACACACATGAGAGACACTGCAAAAAAAAAACTAAAGGTATCATCCTCGGGCCAAGATCCAGGCCCAGTTGCTGTCCAGCCCATGGGCTTTGCTCATCCGGTCAAGGCCCAGAGAAAAATTCATACACTATCTCCCATATATATTCTCCTGTTTCGGACATTGGGCTTGTTTGATTCAAAGGAAATGCATAGGATTTTTGTGATTTTTAGGATTGAATCCTATAGGATTTTTCCTAAGGAATCTTTTGTACTACTTCCTATAGGAATTCTAACATCCACTCCAATCTTCTTTTACAATTCTTTTGATGGAATCAAACAAACTTTGATGCAAATAAAATCCTATAGGATTGGAGTGTGCATGGCATGGCAATCCTATATGTTTCCTATTCCTACATTTTTCCTATCCTTTGAATCAAACAAGCCCAAACAATATAAATCATGACTCAAATGAAATTCTTGATGGAAAGATAATCAGATAATAAATAAATTTACTTGTTCGTTGGCACGAGCGACACCCTGACCGGCTGCCAAATGTGTTTTTCACTCCCGTCGTTGCCCGTAAATAAGCTCATACAACTACCTATTCTTTTGTGTGGCGTTGATCTCGCAAGAACTGTTTTGTGAGCATTAGTTGTAAGGCCCTACATTCATACTGAAAACGTTATGTCATATTCCATGGTTCTCGTGCACGATACTTATGGTTATACGCTACCGAGTGGTCTGGTGGACACGGTGCATACATGTGTACGAATGTATTCGCTGTCCGTATTCGAAAATCTCAAGACTCGAACAAAGGAAGGTGGTCCTCAAGCCGTTGTTTAATTTTGGTGGTGCCAACTCTATACCTTATAGGGGTGAAAATTCTTGCTCTCACCTTCATCAGTCATAACTACCAATTACGGTATTCCGGCATCTTAACTTTGTTTTGTCTGTAATTTGCTTAGTCCCACTCCTTGGGACAAAAACTCATGCATGATCTAGTTGTTGACACGATCCGGCTACAACAACATTAGGTTGCCATTACCTTTGAAAGCTGTAACATCCCAAAATTATAATCAGTAATGTTATTCCAAAAATGTGGGCCAACAAAAACTTTTGTTAAATTATATGTGTTTGTTATGCTTGTTGCTTGTGGTAATTATTTCTTGTTGCTTGTGTGTTGCTTGCTCTAAATAAAAACATGAAGAAAAGAAGAGAAATCAAATAACAAGCAAAGCAAGAAAAAAAAAGTGACAAGTGTCACATAAATGTCCCAAGTGAGAAACTCAAAATTGTTCAAACAAAATTCAGTGGAGTGGGTTTATTAACACTCCCATTTTTATTCTTATAACTTTCCCCTCTCAAAATTTAATTTCAAAATCTAAATTTAAAATTCTATTTTATTCTTTATCAAATTCAAATTACAAAATATGCCATGTTGCAATTGGAATTAAATTGCAACACAGCACAACAAATCAAGTTAAATACACGTGAGACAAATGGTAAATTTAAAATACAGAAATTGGAATAAAATTATGGACCAAACGTTCTGTCGAACACGTGTTGAGCACCACCGAGTTCATCCCTATCTGATTCAATCCGAAGCAATTCGATCGAATGCGGGAGCAATCCTTCGATTCCTTGGCGCCATTTGCTTGCTCTCCTCTTTGCGCACCTAGGGAGCAGAAGAAATCGACGAGAGATGCCGTGCATCGTGGACACGGCCAGGGGACAGCCGCAGAGCGTCGAGCGCCATGCGCCATGGCCGTCGCCGTGGCAACGGTGTTGTCGACACCACAGCACCCCAGCACCGTGCCCCCCTCTCTCCCTTGCTCCTCTGCTTCCTTTCGAACACCTCAGCCAGCCAGAAGAGACCCCCATCGCTGTCTCGCGTCATGTCCGTGCACGCCGCGCCCGCCGCTCACCGTCCAAACGTTCCCGTGGCCGTCCCGTTCCTTGCGCACGCACAGCACGTCGCCACGCACCCGAGCTAGTCTCTCCGCAATCGATCACCGTAGCCACCCCCTACGGCGAGCCCTGTCCACCCCTCTGCACCTCCCTGCACCGCGTCCATGACGAGCCGTAGCGCGGCCGATAAATACCCACCCCGCACCATCCACTGCCCACACTCCACCCCGGCCTCTCCCACTCACTCCACCACCTCTGTGCACCGCTAGGAGAGCGGGCACGCAGTAGCAGCGAAGCTCTGCCGTGGTTGCGCACGGTTGAGTTCGCCGCACCCGAGGTAGGCGACGACACGGCCAGGCCGTGCTGCTCTCTCCCTTGCCCTTCCCTGGCCTTCCCTCACGTCTCCATTATCACCGCACTCACCCGCGATGTTTTACTCTCTGTATCGTGCCTAGGAGCGACCCAGGAAGCTCGCCGGAGACAGTACACGGCCGCGGAGGAGGAGACGGTCGCCGCCGGAGCTAGGAACCTTCCCAGGACGCGCAACTCAGCCAGAAGCTTCCCTGGAGTCTCCGCCGTCGATTCGCATCATCGCCGCTTCCTCCCGAGCCCCCTAGGTGAGCTAATCCACCGCCTCGCCGTCGCCGGAGCCACGGCTCCGCTCGTTTTAGGTCGCCGGCGTTTGTCGTCGACGTGGGCGAACGTGAACCGTTGGATCTAAATCCAACGGCAACTTACCCCTTCGCTTGTTGTATCGCTGACAGGCGGACCCCACTGTCAGCGTTTTAAACATTTCCAGCGCGCGAGATATTTTCTCCTGTGCCGCTGACGTGTAGGCCCCCCATGTCAGAAATTTGAACATTATCCAGAAGAGAGCTTTTTTTTATTTTAAATCTCTCTGGAATTTTCAGTACTGGACCCAACTTGTAAATTCAATATCTCGAGATTTAAGAATCCAAATAAATCAAACTCAATTGCTCTGGATAGATTATGAAAATTTTTAATCAACCCAAGTGGATACAATCAATTTAGATAAATAATAAAAATGTATCATTAAAAATACCACAGAAGGTTTAAAATCTAAACTTGTTTATTTCTGATACTCTGTTAGTCCAAATAATTCCAAACCAATTTTGTTAGCTTAGTACTGCCATGTATTAGCTTCCCTAATTTTAGTAGAATTAATTGTGCAGTGATAATTGTTTAGTATAAAGATGAAGTTAGAATACCCTTCTGCACTAAAACAATTAAATATGTTTAATGGTTAACCCAAATGATTTAGGACCAATTTTGTTAGATCACATTTAGTCATGTTTACTTAGCCCTCAAAGTATTTAATTTTAGGATCAACAGAACTTAATTGGTAGCCAAAACTTGATTATTAACTCACTGGAGTAAAACAATTGTGTAGGGAGTTTGGTAACACCAATTAATCCAAACTCAATTGTGTTGTCTTCTACACATCAGTAGCTTTCTGTAGAACTTTAGTTTGTATTTTTGTGGCCAACAGAACTCAAGTTATGCAATTAAACATGTTTAACAAGTTTCTGCCATAATTTAGACATAAACAAATAATGTTTAAATTCAATTAATTTGAAACCAAATTGTATTGTTTGATGTGTGCAGTAGCTATTTGTGATGCTTATGATTGTTATGTTGTGATGTCGCTTGAGTAGTTTAGTGATTGTTTGTATTTGTTTGTTTATTAATTAGACGAGAACGCCGTCGGATTTATCGAGGAAGGAGAGTTTGTTGAATCTGAAGATCAAGATCAAGGCCACTTTGCCGAGCAAGACAAGCTACTCTCTGAGCTTGCACCCCAAATATATGCATCTACTTTAATAACATGTTTTACTCTTAAGGCAAAAATTTATAAAACCCTTTTTAAAAGTATATGAGAATTATTTTGCCACCCTATGTAGAAATATAAGATAGTTATATCAAATTATAGGATGGGAAAAATAAATATTGTTTATTCAAAACCCTTTGAAATTACTTGTGTGATTATGGAATGCCGAGATATCGGTGTTGGAATGGAGAAGTGGAGATGTTTATGAAAAATGCATAGTGTGTCCTTGTACTTACGTCAACCAGCCGATACCCGGTGCGACCACATTTACCCACATATGGGAAAAGGGCTTAGTCATATAATTTGCTCATATTAGTATGGGATGCCTCATCGACGGAGATGACTCCGTTATGCATGAGGGGATAGTGTGTTGATCTACCCCTGACCCGGGTCCTCGCTCAAATTCTATGAGAAGATAAGGAGGAGGATTGAAGGTTCCACCATAAACCGCCGGGCAAAACCTATGAGTCCTCACACTTAGATTCCGACGGGTGTTGATGGAAGTGTCATATGGACAGGGTCCTATACTAGCATGAGCAAAGGACAGGATAGGGTCGGTGGCTTACTTCGCATACACCCTGTATGGCGAGACGTGGCGGACACGATGAGCGGCCGGATGGATGTGGGAAAAGCGTGCTAACTCTGCAGAGTGTAAAACTATTCGAATAGCCGAGTCCTCTGATATGGACAGTTGGGAGGCCCTACTTTGACCATGTGCAAGTTTTTGGAAAAGCTTTAAGTTTAAAAGAAACTGAAATGGAGATGGTGTTACACAGCTATACCAAATGGAGTGGTATGAGTTGGGAAATAAATGGACCATGGTGAGCTATGGTCAGAAAAAGGAGGAGTTTTGGAGGAAACAAATACAATGGTGATTTCTTTAAAAATATAGTTATAAAACTCTTCTTACCTTTTTCAATAAAGATATAGAGATGTTTTAAATAAATAAAAGTTTGCAATTAAAATTAAACTAGTGCATACTCATGTTGGGGTAGTTTGCGAGTACAATCAAATGTACTCATATTGGTTTCGTCCCTGGCTATTGTCTTAGCCAGGCTATGAGGAGGAGCACTATGCCGAGGAGGAGTATGGCGACTTCTACGCGAACTAAGGATCTCCATAAGTCAGCTGCCTGTCGGGTCGTCTTCGTTAGGATTTGATGTCTACTACGCCGTAGCTTCCGCTGATATTTTGGTTTGGCCCATGAAGGCACCTATGTAAGACTTGGTCTAAATGACCATTTATGTAAGACTTTTAATTCGGTATTGTAACGGATGTAAACTTTGGTATCCAATTCGGATTATGTGCAACGACAGACTGATCACGGGATCGTTGTGTTAAGCATAATCGGGTATTTCGGACAGCTAGTCCGGGGTCCCCACAGACTTGGTATCAGAGCCATCCTGACTTTAGGAAACCTTAGTTAGCATGGTCGTTAGACAAATGTTACAAAAGATTAATTTCTAAAAGAAAGGAGTGAAGTATTTTCGAAAACTGCTTATCTCCAATCCTCTTACTTATGCAAAATTTTACTCTCATTAAATATTACATTTTCCTTGTATCCTTAAAATTTTGTGCACTTCTCATTAAGCTTAAAATTCGACTCACTTGTTGCCTCACTACATTTAAAATTTTGATACACTCGTCACCTCACTAACTTAAAACTTTGCTAAAAATTGTAGATGGCACTCCACTGGACCGAGTTCATTCAGCTTGAGAGGGACGGCAAGTTGATGTTCGAGAAGGACTTGTTCGAGTTGAGCAAGCTGTTAGGTCGCCCCGCTCCAGAGTTTAAGGGAGCTCAGGTTAACATTAATGGCAACGGAAACCTGAGTTGGTTAATCGAGTCGTCTGTTCGGGGTAATCTCAAGTCTCTCCATTCCGAGACTATGATCACCACCATCATTGACGTTAGCTGGAACGCCGGACTGGGTCAAGCCATGGAGAGGTTATTGGCCCGACTTTGTGAAGTGCACAAGGAGGAGTTGGTAAACTCCCGTTTCCAGTTCTACGGGAGGCGTGACTCTATGGAAAATCCACTTCCGACTCGCCAGCACCACGACTTCGGACAACACCTGGAGGACGTGGAGCACTTGCTCCACCAGACACAGGACAAGCTTTGTCATGCACGTATGGATTGTGACCTCAAGGACATGCAGATCGCTGACATCAACGGGGAGCTATTTGATGCTCAGGAGGAGCTACAGATTGTTCAGAACCAACTACAAGCATCCCAGGATAAGCTGAAGATATCCAAGAACTCCCGTAGTCGTTTAAATAAGATAAAGAAAAGGAATCAGCTCTCGAATGATTACCTCAGAGAGCAACTGGGAGACCTTCAGGAGAAGATGGAACAGAAGGAGTCTCAGGTTAAGGAGCTCATAGGAAAGGTCCAGTATCTCCGCGAAGAGGTTGAAGAATTCCTGTCCTGTGGCGATTCCCTGATGGAAGATGTGGGCATGGAGCCCAAAGTTCCACCTCAGTAGTCGAGTGACTTGAGTACTACCGCAGGATTAGGTTGACCCCTATCGCTAGTCGAGTCGAAGTAGTGGTTCTTTTGGAAACCCTGTATTAGGTGCAGCAGATGTAAGGCGATGTTGTAATCCCGATGTTGTGAACTCCTTGATGTGATGTTTGTGATATATAAGTATGTTTGTCTTGTTTGATCTGTGTATAGTATTTTCCATATGAACCTTTAAATAATCAACCACTTGCGAAATCGTCTTTTCCCTTAGTCGAAACCTTTTTCCTTGCCCCTTATACCCGGTGTGCTTCAGGATGCCGCCCCGTCGTGCGGAAGGAGGAGCACCACCACCACCGGACCCAACCCCCGCCCAACTTCTCGCGCTTATCATGGAGGAACGTGAAAATGCCCGGGAAGAGCGCCAAGCTCATCTCGCTGCCCTGCAGCAGATCGCTGCCGCCCATCTCAACCAAAACAACAACAATAACAACAACAATAACAACAACAACAACAACAATGGTGGTAATGGCAATGGCGATGGAAACCAGCGATCCACCTTAGGCGATTTTCAGAAGACCAACCCACCCACCTATTCCAAAGGACTTCACCCACTGGAAGCCGATGATTGGCTTCGCACCATCGACAACAATCTGGAAGTTGCTGCTGTGGGAGAAAATGAGAAAGTGCTGTATGCAACCCACTATCTCGCTGGACCTGCACGAGCTTGGTGGGAAACTACCAAGGCTCTCCAGCAAGCTGGTCATGTTATCAACTGGGCTGAGTTCCAAGAGAAGTTCCGCAAGAAGCATATTCCCGGCGGACTCATTGATAGGAAGAAGGATGAATTCCGCAAGCTGAGACAGGGAAGTAGAGATGTGGTCGGTTATCTGGATGAGTTTACCGACTTATCTCGGTATGCTCCTGATGACACCGACACTGAGAAGAAGAAGATGGAGCGTTTCATGAGTGGACTTCATGATGAACTGCAGTGTGCTCTGGTTATCCATGACTTCTATGATCTGGAGTCACTTGTGGACAAAGCCATCCAGCTGGAGACCAAGCGCAAGTCTATGTTTGAAGGTCGCAACAGGAGGAAGAATGCTCAGGAAGGTTCGAGCAGTCAGAAACCTCGTATCTTTCAGCAAAACCCCGAGCCGGCATATCAACCACCACAAGCTCCACGCCCCAATTACCCTAACCGCCCAAACAACTTCAACCGCCCCAATGACAATAACCGTCCTGGAGGAAACTTCAACAACTTCAACCGCAATGCCAATATTATCTGCTTTGAATGCGGCAATAAGGGTCACTACTCCAGAGAGTGCCCCAATCCTAAGAGGAATGTTCAGCGCCCCAATGCGCCGGCACCGAACAATGGTCAAGGCCGTAATGGAAATGGCAAGAATGTCGCACCCCGCGGAAATGTTGCTGTTGCCAAGGGCCGTCTGCACCACATCAATGCTGAAAAAGCCCAGGATGCGCCCGATGTTGTGTGGGTACGTTCCTTGTCAACTCAGTACCTGCAACAGTTCTGTTTGATTCTGGTGCTACCCATTCCTTGTTACCCAAGAATTTGTTGCTTAGGGAGGTTTAGTCAGGAGTCTCTTACCCAAACCCATGGTCATCCAAATCCCAAAATCCACCGTAGAGACCAAGTTGTTTTGCCCTAACGTACCCCCTTGAGATCGAAGGAGAACAGTTTCCAGTCGACTTAATCGTTCTGGGAACCCCCCCCCCCCCCCCAGGCATAGATGATACTTGGTATGAATTAGCTAGCCAAGTACCATGGTCGAATAGACTGCGCCAGAAGAGCTGTATCCATTACCACTGACAAAGAAGTAGAAGTGGAGTATGTGTCTGAAACCAATCATTCCCAAACCTCTTTAATACCCAGGCCTAGCAAATCTCGGGACGAGATTTATTTTAAGGGGGGAAGGATATGTAACATCCCAAAATTATAATCAGTAATGTTATTCCAAAAATGTGGGCCAACAAAAACTTTTGTTAAATTATATGTGTTTGTTATGCTTGTTGCTTGTGGTAATTATTTCTTGTTGCTTGTGTGTTGCTTGCTCTAAATAAAAACATGAAGAAAAGAAGAGAAATAAAATAACAAGCAAAGCAAGAAAAAAAAATGTGACAAGTGTCACATAAATGTCCCAAGTGAGAAACTCAAAATTGTTCAAACAAAATTCAGTGGAGTGGGTTTATTAACACTCCCATTTTTATTCTAATAACTTTCCCCTCTCAAAATTTAATTTCAAAATCTAAATTTAAAATTCTATTTTATTCTTTATCAAATTCAAATTACAAAATATGCCATGTTGCAATTGGAATTAAATTGCAACACAGCACAACAAATCAAGTTAAATACGTGTGAGACAAATGGTAAATTTAAAATACAGAAATTGGAATAAAATTCTGGACCAAACGTTCTGTCGAACACGTGTTGAGCACCACCGAGTTCATCCCTATCCGATTCAATCCGAAGCAATTCGATCGAATGCGGGAGCAATCCTTCGATTCCTTGGCACCATTTGCTTGCTCTCCTCTTTGCGCACCTAGGGAGCAGAAGAAATCGACGAGAGATGCCGTGCATCGTGGACACGGCCAGGGGACAGCCGCATAGCGTCGAGCGCCATGCGCCATGGCCGTCGCCGTGGCAACGGTGTTGTCGACACCACAGCACCCCAGCACCGTGCCCCCCCCCCCCCCTCTCTCCCTTGCTTCTCTGCTTCCTCTTGAACGCCGCAGCCAGCCAGAAGAGACCCCCATCGCTGTCTCGCGTCATGTCCGTGCACGCTGCGCCCGCCGCTCACCGTCCAAACGTTCCCGTGGCCGTCCCGTTCCTTGCGCACGCACAACACGTCGCCATGCACCCGAGCTAGTCTCTCTGCACTCGATCACCGTAGCTGCCCCCTACGGCGAGACCTGTCCACCCCTCTGCACCTCCCTGCACCGCGTCCATGACGAGCCGTAGCGCGGCCAATAAATACCCACCCCGCACCATCCACTACCCACACTCCACCCCGGCCTCTCCCACTCACTCCACCACCTCTGTGCACCGCTAGGAGAGCGGGCACGCAGTAGCAGCGAAGCTCTGCCGTGGTTGCGCACGGTTGAGTTCGCCGCACCCGAGGTAGGCGACGACACGGCCAGACCGTGCTGCTCTCTCCCTTGCCCTTCCCTGGCCTTTCCTCGCGTCTCCATTATCACCGCACTCACCCGCGACGTTTTCCTCTCTGTATCGTGCCCAGGAGTGACCCAGGAAGCTCGCCGGAACAAGTACACGGCCGCGGAGGAGGAGACGGTCGCCGCCGGAGCTAGGAACCTTCCCAGGACGCGCAACTCAGCCAGATGCTTCCCCGGAGTCTCCGCCATCGATTCGCATCATCGCCGCTTCCTCCCGAGCCCCCTAGGTGAGCTAATCCACTGCCTCGCCGTCGCCGGAGCCACGGCTCCGCTCGTTTTAGGTCGCCGGCGTTTGTCGTCGACGTGGGCGAACGTGAGCCGTTGGATTTTACCCCTTCGCTTGTTGTATCCCTGACAGACGGACCCCACTGTCAGCGTTTTAAACATTTCCAGCGCGCGAGATATTTTCTCCTGTGCCGCTGACGTGTAGGCCCCCCATGTCAGAAATTTGAACATTATCCAGAAGTGAGCTTTTTTTTGAATTTAAATCTCTCTGGAATATTCAGTACTGGACCCAAATTGTAAATTCAATATCTCGAGATTTAAGAATCCAAATAAATCAAACTCAATTGCTCTGGATATCTTATGAAAATGTTTAATCAACCCAAGTGGATTCAATTCATTTAGATAAATAATAAAAATGTATCATTAAAAATACCACAGAAGGTTTAAAATCTAAACTTGTTTGTTTCTGATACTCTGTTAGTCCAAATAATTCCAAACCAATTTTGTTAGCTTAGTACTGCCATGTATTAGCTTCCCTAATTTTAGTAGAATTAATTGTGCAGTGATAATTGTTTAGTATAAAGATGAAGTTAGAATACCCTTCTGCACTAAAACAATTACATATGTTTAATGGTTAACCCAAATGATTTAGCACCAATTTTGTTAGATCACATTTAGTCATGTTTACTTAGCCCTCAAAGGATTTAATTTTAGGATCAACAAAACTTAATTGGTAGCCAAAACTTGATTATTAACTCACTGGAGTAAAACAATTGTGTAGGGAGTTTGGTAACTCCAATTAATCCAAACTCAATTGTGTTGTCTTCTACACATCAGTATCTTTCTGTAGAACTTTAGTTTGTATTTTTGTGACCAACAGAACTCAAGTTATGCAATTAAACATGTTTAACAAGCTTCTGCTATAATTTAGACATAAACAAAATAATGTTTAAATTCAATTAATTTAAAACCAAATTGTATTGTTTGATGTGTGCAGTAGCTATTTGTGATGCTTATGATTGTTATGTTGTGATGTTGCTTGAGTAGTTTAGTAATTGTTTGTATTTGTTTGTTTATTAATTAGACGAGAACGCTGTCGGATTTATCGAGGAAGGAGAGTTTGTTGAATCTGAAGATCAAGACCAAGGCCACTTTGCCGAGCAAGGCAAGCTACTCTCTGAGCTTGCACCCCAAATATATGCATCTACTTTAATAACATGTTTTACTCTTATGGCAAAGATTTATAAAACCCTTTTTAAAAGTATATGAGAATTATTTTGCCACCCTATGTAGAAATATAAGATAGTTATATCAAATTATAGGATGGGAAAAATAAATATTGTTTATTCAAAACTCTTTTGAAATTACTTGTGTGATTATGGAATGCCGAGATATCGGTGTTGGAATGGGGAAGTGGAGAATGGAGATGTTTATGAAAAATGCACAGTGTGTCCTTGTACTTACGTCAACCAGCCGATACCCGGTGCGACCACATTTACCCACATATGGGAAAAGGGCTTAGTCATATAATTTGCTCATATTAGTATGGGATGCCTCATCGACGGAGATGACTCCGTTATGCATGAGGGGATAGTGTGTTGATCTACCCCTGACCCGGGTCCTCGCTCAAATTCTATGAGAAGATAAGGAGGAGGATTGAAGGTTCCACCATAAATCGCCGGGCAAAACCTATGAGTCCTCACACTGAGATTCCGACGGGCTGGGTTAAGTGTTGATGGAAGTGTCATATGGGCAGGGTCCTATACTAGCATGAGCAAAGGACAGGCTAGGGTCGGTGGCTTACTTCGCATACACCCTGTATGGCGAGACGTGGCGGACACGATGAGCGGCCGGATGGATGTGGGAAAAGCGTGCTAACTCTGCAGAGTGTAAAACTATTCGAATAGCCGAGTCCTCGGATATGGACAGTTGGGAGGCCCTATTTTGACCATGTGCAAGTTTTTGGAAAAGCTTTAAATTTAAAAGAAACTGAAATGGAGATGGTGTTACACAGCTATACCAAATGGAGTGGTATGAGTTGGTGAAATAAATGGACCATGGTGAGCTATGGTCAGAAAAAGGAGGAGTTTTGGAGGAAACAAATACAATGGTGATTTCTTTAAAAAGATAGTTATAAAACTCTTCTTACCTTTTTCAATAAAGATATAGAGATGTTTTAAATAAATAAAAGTTTGCAACTAAAATTAAACTAGTGCATACTCATGTTGGGGTAGTTTGCGAGTACAATCAAATGTACTCATATTGGTTTCGTCCCTGGCTATTGTCTTAGCCAGGCTATGAGGAGGAGCACTATGCCGAGGAGGAGTATGACAACTTCTACGCGAACTAAGGATCTCCATAAGTCAGCTGCCTGTCGGGTCGTCTTCGTTAGGATTTGATGTCTACTACGCCGTAGCTTCCGCTGATATTTTGGTTTGGCCCATGAAGGCACCTATGTAAGACTTGGTCTAAATGACCATTTATGTAAGACTTTTAATTCGGTATTGTAACGGATGTAAAATTTGGTATCCAATTCGAATTATGTGCAACGACAGACTGATCACGGGATCGTTGTGTTAAGCATAATCGGGTATTTCGGACACCTAGTCCGGGGTCCCCACAAAAGCGTTGTTTTTTTAGTACCTTCTAGCGGCCCTTGTGATGCGAGGAATATGATGGTCGAGGGTAATTGGGCAAATAGCTTGTCATAGAATGGCCATTTCCCCTACTGATCGACACACTCGACTCAGGGGTAGACTCACATACTGTGAGCTAATTGTGGGTGTCTAAAACAATGAAACACCTTTTTAGTTTACATGCCATTGAAATTGTTAACATTATGTGATTCCTACCGATTAAACAAACTCGTCACGTTGTTCACCGACGTATGGATTTATGGAATAGCCGATGCATGAGAATCTGAATATACGATTTGTCGGAGAAGGCTTCGTGTGGTTGCTCGGTGGAGCAAGGCCGCCATTGGACAAAGCCAGCGACATTGGTGGAGGTGTATATTCTCCAGAGATCGCCAACCAGCCGCGTACTCGAACTTGCATTGGTGGAGCTAGAGTCATTTCGTGCTCTGAATTATTAAAACTACTAGTTGCGTGATTCCAACTGAGATATCTCCAGTCCACCAGTCCAGACTCCAGACAGAGTAGCTCATGTGTGCATGTGGAGCTTGCTAGCGAGCCTAGCCTAGGGTTGACATGCATATTATTGGCTAGCTTCACATGCAATTGCAAAATCATTTTTCACGTTGATCGATATGCAGCATGCCAAGTTGAAGGCTTCCTTGCTATACATATACTCTAATTTGATCCATCTTAATCACGGAGGCTAGCCTGTTGCCGTTCCGACGAAGCAACAAGCTAGCACCCAGCAGCTAGCCATGGGCAGATCCCGAGCTCCACTGCTGGCAGCCATCTGCGTGCTTCTCATCTGCGCCGCCGCCGTCTACACCGGCCGCTACCCGGCGGCCGCCGACACCATCAACAACCCATGTAGCTCCTCCCTATCGCGGGCGCTGCTCGCCGCCACCCGCCTAGACCCCTACATTGTCTCCTGCACCACCACCTCCCCCTTGTTGTCCTCCACCAGCAAGAAGACCACCGTCGGCGGGCCTCTGGAGACCAGCCTGCACAGCTGCATCCAGCCGAAGATGCCGGAGAACGCGCTCCCGCCCTTCTACTGCTGCCCGCCGACGCCCAAGTCGGAGGTCATCAACTTCACGCTGCCCGACCCGGCGGAGCCCCTCCGGGTGCGGCGGCCCGTGCACGCCACGGACATGGCAACCTACGAGCGCGTGATCGCGATGATGAAGGCGCTGCCGCACGACGACCCCCGCAGCTTCTTCCAGATGGCCAACATCCACTGCGCCTACTGCACGGGGGCGTACCGGCAGACGGGCGACCCCGAGCTGGCCATGCAGATCCACTTCTCCTGGTTCTTCTTCCCCTTACACCGCGCCTACCTCTACTTCTTCGAGCGCGTCGCCGCCAAGCTGCTCGGCGACCCGTCCTTCGCGCTGCCCTTCTGGAGCTGGGACGTGCCGGAGGGGATGAGGCTGCCCTACCAGTTCGACAACGCCTCCTCGGTGCTCTACGACCCCATCCGGAACCCGGATCACAGGGGGGACAGGGTGGTAGACCTCGCGTTCCCTCTCACCTTCATCGAGACCAACTTCTCCGCAGAGAAGCAGATCCAGACAAACCTTCATACCATGTACACACAGGTACGGTATTCTCCTACGCATAGCTAGCTAATTATTTGTCGATCGTATATAAGTAGTTGTGTACACTTTGGTTGGGGGTATACAATACATACGTAATGCACATCTGGGTCGGTTTAATTTCGTGCAGATGATCGGCAGCGCGTCTCTGCCGTCCCTGTTCCTGGGCAAGGCCTTCCGCGCCGGGCAGTCCGACAAGCCGGGGTCGGGGACGATAGAGCGGTCGCCGCACAACACGGTGCACACCTGGGTCGGCAACATCACCAAGACCAACGTGGAGAACATGGGCACCTACTACTCCGCCGGCCGCGACCCGCTCTTCTACCCGCACCACAACAACATCGACCGCCTCTGGGAGGCATGGCGCGGCCTCCCCGGCCACGCCGACTACACCGACACCGACTGGCTCGACTCCTCCTTCCTCTTCTACGACGAGGAGTCCCGCCTCGTCCGCATCACCGTGCGCGACGTCCTCGACATGGACAAGCTCCGGTACAGGTTCGAAGACGTCGGCATGCCGTGGGCCGACGCGAAGCCACCGGTCACCGCAGGCGTCAACACCTTCAAATTAGGATCCATGAAGTCTGTCCGGTTTCCCGTGTCCATCGACACGGCCGCCGTGACCGCGCAGGTGATGCGGCCGAGCCGCCCCCGGCAGGTGGGCGAGGAGGAGGTGCTGGAGGTCGAGGGCATCCAGTCGGACGGGACGCGCCCAGTAAAGTTCGACGTGTACGTTAACGCCATGGACTACGAGAAGGTGGCGCCAGGCGGACGGGAGTTGGCCGGAACATACGTCACCCTGAGCCATCCTAGAGCGGACGGCTCAGGGAAGTGGATGAAGATAGAGACAAGCATGACGGTGGCGTTGAGCGAGCTCCTCCAAGATCTGGGCGCCCAGGAAGACCCAAGTGTGACCATCACATTGGTGCCCAGAGGTGGCAAGGTGAAGATTGGAAGCCTCAGAATAGCGTACATAACGGAGTAAAACCGCATGCATCACCAACATGCTATTTTGCGAATTTTCTGTTTTGCCTAGACTATTTTTTTAATACAACTATATGGTAAAGATCTAGTGCAATTATTTTGCTTTTTTTTTCAACTATGTGTCGTTTGTGTATCAAATTGGTTTTCTTCTCCATGTCAACGGAATATACGGCTTGCAATGAAAACAAGAATTTTCAGTATGTTATCGTCCGAGTTAACTTAAACTGAATTTAAATTCATAAATTCTATCTGCAAACCAAAATCAGGTGGCTTCCACAGATAAATTACAAAGCACGCATGATGCAGCGGGTAGAGAGTTTATTTTTCGCTAACATGTGTTGTTATTTAAATCCAATTCAACCTTTTCCTTGGGATCTTTTTAATAAAGTAATATGAGCTCTGCTACACCCTCTAAGAGCATCTCCAACAGCTAATGTATTTTAGGACACAAAAAATGATCAAATGTAAAATTTACATCAGAAACATGTGATTTTTGTGTAAAAGATGTTTATCTACAACATCTGCCCTATAAACACGGCGCCATATAGGACGAGTGATCTGCCCTTAAATAACATCCTATAAATGTATTAAACATACAAAATTTTGATACGAAATACTCCAAATTTTGCATATGAACTAAACATTACTACGATGGAATACTAGTCTATGGTTCGAACTAATGGATCTTTCGACGACCACTGGAAAGAGGCGGAACGATCCGAGGTCCACTCCAATAAAAAGTAATTGGAGTCCACGGGGATCACCATCGAGGGGCCAGCCTCGTCTTCTTTCTTGGCCTTCTTCCGCTCCTTCTTCCTGTCATGATCTTGCTTGTACTACAAGTAGTACAGATTCTCCCCGGGAACTTTGCCATCGCCTACTCATGAGTGTCCAGCTGCGTTAGAACAACTGCAAGGCGGGTCACAGATGCTCGCAAGTGCTCAGTGTTGTTGTAGCTATTTTCGAAATAAGAGTATCAAACCACATGGAGCATAGTAAATGGTATTTCGCTTCTCGTTTTATTGTATGTACCTATACAAGGTATCTTAGTCAAAGCAGTCAAGAGTGTGTTGAAAGTGTTGATTTTGTTTGAACTAAGACCAACATAATTTAAATGGCAAGAAAACTAAAAAGAACAGAAAGAGTAAATGGTGATTGTGATGGAAACTACAATAGGGCTAAAACTTTATCGGGAAGCATTGTTCTACCACTAGCATATTACTGAATTGATTCGGCGTATATTGTTTATTATCTGTCTATCATGCAAGGGCGAAGTGCCATATAATAAAGGTACTGCAACCGTCAGACCAAAAGCACCACGATTATCAAGCCTCAGGGCCACGAAGCCCGAAAAACGTTATCGGGAAATCTTTACGTTTGCCTTGCCTCACTTGGGTCATGAAGCCCGAAAAATCCTGAGCTGGTCCAGTCTCAGGCTTACAAAAACCCCTGATTCACACCAAGGTCGAGGCAGACCGGTCCAGCTTGTCAGGATTTGTTGCGCTCGGGCCTCGGTTTTCAGCACCGGGCATTCTAGGCCTGGTCTAAAGCCCTGCTAGGCCTGAGTATGGCCAAGTATATCAGCAAGGGAAGTCCGGTGAGCTTCTTCGCTCGATCACCATGGTGGTGGTGGTGGAGGAGATGCATCGATCTGGTGGAGATCGAGTTGGTGAAAAAGCTCATTTGGCGCTATGTTCATGGTGATCCTTTTCGGGTTCGAAAAAAAAAAATGGTGATCCTTTTGGATGTGTTGACCATGGAGGTGGAGGCCTCATATCCTTCTTCCTTTTGGTCTTCATCGCCACTAATGCTCGACTCAAGGGCGTTCCTACTTAGGGTGTTTTTTTGCAAAAATGCAAGGACTCGGTTGTATTTCCGTTTTTTACTTTGAGGTTTCACAAGACGTTTTGAAAGGAGGCGTCGTAGCGGAGGAGCGATTTGATGAAAGTCAAATCATTCCCAGTTTGAGTTTGACGAAATTTGGCAAATCAATCCATTCGTTTCGTCCTCCTCCACCTTGCCGTCGGCACGGGGTGAGAGAGAGAGAGAGAAAACGAGAGCCTCCTCCTCCACCTCGCCGTCGCCGCCGCCGCAGCTCCACGAGGATGGGGTTCGTCTCCTTCGTGGGGAGGGTGCTCTTCGCCTCCATCTTCCTTCTCTCCGCCTACCAGGAGTACGTCCATCCTTCCCTCTCCAGATCTCCCTAGGATCCATCCGCTCGCGCTTGTTCCTCAACGCGCGGCCTCGGTTGGATCTCGCTCGCTCCGGCGGCAGATCTCTGCGGTGGCCGGCGTCGGGTAGGTAGGTAGGTAGATGCTGGGCAGATAGAGCGGCTCATCTTTCCGTACTGCCACTTCGTCTCTCGCTCAAACATCTGCTGATTCATAGTTTCCTCTGCAACTAGCTTCACCCTGCTGTCCTTCCTTGGAATTGGGAATTGTTTCCATGGAGAGGATTAACCTCCAGTTTCTGAATATAAGCATCACTGCAAACTACTGTAGTACTGTTGGCTCTTCTACAAGCCTTATTACGCTTACAAAATTGCATTTTATAGAATAGATAGATGCCCTCTCTCATCTCTGAGTTTCTGATTACCGCTTCCGACGATGTACACGCAGGTTCAGCGAGTTCGGCTCCGATGGTGGGCCGGCTGCCAAGTCTCTCAAGCCCAAGTTCAACCTCTTCGTCAAGCAGGTGTCTGCCAACATCGGAACAGCCGTGCCGCACATCGATGTATGCACGGACATTTTCCCGTTCCCTTGCCCCGTTGTTCTGCCGTCTCTTTTCTTTTTGGTTATAAGGATCCATTCTACCTAAGCTTTGATGATGCGCATGGCTTGTGTTTTCTCCAGATCAAGACTGTCATTGCCGCTACCATGTTCCTCAAAGCCTTTGGTGGCCTCCTCTTCATCATCAGCAGCTCCTTCGGAGCCTTCCTGCTGGTGGGTTTTTCTTCTTCTCTACTACAGGCACTCACTCTAGCATCTACAGATTTTTGTTGAGAGGGCATCGTGAAGATGAATACTGTTGTGGTGGTTGGCTGCCATTGTGCACACATTGGTTGTCAGTTTGCTAATTCTATAATTGCTACTGCTTCAACGTCTGATCTTGGTGCATTAGCTTTTGCGATGCCCTGTCCTAGCTTCTCAAAATGGAAACCTTTAACACTACAAATATCCTGAAAACTTCCAAGTATGGTGTCAGCTTCTCATTATAGTGTATGAACCTGTGTGTAGGCAACTGATTTGATGTGGCTGGAAAACTTACGCTGCATATCTATAACACCTTGCCTTCTCAAACATCAAAACCGAAAATTACAAATGATATGCTTTTTTGGTGGTTTTAGAAAGGTCTGATGTGTCATAGTCTAAATTTTGTGTTAAGTGGGAATCATTAAGATGCATACTGTTCTGGTGGTTTGTTGCAACTGGACATGCACTTTTCACACATTGCCTTCTCAGGCTTCAATCCAAAAGAGAGTCCAGTTGTGATGCTGTTTTGGTAGTTTCAAAGTGATGTGATGCTTTTGACTGTAAATGCGCTGTCGTGTCCATTTCATTGTATGTAGATTCGCTAAACTCTGCGCGACTGCTGCTGCTGCAGCGTGTGGCCTTCCTGCATTTGCCTTTGCAATATCCTGTCCAGCATCTGGACCTGGAAAACTTAACACTGTGATCTTTTCTTAAAGCTTCCAAATATGGTGGTAGGTTCGTCATTATAGTGCACCTTCTTAATGATATCCTCATATCTAATTTGATGTTCCAACATGCGACTTTCATACAACTGATCTTGCTAATATCCAGTTATAGCATCTCAAAATGGACAACTTTTAATTTGCTTGAAAGATTCCAGATATAGCCATGGATAGGGCTGCGTGGAAGTTAGCTATCCATGTGCCAGAAACATGACTTGGTTTCGAGATCTTATGGGTTTCAACTCTAGCCTACCCCAACTTGTTTGGGAATAAAAGGCTTTGTTGTTGTTGTTGTTGTTGTAAAGATTCCAGATATGGTGCCATTTCATTATTATGTTTACCCGCTTCACAGGCTCAGATATGTGTCACAACTAATATGTCCTAGTCGAAGAAAAGTATGCTCTATCTCTATAAAACAATGTTCACAGTCGTTTAGGACACCAGTCCATACGAAATGCTTAGGCTTGTTTATATCTGCAAGAAAGAAAACAAATAATAGACCCTATCGTTTTCTTTCCCTTTTTATTTATTGTTCTTTACCTGTTTTTGTGGAAGCATGAAAATATGTTGATGTGGCTCACTCGTGCAGCTTGTTTACTTGGCATTCATAACCCCTGTGGTGTACGACTTCTACAACCATGAAATGGAGTCGCAGCAATTCGTTGAGCTTTTTACCCAGTTTTCACAGGTCTGTTACACAAAATCTTGGCTTGTCAGACAAACCAACCTTTTTCATAATAGTCGACCTGTTATGAAGGGTTTTATTAACTCTTGTTGTTTTCTATGTCCAGAACCTTGCTCTCTTTGGTGCGCTGCTCTTCTTCCTTGGTATGAAGAACTCCATCCCAAGGAGGCACTCGAAGAGAAGGGCCGCAAAGGCCAAGACAACCTGATTGCTGAAGCCAGTGATCTGTACTAGGGTTGGGGATCGAAGCTATTGATCAGTTAATATTAAGCTCGTCGCGGTTACATACATTGCATATACTTTTGGAAATGCCCATAGAATATGTGAATTGGGCACTGGCAGAATTTGATGTGTAGGAATTTAAGCCGTTGCTTCTGGTTTTTGGTTGGGTGTTTTGTTTGTTTGTTTGGTGCCCTTGTAGACCGTTTTGCTGCAGAAACTGCTACTTGTTACAGCTCAAGATCAGAAGTTATAATTCCTGTCTGTTGAACTTTTATCTGCGTTATGGATTGATCGGTAACTTAGCGCTCGTGTTTTCGTGCATAATTTCGGTATCACAATATAAGCATGCAAAATTGTGAATACTATGAAAGTTGCTGCAGCGTCTGTTCGCTGCATGGCTGTTTCATTTATAGATGGCATCTAGATATGCTGCCAAATCTGGTGTAAGAGCATGTGTATGTCTAGCAGATCGTGGATAATCTCGTCAAGGAAAACAAATTCCTGATTCCCGCGAAACAGATATTCCATTCATATACTGCATAGTTGTACTGGAAATTAAGAAATGTAGCTGACACTTAACCATGCTGGACAATCGAAGCATGCATGTGAATTGAAAGAAGATGCGTATCTCCATGGCGAAGGGGAGAGGAACCCTTGAGGTGTACTTCTCTCCTGCTCCACCCCCACGTGACTAGCAGCGGCAGCAGCTTCGCCATGGAGGTAATATATACACTGCGCCTAGCGCCCATAAATTTTGCAATAGTGTTCTATAGTTTTTTGCAATGGTGTTCTATAGAAATACTGCCTGCTGGGTACGCATTTTCCATGGATCCCTGAAGCCACATGGTTCTGTTCATAGTTTCGTCACCACAACATAAGCATGCAAAGTTGTGAATGTCGGGAAGGTACTGTACGTCGTTGTGCTTTCTGCATGGTTGTCATAGTTGAATTTGTTGGATGATTCTATACTGGTATTGTTTTTTCTCTCATGTTCAAAAAATAAAGAAAGAAAAATAAGTCATTGTGTCGATATACGCAAATAATTTAAATATAGCATATTGATTCAAAGGAAATGAAGGTAATAAAATACATTGACAAGTTTTTCTTTGTATTGATCTAGCCCCTGGCGGCTTTGGGGCCCCAGATAACACAGGCCACACGGGAGGTATGTCCCTAATCGATCTTGGGCTCTCTCCTGCATTTTCTTGATCGGATCAGTTGTCACTAGCCGCAGATTCGTTTGCTCAATTAGCGTGTGTTAAGGCTGCATTGCTCCGCTAACTAATTACAAAACAAGTGTGATCCTTCTTCATTGATCTGATCCCCCGGTCTTGTCGCCTATCCTAGATCTGGCAAGTCTAACCAAGACTGCCCTGACGGTGCCCGTATTAACAATGTCTGCCAGATCTACACGCACACCCATCAGTTAGCTACTACTCGTAGCTGTTGCCACCGTGACCTACCGTCTGTCGAGAGATTACTCAAGTCATCATCTTCTAGGTGCTTGCTAACAGAGAACAGTACACTATTTGGAACTTAGTAAACCCAATCGTGGAGCTCAAACTCTGATTAACTAAGCAGGCAAGCATGTGAACTCAAACAAGATGAAGGATTCCCGGTAATCTCGTGTTTTGGATCGAGGCACATCATGTCATTTGCTGGGAATCTCATCGGGACGTATCCAAGACAGGGCTGACTTCTAAGGGCACCTCCAACGGGGTGGAACAAACGACACCCCAAAGTGTCCGATTTGGTCCGTTTGGGAGCGGACAACGGACAAACTTTGGGCCTTTGTACGTTTGGGGTGGGGGTGCCCCCAACGGCCTGGCGCAAAAGGGGCCAAAAAAAAAAGGTGGAACTTCAATGACTTAAATTGGCCGGAATCAAAATAGTTCGAAATGCAAATAGTTCACAATACAAATTGTTCAAATTTAAATAGTTCAACACACAATAAATAGAAATAAATAGGACATCACATGTCCTCGCGTTCACGGATCATCTTTTGCTTCTTGAGAATCCATGCCCTTTGCTCCGGGTCCATGATGGTCAAGTCGGCCATCATGATCCGGTTCTCTTCGGCGAGCAACGCAAGCCTCACGCGATTTTCCTCCGCCTTGGCCTCGAGCTTGAGCCGGTCTCCTCGGCCTTGACCTTCTCTTGCTCGATCTCGAGCTTCTTCCTTGTCATCTCCACATACCTTGCCATGGCTTCCTCCTTGTCCTTGCGTTTCTCCACGTACCTAGCGGCGGTGGACTCTTCTTTGCCGGCGATCAACGTCTTCAACGTCTCCTCCAATTGTGCTTGCGCCGCCTCACGCTTCACGTCTTGCGCCGAGGACTTGTGTCCTCTAGGCCGCACAGCCCGGCCACCCGAGCTTTGGCCGGGATTGGCATCATCATTGGGGTCATCGTTGGCCCTCTTCTTCGAGCCTTCAAGGCCCCCTTTCTTCATGGCGTTGTACCTCTCTTGCCATTTTGGACAACCCTTGATCATGTCCCAACAATGGCCCAAGGTGAACTTGGTCTTGAAGGCCACCTTGAAGTACTCCACACTAGTACAGAACGATGCTAAGGCAATGGGCCAAAACCCTCAATGGTCACGGAGAATGCATCCGTTGCCCCGCTTCCGATACTGATGTGGACGCATTCATCTGCAACGGTTATTTTAATCGTTTGCGTTGTGAATCATATATATTAAAAAAAAAAGCAGGCCAACCGGTCACCACCGGTAGCTGAAGCAATCAATGATAACTACAGTACTGCACTTTACTAGTCTTTTACAGAGGACACATTCAGATTTAAATAATACTATATGTCAAAAACACACAAGACACAAGGTTCATAATACACTAGAAAATTATGCCTCCACTCGCAAAAAATTCACTACTGCTCGCAATGAAAATCCACCCAGATCATCACGTCTTGCCGCGCTAGTCCTTACTCACAATAGAAATCAATCTAGGCCACCGGGACTTGTAGCATCTGTACATGCACGCCATTCTTCAAGAGATACTGCATAAGTAGTGCAAATTTTAGAACAGACACAAGGTATAGCTGCATATTGATGAAACAACAAAAGTATTAATCTGGCATCCAATACTATTCATGCTGGACCAAGTATTTAATTAGATTAAGAACAGATCGATGCAAATACTAGTGGCTTCCACTTTATTGTATTTCTTCCTGCCCTTTTCAAGAACGTATCGAGATACCTATTATCGTCCGGCCGGAAAACAAAGAGATAGCAGTTGCAGATACGAATTGTAGAAGCGTACAAGATGCAGATCCAAAGACATATATTGTGGTCCGGCCGGAAAACCAAAGAGAGCAGCCGCAAATACGAACTACGGGAGCATACTAGCTAGCGGATCAAGATGCACGAGAGAGAGAGCGCGTACCCTAACAAGCTTGTTCATAGCACCTGGATTTGGAGGCCACCGTGATCCTCCTCAGGTACAGATCGACAAGATCCCCTCAATTAGCAGCTCCTTCCATCAATCCATCCGCGTGAGCTGGTACAGCAGCAGCCGCAGCCGCAGCCTGCGCGGACACTGACCGGACGCCGACGGAGGGCATTGTCTAAGTATGATAGGGAGAGCAGCCCCTGCTGCGTAAGTTAGAGGAGGAGAGCGGCGGCTGTGAAGAGAGGATAAGGGAGAGGAATGAGATCGAGATGTGCGGCGCCAGCGTTAGGGTTAGGATGTCTATTTATTGGACTGGCTAAATGGGCCTTTTGGGCCTGTTATTTTGCATACGGACTCATATTTCTAACCGTTGCCGATATTGTGTACTCACATTGCAAACAGTTAAATAAATCTAACCGTTTCCGATGTGTCGCGATTTGCGGGCGCGGCCTCTTATTTTCGACGCACAGAGTCGTTTTTCTGTTGCCTTTGTGCTGCCGTTTCCATAGAGGGGTATCCGATGTGCGTTCTGTACTAGTGCCAAAGCTTGATTCATCTTGTCCTCCACCCCATAGCCGCTCACCGGCCGGTTCTTCACATGCTCGTAGGCCGCTTGGAATTTGCAACACTCAGCCGAGATGTGTTGCCACCTCTTTATGAGTGAGCCCTCATTGTGATCACTCTCAATCCGGTAGGGCGGCAATTTCCTTTGCTCATGGAAATGCTTGTGCACCCTAAACCAAAATGCGATGCCCCTTTGTTGGGCACCCCATTTTGCATTTTGGCCACAAGTCATCCATGACTTGCATAGCACCTTGTCTTCCTTGTCGGTGTAGGAGGCCGTGCGGATGTTCTTCCGCTTGAGGCTCGCCGCGAGTAGGGCGTGCTCCTCGTCGATGTCGAGTGGCTCATCCTCAATGTCGACCACATCGGGCTCCGTCTCGGGCATGGTCGCGTCGGGGTCTTGTGTGTCGAGGTCGGCCGGGTCGAAGTAGGTGTTGGCCTCTTGTGTCTTGGCCTCGGCAGGATCGAACGGGGTGCGGCCGTTGATCATGTCGTCCATGGCATCGTCGGCGAAGTAGGCCGGGTTGGCAGGCGTCGTCGGCGGGAACTCGCTCCCGTCGAACATGAGGGCACGGGCCTCGGGCATGGTCATCCTGCCACCCGCCATCGTCTTCGATTTGCCACGGGACAGCCCGTCGCCGGCAGTCGGGGTCACGTTGAGGTCGAGCGACTTCGGCTCGGCCGGGACCGACGAAATCTCCGGCGAGTCCTCGCGGGAACCCAGCCGCGACACTGGGTGGTGGCTGGCGGCCGGCGACGGCGTCGAGAGGCCGGGGGACGAGGTTCTGGGCGGCTTCCCTTTGGCAGAAGAGACCGAGCTTCCGGCCGACGGAACCGTGTCGGGGGAGAGGCCGGTGGCAGCAACAAATGCCCCTGCAAAAGCTCCCCTTTGAGGAGAAGGACAGCTCGGGCGGCGGCCTGGGCGGCGATGAGGTCGGAGTTGGTCTATTGCGTGATGGCGGCGAGCCTCTCCTTCTCCTTGGCCGCCTCGAGGGCGGCCTTCTCCTCTGCCTTCTTCTCCCGAGTCCTCTCCCTCCGGCCTTGTCGCTTGGCCAAGGCCGGCTTTATCTCCTTCTTCACCACGAGTAGGGCGGCGCCGGTCGCGGCCGTGGACTTCGACAGCCCGTCCTCCATGAACGGCAGGGGGCGGCGGCGGCGGAGAGGGCGGCTGGGGGCGGCGGCTGGGGAGGGAATGGGCAGCCGAGCGAGGGTTTGGGAAGGGGAATGAAGAGCTGGGTGGCTGGACCTTGGGCCCGACGCGGACATGGAGGACAAAGCGGCGGACCGAGAGCCTGTCCGTCCTGCCCCAAAGCCGCCCCAAAATTGGGCCGAGTTTGGGTCCAAAACTGGTGTCCGGGCGGACACCAGTCCGGATGCGCCAGCCCGTTGGAGCTGGGAATTTGTCCGTTCGGACAAAAGCGGACTGGGCTGGTCCGTTTGCGCCAGCCCGTTGGAGGTGCCCTAACTTACTACACGGCACAAGTTTTTTTGTAGCCTCGTGGCGCGTATCATCTCCATATCCAAAGAACAAGATGGAGATTATTGTGGAAGGGACACTTACTAAGACTTGGCGCACAAGATGGGGATACATACACGAACGACAAGAGGACATAAGTAAGCGGCATCGTCCATTACACCATGCATGTTGTCGACACCACACACCATATATCCTTAAACTCTAGTTAGATCGATCCAAACTCGGCAAGTTAGTACTTCAACTCGTTGAGAACCCATCGAAATCATAATTTGTCTCCATATCTCTACATAAATAATCGATTGAAGGATTTGCGCTTTCTCTCATCATATAGGATGCTCGAACATGGCTAAATATTGTATCTATCCTCGCTTGTTGGCGAGAGTTATTTTATTGTACAAATAAAAGTACTCGAACGATCTTCGGAGGAAGGTTGTCGGGTGACGAGATCATGGGACCCAGGTACTGCCATGAAAGACAAAGGTAACCCACCAGGCATAGGGCGTCCTAGCCCAATGATGCCCCGGCTTCCAACTGAAGCCAGGCTGTCGTATCATCATGGAGTACACGAGAAGTCAACCGAAAACTCCTAGATATTATTGTACCATTTTTTTTGCATCAAGAGTTGTGAGTAAGGATTGCTCCGTCATTTGTAACCCTACACGGCTACACCAGACCAATTATTCAAAGCACGGTAGAAGCCTATTGAGCGGTATGGCTTCACCCTAGAATCTAGAGCCTCACAAGATCCACCATAGTGTGATCGAGACCCCGTTTCGAGGCATGATCCAAACGGAGGGATAATAGAAACCATCCCGGGAGAGTTTTTCCTCCTTTTCGGAAAAAAGTAGAGGTAAAAAAAACTTAGGCGCTCAAATTCTCTATTCCAGCAGAGGTTTGGTTGCATCGATGCCGCCCCACTTCCGCACACGGCTTGAAGCTTGTGCAGCCTGCAATCGTGGACGTCAAGGTCAATATTTTTCTTAGAGGAAAATTTGCATAAAATATGTCTGAAATCACACCAAGAATAAAATCAGTCATGAATCATATGATAGCGGGTGGGTGCTCAAGATTTGAAATGTTGTATGGCAGCTACTCATATATCAACAGTTATGAAGTTGGAGCCTAATAATCAACAACTATCTATTATAAGGATGAACTAATATATATTTCTCCAGCCAATCCTTTCTCTAGTTCTTGTAAAGTAGAAGTGTTCATAAAGTTTTGCTAGAAAAAGAGGCATGGTACAAACTGGAAAGGCGATGGAATTGTATACCTCTGCACCCCAATCTGTTCTCCACACCATGAAGAGCAAGATCAGTGTCTGAAGCCCAATCCCGCAAAGCATGCCAGCCCAGATCCCCTGAGTACGTCAAAATGAATGTTTGTTCATTACCGATATCATATATAAGGCAAGCTTTCCCCCATTTTTTCAATCAGTTTGCTCTAGTTCAGATTAAATACCCCAACTCCGTAGTTGAATTTGTAACCGAGCAGGTAGCCCAAGGGCAATCCGAAAGCATAGTAGCAGCCTAGATTGATGTATGCGACAAGGCCTTGCCATCCTCCTCCAATAGCAACTCCTGAGATTGTACCGTGAGTGAGACAAAGTTGAGATATATACTCCCTCCATTCACAATTATAAGATGCTTTAATATTTTCTGAAATGCATGTATCTAATCAAAGTCGTTTCAGTGTCACTCATTTTGATCCAAACATAGTCCATATTGAAATATCTAAAACATCTACTAATAAGTATGAACGGATGAAGTATTTTTTTTCTTTTCAAAAAGTGGTGGTTCAGGTGAGATGATGAAGAAAACAATATATATCTACATTTTTACTTACCTGAAATCACAGGTTGCACGCTGTTGAGCACCATGGTGACGCCGAGCAGCCCCGCGATCTTGGAGACTGCCTGCTGGAGCTCCAGATCACTGGTGTAGATGACTGAGAATTTGTCCCTGAAGATCAAGACGAGGACCATGCATAGCAGCCCGATGAGGAGCGACTCGACGAGGACAACGATGACGGCGTGCATCGCAGCCCTTGGACGGCCAGAGCCCAGCTCATTGGAGACTCGAACGCTGAAAGATCAGGTCACGGGAACAGTTCAGTAACCTGATATCAGCATTGAGGTGAAGTATTAGTGTCTGACCTGATTGCAGCGTTGAGGCCAATAAAGATCATAGTCTCCCATCCGTTTATGTTCATGCTGAAAAACCACAAACATATCTTCAGCTATATAGTTGATTCGGTAGCAATTAAGAATGTAATTTTTGTAGTAGCAAGTGTAAGCAGTACCAGATGCCAAGCGAGCCGACGGCAATGGTGGCGTCCTCGAGATCGCCGGTGAGGACGGTGATCATGCCCATGTACCAGATCTCGCGGCAGAGCATGACGGCGGACTCGAGGGAGAGCTTGACGAAGGGCCACATGTCGTTGAATGCCGCCATGGACCACCCCCTCCAGCCGTCCTTGCACCACCCGATGATGTAGGCCGCCTGCGCCAGCGCGATGGTCCAGAGCGAGACGTTGTAGGCCGCGGCGGCGCCGGGCAATCCCCACCCGAAGACGGTGACGGCGAGGTAGGTTAGCGGCACGTGGAAGACCAGCCCCGCGACGCCGATCCATGCCATCACAAGCACCTTGCTCTGCGCCTGGAGGAACTTGCCGGCCGGGAAGTAGACGGCGAAGGAGAATGCGCCGGGAAGGATGTAGAGCGCGAACCGCGCGGCCTCGTGCGCCACCTCGGGGTCCTGCCCGACGGCGAGGAGGATGGGCTCGGCGAGGACGTAGAAGGGCACCATGCACAGCGCGGCGGCAGCGAGCACGATCCAGGAGCGCTGCAGATAGACGCCCAGCTTGCTCACCTGGCCGGCGCCGAACGCCTGCCCGCACAGCGTCTCCAGCGCGCTGCCCATGCCGAGCAGGAAGCCGAGGGAGAAGGTGGAGAAGACGGAGAGGCCGATGGAGGCGGCGGCGAGCGGCATGTTGCCGAGGTGGCCCACGAAGATGGTGGTGACGGAGCTGACGGCGTAGCCGCTCAGCGTGGCGATGCCGATGGGCGTGCCGATCCCCCACAGCCGCTTCGACTCCTCCCACACCATCCGACCGGCCTCCCCCGGCGTCGTCACCGCCGGCGCGTCGCCTCTTTCAACGGAATCCATCTTGCCACCACCGACCTGGTTTCCTTGCACGCAGCAGCAGCACCAAGCTAGCTCCAGCTCGATCTACCTACTCATATTGAAGTGCATGGGCGAATCTTGGCGATGCGTTCTCTACTACAGAATATTTTTTTCTTCTTGTCAGATACTCATATTGAAGTGCACCGGCGAAATGGGTCTTCCGTTACTCACTATGGTGTTTGTTTTTGTTCTTCTCGTGGCGCATTGTTGCAGGCCACTGAATTGAGGCCCACGCAATTTGATCCAGACAGCTTTCTTCATTGTGTTATTAAAATCGGAGTCACTCTGCACCGACGTTTCCTATTTGACGCCCGTTGCGTCTGTTAGAGACCCAACACGTAGGTTCTCGTTTTGCTTTTTAATTGGAACATTTGTGAACCAATTGGAACCAATGCCAAAACTTTCTTCACCCAAGGGCAATATGTGAACTCTTGCAAAACATGAAAAATTATTCACCCCCCAATCCTCTTAATTAGTAGGAGCTTGTCAGCCGCTAGAAATTTGCCGAGAAAGAGTTCAAATGAACATTTTGCATTTGTCTGAATCTAAATCTTGGCCAAATTTTGCATTTGCTTGGACCCCACTCCTTCCAAAACCACTTCCTATGAGTGGTGATTTTCGATCCCGCGAAACTTTTGCAGGTAGGCAGAGGAGGCTCAGTACACATCTCATGCAACTTAGGCATGTATGCAGCGTTCACGCGATACATCCCAAGTAGCCCATCCATACCATATCGTGGTGCATGTGGGAAGCAAACTCTGGATGGCAACACGCTGCCTGAGCGCTCGAGACGCTTGGTACATGGCGTCCACTGTTTGACCGCTATAGGAGATGCAGAACCATGAGGGAGTTTTCCGGACCGGTAAGAGATAGACGAGATTTTTGTGGCCGGTCTGCTGGGCTTGCGAGCTCATGTTGGGAGAAGATACTCATGTTTGCATCATATTTATGGATAACTAAAATAAAACAGTAGGGGGGAATACAAAATGTTTTAAAGTATAATAAAACAGAGCCAACTAGCCATATGTTTTTTTATCTTCTATAAAACAGCAGTAGCTCTGCCTTTCAATTAAAAGAGTGAAAATTTACAAACAAATTACAAGGGGCACAACTGTGGAAAACCCGTAGCAAAAGCTCACAACACAAAAACCCACTTCTTGAATGTAATCAAATTTCCGCCAAGACCATATCAGCTACCTCCGGATATGTGAGGTCAGCCAAATGTTTGAATAAAGATTGAAGTAGTGGTAAACACTAAATTGAATGTGAAGAGACTTAATATGAATAATCCCATAGCCATCTGCGGAACTTTCCTGGCAAATATATGTTGCTAGGCAGATGAAGTATATTTTGATTAGTTGCTTGGCAGAGGACGTCTCTTGTACCTTACCATGACTTTCCCTTTAGGCTCTGGCAAAAACTTGCTCCAGTCTGGCTTGGGGAAAGAGGAAATCAGCTCAAGTTCAAAATTCCTCAACAAATGGCTGAAAATTATTTTGAGTTGCATGTAAGCATACGCCTCACCACCGCACGCATGCCTTCCACCACCAAATGATGTGTAAGAGTATTTACCACCAGCTTTGTCCTCCTCCCTTCCTGCCCGAAACCGATCTGGATCATACACCTCAGGATCCTTGTAAATGTGTGGCAACTTACCATTCACATTTACAAGGTTCACTAACGTGTGACCTTTGGGAACACCATATTCAATGCCCTCTTTTGTACGCACGACGATGTCCTTCTTTACCTGGCGGACCAACGATGGTAGAGGAGGGTGCATCCTTGCCGCCTCCTTGATGCAACTATGCAGGGTGCCCATCTCTAACAAAACATTATAGTCTATCTTGCCATTGTACTTACTAATTATCTGTTTTTGCTCCTCTACAGCAGCCTCAAAGTACTTTGGATGGCTCAAAAGGCAAGCTCCAGTCCATGCGCTTGTCATGGCGCTTGTGTGTTTTCCAGCGAAGATCAAGCCGAGCATCATCCCGCTGACCTCTTCTACGTTTGTGCCACGGCCACTTTTATATGTTGAATCCATAAATGACTGAAGCACATCCTCCTCAACTTGGTTCAAGCTCTTGCGTGACCTCACAACCTCAGAGATAATCTCTGTAAGCCTTATCCGTGCTCTGTCACGGCGGCGGTTTACCGGAATTGGGATGTGCGGGAACATGAAACTGGCAAAGTTCACACCTTCCTCAATCTGATGAAAGTTTGTGCAGAACTGCCCGAACATCTTCTCTCGGACCTCTTTTCCAACAAGACATCGACTTGAGATCAGCATTAGTAGCTCCTCAAATTCATATTTCAGATCAACAACCCCTTGTTCTCCCCATTTAGCAAAGTAGCTCTGTGTAGAACAAAAACATCATTAGATCAGGGGTTAAATCCAGCACTTCATAACGTAGCAAACATACATGACCCATAGATTTCTGAACCCCACATCAGTAAACACATGTATAGGACGTACTTTTGAAGGAAACGATGATAGTGTTTGCCCCAAGCTTAAAATAAATGTTGACCAACACGTTTTAATGCAATACTATTTTGTCAGCCCAGTAAAGATATGATGTGTGAGTGTCCTATCTTAAATATTTTGAGTATTAACTTCAAATAACTCTGATTAATAAGTAACATATTTGCAGCATATTGTATATATAGATAAATATAGGTATGGGAAAATGGCTTTCATACTATTCAGAATATGAAAAGGTTCATATATACAGTGTCCTAACGCAACTAATACTTGCCCGCTCGCCCTTGTTTTTATTATAATTTTGCTGGTCGGAAATCTTATTATGTGCTAATGTGGTTTATTTCTCGGGGCATGCATGTCAATAAACTGACTGACCCAGATTGCAGTGTCGGTCTACATAGATACTATAATGACTAATAAAGGCAAATACACTAGTATGACAATTTATCAGTGTATTTATTTAACAACCGAAAATAGACTAGGGTAACTATGCATGTCAATTAACATGTAGCAAATGAACTACTTGACTTAAGCTTGTGCTCAGAATGAAATAAATAAAATGACCAAGGTGCTAAAAAGAGTGATTGTGGGTTAGATTGTTATTCACCTCTACTTCTTGAAGCATTGGATCTACATAGCTTCTGAGTTTTGCTGGCCTTAGAGACTCAATAAAGAAGCGAGTTTGCTCCATTCGAGTAGCGTAATCTACAGCGAAGCCCATTTCTTTGCCAAACATGGGAACTGTGAACTCATTTAAATTACCTTGTGTAACCTCTGACTCCAAGCTTTGGAAGAAAGCACCGGAGGCCTCCTGCCCAACTAAGAAGGTTCCACTTTTCCAAAGAACAGTGATTGTGAATGCACTGCCAAGCTTGTTATACAGATAATGCATTGTAGCTTCAGGGCCCTTTGTAAGCAGAGTAGGTAAGAGTCCCAGAAGAGCAATACCCTTCACCTCAGGTGGAGGTGGTAGTGTACCCTTTCTCCTACTTCCAATCTTGGTGAGAACTGATGTGATGAGAAAAAGAGCCAGGCACAACCAGACGGCGCTAATTGTCAACTCCATGTTGTTGTAATTCGTAGGTGCTCGAGGGTGTCCGGATTGGAAGAACCTGACGATCATGCTTCTTTGGTTAATGTGGTTAATTATCGCTAGATAAATTACAATAATATACTTGTGCAAGTAAGCATGCATAGTATGGCAAATCTATGTAGTTAAGATAATGAACTCTATCTTACAATACATGCAAGGCAACACAAAGATCGTACCGATCGTATCCTAATTAATAATGGATGTGTCAATCAACTCACAAGCCACAAGGAGAAATAGGCCATTATTACTGACCATTTCATACACATCAACAAGAAAAGTTCATTGGATCATCAGATTCAACTTGGCTGACTTCATGGAGCAACAGGTCAAACCAGCAACCTTTTTTACCCTATAATGGTGGTGCATTGGCAAGAAGGAAATCACGATGGTCATCAACCATGGAAGATAAGCGGGGTTGGACCGTAATCCTATAGTATACGAAATCTCTCTCTCGCTCTCTCTCCCCAGTATGACGCACTGAAAAGAGCATGCCTTGAGCCCAGGTTATGAGCAGGACCAAAGATCCTACTATAGGCCAGAGGAGCATGCATGATGTGTGTGCTTGGCTCAGCGGAGACGATAGAAAAGCTTCCTGTACGTCTTCTTCTAGTCACTACTAACTAGCTACATCACACATGTATACCTGAACACAAGAGATTTCCAACCGTTTTATCCCCATTTCCATTAATCACTTAAGGGAAATACAAAATTTAGTTACCTCTTACAACCATAAACATGAAGAGAAGCAGAAAAAAGCAAGAGAGGAAGGGATAGCGAGCTGGTGGGAGCCTGGGACAGCAACATGAAACCTACTCCCTCCGTTCCATATTAGATGACTTCACTTTGTACAAATGTGGATGTATCTATAAATGTAATAAGTCTAGATACATCCATATTTCGATGAAATGAAATCATCTAATCTAGAACGGAGGGATTACTAGAGAACTCAATCTCGAGCAAGCTATCTTGGAATTACTAAAACCATATGACACAAGAGATAGTATATCGAGCATACCTGAACACACCCTCCACGAATGCACCAGCTTCAGTTTGCGGACAAGGATCGATGTCTACCAGCAATGTAAACTCCAATCCTTGCTGAATTCATTGTGGCCACACTGATGCATCCATATATATAGCCTTCAGCCCCAAGATTGCTAAAGATACTAGCAACAGCATAATTATAAATTAGTAATGATATCTGCAGGTAGCCGGCCCCAAGATTATTTGTGCCAAGTCAATGGTGTTAAGCTGGTAGTTAATTGTGGAGTATCTATCCGAATCTGTAACCAATATGATACGGAGCGTGCTAGCATGTTTCTTTCACACAAGCCTAGATGGTTGTACCCCACTACTCCATACTCTATCTCTCTCTTATTATAACCTCTGCCAAGGATATCGCTTTCCCAGGGTATATGGAGACCCAACACAAGTATAGATACAAAAATCGCCAACTTCGAAAAGATAAGGCTATGCGATGGAACACACACTTTTTTTTAGAAAAAAATGGTGAACGATTTAGAATGCCATTGCACATGTTTTAATAAATTATGTCGATGCTTCATTAACGAATCATCAGAATTGGTCTGTTTTTGCACCATGTATCATAACAAACAATAGTGCTAAACGACTTTCCAAATTCTTAGTTAAAAAGTAGCCAAAAGGGTTTTTGTTGTTGTTGCATTGCACACGGTTTGCCTCTGCAAGCTCATCAACGAGTCCCTTCAATTTGCCGAAGTAGACCGCATGCAACGCTCATATCTCCCTTCTTCGGGTCGCCGAAGAGCAGATGAATGATCCGCGTGCATGACTGCAAGGCGGATATTTCCTAAGAGCGTGATTATAATGAACTCAACTACTGACTAGTGTGTTTGAATCGGACAACAGGTCAACATATATGTTTTTTATTCTCAATGGTATCTCCAAGCTATTAGAGTAGCTAATTAAGTATATTTCGCGATATGGTCAGCTGTTCCTTGATCTCAGGAAGCATGTATAGATTCGTATAAGAGCGTGCCCAGAACGAGCTGTGACTAGAAAACGAAGTTTTAGTCTGAGATCTGATGAATTGATACGGGAAAGGGTTGACTTAATAGTATGTATCGTTCCACGCGAGTCATGCAACGGTTCATATTGTAGTTTACGCTGCAATACAGCTTACTACTTTGTAGACGTGGCTTAATAATACGTCCATTATGCCTATAGTTTTGCTCAACAAACAAGGGCTTCTTCAGATCGCGATGAATGATCCGCGCACACGACTGCGAAGCGAACATTTCTTAGATCACTGTCTGGTGCTCGGGGGCTGGTACCAGAATCTCTAGAGAGATCGGGCCAGCTGGAGGGTATGCCATGCTCGTCCTTTCCATTGCCAGACTCATCTTTCTCAAGAGTGAGTTCTTCAGGCGACGCTCGGTCGTGCCCTCGACTCTTGATCGAAGCGTACTTGTTAATATCAAAGAACTTACCACGCATTCAGAAGGAGCCTTGGACTTTCTCTCTTCTCCCGCACAGTAGAAGAGGCGATATTTCTGATCTCCCCCGGTAAATCCACCTCGCCGCCGGCGAATCGCCGGTTCCCTCCTCCTCCCCGGCCGCTCCGGCGGCGGGAGGATGGGGGAACCAAGATTTCCGGTGTGTACATAGCGTAGGAGTTATTAGGGTTCCAGCCGGCGTCGTCGTGGAGTTGGAGACGGGGCCGGAGTGGAGTTTGCAGGAGGTGCTTGCCTTCTCCGGTGGTGATGCTCTTCGGAGCTTCGCGGCGGAGCTCCTCCTTCCGCGTGCTTGTGGCGGTCCTTTGGGGCCGGCAGGTACGCCTATCCCCTCGCCAGATCTCGGTGCGGCGGGTCTGGTTCTACAAGAAGATGAAGTGGTTGCTGTTGAGGTGAGGCGATGCTGCCGGCGGAGCTCGCTGGAGGCTCTCCGGGGTTCGAGGATCGGCGATTTCCCGCTCGCAGGGGATCTTCTTTCATTCCAAGGTCTGAGTGAAGAAGTTGCGGCGGCGCATCTCCGGCACGTCTTGCTCGTCGTCGATGACATCGGGTTGCAGAAGGACCTTGTTGTATTTTCAATCTTTGTGGTGCTCCTTCCTGTAATTTCCTTGCTTCAATAAAGCAGCTATTTCCCGCAAAAAAAAAATATCAAAGAACTTGCAAAATTGATACGGTGAGATTTCCATTGACCCTCAAGCTTACTTGTTAGCTATACATGGATGGAAGAGATAGCGGAAATCTCAACAGATCTGATTACACGGGATACACAACGTACACCCACGCATGCACACGTCCTATGCAATACTCTTTAACGTACCAAACTACTTCCTCCGTTCCAAATTAATTGATTTGGATTTATCTAAATATGGATGTATCTATACTTATTTAATGTCTAAATACATCCATATTTGGACGTACCCAAGTCAACTAAATTAGAACGGAGGGAGTAGTAAGCTAGGTACCAGACTTTATGATTTCAACACATATGCTAACCATGGCCAGGATGACGCCGTGTCGCCGCACATGGTAGTAATACTCAAATCGACAAATGTAAACTGGAACAAGGAATTTTGTTTTGGTATATATACACACCTGCAATTTCGCTGTCACCTACATATCCAGTAGTTTCGGACGGTGTCTACTAGGTTGCGACATGGATGTCCAGGGCCGTCTGATTGTACGTTACTTCAGGCCGGCCGACGTACGTCACAGGAGCTGCACTAACTAGCTTGATGCTAGCTGCCATGGCGCCCATATATATTTTCTAAAACTATTATTCAATATGCGTGAATCAACTCGTGTGAATATAATTGCGCTAAATCATCGTATCTTGCTCTTCCATTCGCAGAATACTACGAAAAGTGATCTTGACATCTTGGATTTTTGCAGTTGGCAATTTTAACCGTATTTTTGCTTGGTGCAATGCCGATAGGGCCGGTCTACACATTTTGGAGGCCCCGGGGCCAGACAAAAAAACTAGGCCCTCGCTACCATTTTTTTTAAAGGATGCTACTTGGGAGCGTACACCCACTTTTTTAGATTGGAGCGCACGCGCCTAATACGGAAAGTGCACACAACCTAGCAAAAAAGGACATTCACATTAGGGGACCACATCCAGGACGTTCCTCTAACAGTTCACAAGCCCACCCAGGCACACAGCATGCAAACCTCCCTCTCAGTGCTTTCCCCCACATGCACATGTAAAGTAGTTCGAAAATTAAAAAATGCACTACTTTTTATTCGATTGTCAAAATAAAAATCTGTTTTCACCATTTTGTTCCCCTCGACGAGTTCTTCGAAATGAGATTCCATAAGGAGACGTTTCGTCAATTATTTTCGAAAAGCAACTTTGTATTATAAACTTGCTTCTCCATCACAAAAAGCAACTTCATACTATAAATCACCAGAAAAGCAATTTTGTACTATGAACTTGCTTTTCTATACAAAATCAACTTTGTAATATAAACAATATGAAAATAACTTTGTACTATAGACTTGCTTTCCTATAACAAACACGAAACTATGGTTTATTTTGTAGAAAGAAGTTCTCTATCGACTACATAGTTGATATTATAAAAAGCAACTTCTTGGATGAAATTGTGATAGAAAAGCAAGTTTATGATACAAACACTAGTAGGAAAACCCAATTCTATGAAAGCTTATTCTGTGGCGCACCTTATAGCCGTGCGCCACAGAATAAGGCTATTCTGTGGCGCACCAGCCATGGTGCGCCACAGAATAGCCTTATTCTGTGGCGCACGGCTATAAGGTGCGCCACAGAATAAGCGCGGGCCCCACACCAACGAACGGGTCTGCCACTTTTGACCTTATTCTGTGGCGCACTGGGTCAGGTGCGCCACAGAATATGTTTATTCTGTGGCGCATCCATGCAGGTGCGCCACAGAATAAGGTGCTCTGGCCCCACAAATAATTGGGGGGAACTATTCTGTGGCGCACCTGACCCAGTGCGCCACAGAATTAGATTATTCTGTGGCGCACCAGTTAGGGGTGCGGCACAGAATAAATGTACCAGATATTTTATAAGGCCATCTCCACCCACTTTCCCCTACCCATTTCTCATTTCCTCTTCTTCCTCCTCTCCTCCCAACTCGTGGTGCTCCTCCTTCCCATCCATTTTTGACCATATATTTCTCCTTTTTTTTTAGTTAAACTTATTTTGATTGATAGACTCCTCCATACATAGTCTCCTTTCTCCCATCTTCTATTTTGGATCAAATCTACAAGGTGAGAAAGGTTATTGTGCTTTGACCATCTTGTTGGAAATGTTTGGAGGTACCTTGAGAGACCCTTGAGATTGCCGGAACGTCGATTAACTTCCGTTCCGGCAACTTCGGGTACTCCATATGTCCCTTTTTTAGCAAAGGTCATGCCGGATTTTTTCGTGAAATTTGGCATGACTTTGTTAAAAATAGGACATGTGAGGTATTAATTGTGCTTGTGCTTCCGACCATCGTGTCGTTGAGATGCCGGACTTAGATGTGTTGTGTGTGTTTGTGTGTGCATGCATGTTGCGCCTCTAATTAAGTTATGTACTCTCGTTTCTTCTCTATGTATAGCGCGTAGTCAACCATGGTCATAATGATGAGCTCCAGTCAAATCAGAACATACAAGGACCAAGCGAAGGCGGACATGATTCGGTCCAACGGGAGGCAGATAAGATGTCCGTGTCGAAAATGCAAACATGAGAGGTGGATACACCCTGATTCTGGATTATTGGAGGAGCACCTGCTCAGGCACGGTTTCATGCCGGAACAAGCCAAACAAGATCATCGTCATGACGAAGGAGATGCCCGCGGCGGACAAGATGATCATGACGAAGGAGATGCCCGCGGCGGACAAGATGATGACGAAGGAGATGCCGGTGACGGACAAGATCATCATGATGACGAAGGAGATGCCGGCGGACATGATCATCATGACGAAGGAGACGAGCAGACCCCGCTAAGTTTGGGCTTGCATGATGCTCATTTTCAAGAACTGCTTCTCAGTCAGACGAGCAACGACAGAGAGAAAGCCAAGCTAGCGCAAATGGGGATAGACGGGATCACTCCGTTGTATCCTGGGTGCCGGCCTCAGGATACGCGCTTGCAAGTAACGCTTAATGCTATGGAGATGAAGTCGGGAAACAGTTGGACCGATAAGAGCTTCAACCAGAACCTGAAATTCTGGCACGATATTCTCCCGAGGGTAACACATTACCAACTACTATCGAGGAGGCCAAGAAAGTCCTGTGCCCTCTTGACCTACCGCACGAGAGATACCACGCCTGCATCAATGATTGCGTAATTTATCGGGAGGAGTGCCCTGCGCCGGGAAAGAAGCGACCGAGGGTAAAACCGCTGCTGGGTGTATGGAAAGCGAGGTGTGCTTTCCATGACTTGGAGTACTGGAAGGTCCTCCACACGCCCCATAGCCTCGATGTAATGCACATTACGAAGAATGTTACCGAGGCTGTTCTTGGCACTCTTTCAAACATGCCGGAAAAGACCAAGGATGGGAGGAAAGCACGATACGATCTGAAATGGCTTGGCATCAAGAAAGATATTCACGGCCCCGATAGTGATGATGATGATGATAATGATGACCAGACGGAAGGGACTCAAGGTCGCCGCAAAAGGAGGAAGAAGAGCGCGGTTGTGCTTCCACCTACCTGCTTCACTATGAGTCCGGAGGAGCTCAAGCAGTTCTACAAGTGCCTCTTAGGAGTCAAATTTCCTTACGGTTACGCGGGGAAGACAAGCAGATATCTGGACGAAACAAAGAAGAGGTTCAGCGGGATGAAGTCTCACGATTGTCATGTGCTTATGACGCAGATAATTCCCGTTGCGATCCGAGGGATAATGGACGAGAACGTCCGTGATACGCTGTCTGCACTTTGCAACTTTTTTGACGTCATCAACCGTAAGTCGATCGGCGTGAGGCAGCTCCAGAAGATACAGGATGAGATCGTGGGGATACTATGCGAGCTCGAGATTTACTTCCCGCCCGCGTTCTTTGACATCTGTGTGCATCTCCTTCTCCACGTCGTTGATGACATACTGAAGCTCGGTCCGACGTTCCTGCACTACATGATGCCGTTCGAAAGGCAGAACGGTGTCATCAAAGGATTCGTTCGCAACAGGGCCCGTCCAGACGCAAGCATGGCCAAGGGCTTTCTGACCAAAGAGTGCATCACCTTCTGCCAGAGTTATCTAAGCACCGAGAACGAGGATGTTGGTCTGGCCACCAGGCCGCACGTCGGCAGGCTCGCTGGTTTTGGTCACCGTGAGGGCTACCGCTCACTCCCTGTCTTGATTGATGGTCGACACGTCGACTTCGATAGGGCTCACCGGGTCGCGCTACAACACTTAGAATTGATCGAACCTTGGGTGGAAGAGCACAGAAGCATAATCGAGAAGAACTACATCGACCAGGGCCGGCCGAGGAAGAACGGAGATGTAACCAGAGAGCACAACTCCAGCTTCACGCGTTGGTTCAGGGAAAAACAACTGTCCGAATCACGGGTCAGAAAGCCAAGTACGGAAGATGAAAAACTCATATTCTCCATATCACAGGGCCCCGCGCAGAACGTGAAGACCTATCAGACGTACGACATCAATGCTTACAGATTCTGCACCGAGGAAAAGGACAGGAGTAGCGAATATCAAAACTCAGGAGTAACTATGCTATCCTACGCCGATGACGAGGCTACCGTCAAACAAAGATACTTCGGAAGGATAGAGGAGATATGGGACCTCAACTACTGTGGAGAGTCGGTGCCAATGTTCCGTGTGAGATGGGCCAAGAACGTCGAAAAAGAAGGCCGGTATTTCACCACCATGGTTATACCCGAAGCCAACTCGAAGAAAGCCTCCGCGAAAAATGAGCCATGGGTACTCGCTAGCCAAGTCGATCAATGCTTCTTCATTACCGACCCGTCAAAGCCTAACCGTGTTGTCGTGAGGAGGGGCAAGAGGAGCATCATCAGAATGGAAGGAGACGCCAATGAGGAGGACCTGGACGGCGATCCGAAGATCGAGGAGGAATTCGACAACTACTTCGACATGCCTACTACTAATTCTAAAGAAAAAAGGAAGACCTCCCTACCTACCAAAGGTTGTCCGTTCACGCGAAGAAGTCTCAAGGTGACCGGCCTAAGCTATTCAACCGCCAAGAAGGGAAAGAAGAAATGCTAGTTTGGAACCGGCCGGGACGAAGATCGAAAACTTTTTTGTGTATTATATATAATTTGTTTTGTATGAGAGACAAGCATATGGTCTATGTAATTTGATATATATGGCACAGTTTCAATATTTGTATTAACTGTTTTTTATTAACATGTGTGTAAAAACAGAAAATTTAAATAAAAAAACCAACTATTAACTGTTTTTTTATTAACATGTGTGTAAAAACAGAAAATTTAAATAAAAAAACAACTATTAACTGTTTTTTTATTAACATGTGTGTAAAAACAGAAAATTTAAATAAAAAACCAACTATTAACTATTTTTTTATTAACATGTGTGTAAAAACAGAAAATTTAAATAAAAAAAACCAACTATTCTGTGGCGCACCCCTTATCGGGTGCGCCACAGAATAAGATAATTCTGTGGCGCACCGCCAGGGGGATGCGCCACAGAATAAGGTACCTTATCCAAAAACCGGCCGCGCCGCCGCCGTTTTCTTCTTCGTTCTCATTCTTCTTCCTCTCCCCATAACCCGCGCCGCCACCAACTCTCTCCCTCCCTCTTCTTCTTTTCTTCCCGAGAAAATCGACGCCATGGCCGTGACAAGCCCAAGCTCGTGGCCCCGGTGACTCCATCCACCTCGTGCTCTCCCTTCGCGCCAGGAGCCGTGCCTTGCCTTCCTCCGTCCTCGACAGCAAGCGGGAGACACGGGAAGCACGGACGACGCCACGCCAAGCTCGTCTTCTTCTTCCGGCCGGGTGCGCGCCGTCATCGTCCCCGTTGGTCCGCGCATCCCCGACCCAAGCCTCCATGTCCCGGAGATCCGTGCCGCTGTGATCCAGCTTCTCCGCCAAGAACAGGAGCCGGAGGAGCCCCAGGACAGCCGCAGCAACCTCGTCTTCTTCAACGCCGACCGTCCGCGGGAGCGCCAAGGCCACGATCTTCTTCCTCTACTTCCCGTCGCCGTCGTCCGCGGGCTGCACAACCACGACAACTGCAGCCTCTTGGTGAGCCTCCCGTCCTCCTGGACATCTTCCCCTTCCCCTCTTGCTCTAGGTGCTCTTGCCGTCCGTCACCGTCCGCCATGGCCATCGCGTGCAAGCCGTGAGCTTGCACGTCCTTGCACAGCACGCCCGCGCTGGTGTTGCTCCTGCTCCCTCCTATACAAACCAGCACCCACACCACTCTAGCATCATCTCTGCACCCCGAAGACACCGTGTGCCGCCCGATGGCAAGCTACGTATTTTCCTTCTTTTATTTCCATGCAGCTAATATACTTGATGGCAATCAAAATAGTATTTTGTAGTAGATGCGACAAGCTTGAAATAACTATATAGTAAGTCCCTCTATCGTACATGTTTCAAAAAATTCTCACGATTTCTATGTCAATTGTTCATTTGTTTTGAGTGTTTCGGTGGTTTCCCAAAAGGAATTACAAATGTTAGTTTCTAAATGTTATGATATTTAACACCACAAATCAGAATCAGAATTGTATATGGGAAAGCAATCATCTAACACCTAAAATCAGAATTTGTCGTGAATCGTGACGCCTGCACGTACCAAAATGCACCTTAAAATATCGGACCGTATGAAAGAATGGCTACCGGTCTCGCATTCCACGCCATGATGGTAATGTGGCATTCTAGTTTGCGGACAATCCTCCATAATTATAGAAGAAACAATCAACATTTGAAATACTAAAAAAATGTGTTAATATATACTCCCTCATATTTTATATCAACATTTGATTAATTTTATTTTATTCTCTGCAATTGCTAAGTAATATCGTGACTGTGGAGATGCTTATGTGTTGTGTATGTGTGTAGGCCCCCCCGTTGCTTCCTGCTGCTCAAGGTGGTGCCCTCCTATATTTTGCGGATGTTCTTGTGATGTTGTTGACCGGGGATGCATGTGTTGTTGTGATGTTGTTGGCCGGGAATGCCGGCCAACATGATTTGTGAAATGTTTGCAGGTACCCCGAGAGGCCCTTGAGATTGCCGGAACGTCGATTAACTTCCGTTCCGGCAATTTCGGGTACTCCATATGTCCCTTTTTTAGCAAAGGTCATGCCGGATTTTTTCGTGAAATTTGGCATGACTTTGCTAAAAATAGGACATATGGGGTATTGTGCTTGTGCTCCGACCATCGTGTCGTTGAGATGCCGGCCGGAGGTGCCGGCCGTAGATGTGTTTTTTTTTGTTGGAAATGCTTGCAGGTACCCCGAGAGGCCCTTGAGATTGCCGGAACGTCGATTAACTTCCGTTCCGGCAATTTCGGGTACTCCATATGTCCCTTTTTTAGCAAAGGTCATGCCGGATTTTTTCGTGAAATTTGGCATGACTTTGCTAAAAATAGGACATATGGGGTATTGCGACTAGTGCATGGGCCGGGGTATCTTAGTACTTAGTTAGGTGATTTTTTTTCTCTTATATTTGTCATACTAACTTTTTGCCTCTTTTTAATGCAGTGCAAACATGGCCGACAATGACGAGGCTGGGGTTTCTGGAACAAGGGGCGAGGAACCGATGGAGCAAAATATTATGATTCCGAGTTTCATCTCAGCGGCGGTGACAAATACGCTCACGTCGCTCTTTACAACCATATGTGAGTCTGTCAGGGATTGGACTGAAGGAGGGAAAAAAGGGCCTGCCCCAGTGATCAGCTTCGGCTCCAGACAGTACCCAATACTGCCTCCGGAAGATACACCAGATACAGCAGAGAAGAAGAAGAAGCACAGGAAGAGGAGTAAGCCAGCTCCGAAGACGAAACTTAGCACACCGGGGTATGTCCGGAGTGACCCCATGATACCACCCCGTGCGGGTGACTTGTCGTCCCGGTTGCATGAAGCTGGTCAACCGATACTGCCTTCGGAGCTGCTCCACCTCGCAGATGGATGCATGGCCCCTTTGCAACTTGCTATCTTGAAGCTAGAGGACAACCTTCTTAAAGACGAGAATCCGAACTACCCGGTGTTCACTGTCAAGGTGCCAAGGGACTTGGTTGACTTCGTTGATGAATCTCCAGCGGATCTGTTCTTCATATCGTGCGAGGACGTCTTCAACTTGTTTCACTTTAAACGGCTGGACTATAACTTGGTCCGCCTATACGCGCTCAGCCAGGCGATGATGATCAGGAGAGAACAAACCCCGTACGTCAAGGTAGTGGATCCCTACTACATGCGGGACAGCCAGCTGGAGGAAGGATCACCGACACGGGCTAAGGCCACGGAGTACCTCCAGAGAATCATGCTGAACATGAGCACGAAGACCAGCCTTCTTCTGCCTTTCTTTTTCAAGTAAGTCCGCATCTAGTCGCCGCTGTCGTATCTTATGCTTTCTTATAGATTTCTTCTGTTGTGTTGATCCTTTCCAATATTCCGTTTCAATTGTGTTGAGCAGTGACAAGTACTCAGTACTCATCGCCGTGCACCCGAAGTGGTCAACTGCCACATATTTAGACTCAGGGACTACGCCGAAAGACTACACTAGAATTAAGGGTGTTCTCGATGAGGCTCTCGAGGGCTACGCCAAAAACGGAGGTTCCTTCGAGAAGAAAGCGAAACGTATAATTGACAACACACACAAGTTTTACCATGGGACGGGGTTTCATTGCATCAAGCAAAAGTCTGGCAACGTGGATGCCTTCTACGTCCTCTTACACATGAAATCGTATGTCCGGGATGCAGTGATAACGAATTTGCCATATCGTCTCCAAGAATGGGCCAAATATGATGAGGATCTCACTGATGATGACCTTAGAGCAGACTTCCATCGCATCCAGTTACAGTTATCGAAAATCATCCTGGAAGATGTCAAGACAGCAGGGGGGTCCTTACACAACGCCAGAGGTAGAAACCTTGCTTCTTTCTTTTCTATATTAGATGAATAAATCATACTCTAGTTATATCATGCATTAATCAAATATATATCCCAACCGATTTTCAGCGTTGTCTAAGTGGGAGATCGAAGAACGCCTAGATAAGCAGAATGACAGGAGGACGTGGATGACGAAAGACGGCATTTATCCGTTTCCGGAGCGGATCAGGAAGAAGGATCCATCATACGGGTTTTTCTCTATTTGATCTTTTTGTGGTAAGTTGATATAAAATATGAGGCATGATTTTTGTAAGTTGATACCAGTTAAGTATGAGGCATGATTGTTAGTTGACCTTAGCTAATTCATTTCTAGAATGCCGATGATTAAAATGTTGTGACACTATGTGACGCAGAGATGGCGTCAGTGAAACTTGTGATATGCAGGAATACAAACTCAAGGGCCTCTCGGCAAACCGTTCCCGGCGCCGCTCCGCTCGTAGCGCTCGCGAAGAAGGCTACATGAGATCGTCGTGTTCCCGCTATTGCTCACCGTCAACGCCGAGATGTAATCTATTCGATCCTAGTGTAGGCGGTGAACACTTCATTTTGTAACGTGGGCAACGATTCGATGAACTTTTGTATATCTCAACAATTGTGTAAAACTTCCGCACTTTTGTATCAACTTGTGATGACATATATTAGTAATGTGTTTGTTTTGATATATCTGTGAAAATATATCTCTGTTTCTGTTATATCTGTGTAAATATGAAATATACATGTATTCTGGTATTATACTGGTATTTGTATGAATATACGGGTACAGTACTGCGCAGTAATTCTGTGGCGCACCCATGACTATTCTGTGGCGCACCCTATTTTGTGGCGCATGGTTACACGGGTGCGCCACAGAATAGCCACTATTCTGTGGCGCATGGGTGGTGCGCCACAGAATAGCTTATTTAGTGGCGACTATTCTGTGGCGCACCACCCATGCGCCACAGAATAGCAAAATGGTGCGCCACAGAAAAGCTTTTCTGTACTAGTGAAAGTTATTTTTCAAAACAAGTTATTTAAACGTGTTCATGTCGGGTATGGTTTCGAAAATCTCGTCGCGAGAAACACTAAAGTGAAACCCGATTTTAAGTTTGGACATTCGGTGTGAAAGTTATGCGTTTGTTTAATTTAGAATAGTTTTGCACGTGGCTAATGAGTTGGGCTTGACATACATAGTTGTTGTTCTAAAAGGCAACTTTATGAGAAAAAGCAAGTTCTTACCTTAAACTTTGCTTAAACTTGCTTTTGTGATAGAAAAGCAAGTTTATAATGCAAAGTTGCTTTTTAAAAATAATTAACAGAACGTGTTCATGTGGGATCTAGTTTTGAAGATCTCGTCGCGACAAACACTGCGGTGAAAACCAATTTTAATTTGACGTTCGGTTTGAAACTTATACATTTAAAAAAATTGAAATAGCTTTGCATGTGGGTGATGAGTTGGGCTGGGTACATAAAGAGTTAAAGACAAAAAAAAAACTCGTACGTGAGCAGACAGCCTGTCAAAGACGTGTCTCTCGTTCCCACAGGCCGCGTGCGCCGCGCGTGAGAGATAGCGCACGCGCGCGTTCTCTCGTTTGCCTTTTTTAAAATGTATTGTACTTCATAAAATCCAGGAGACGACATACATCAATGGAATTTCAAGTACTATAAAACTCATACGACAAATTTATAATGGTCCCCATAACTACATGATGGTAGTAAGGACTATCGGTTAAAAATTATGGGATTCTATATCACGTGAAGAACAGACAAAAAGAAGCGCAAGCATAGCCGATTTGGAGATGTGAGCAGTCAGAGCCGAGGAGCCACGCTAGTTAGCAGCGAATCAAGATTAGGAGTTGAATTAGGTGAACGAGGCAGGAGGGATACGTTACGTACCATCATCTCTGATGGCTTGTGCCTCAAACGTCTAATTTGATGAGGATTGAAAGAACACTGGGACAGAAATCGGTGTTTTCTCTGGGATGGAAATTTGGGGGAGAAGAGGAGTCCACGACTACCAGAACAGAGGAGACGATGGGCGTTGTGTTCGGTAGGGACCAGCGTAACTAATGATGGATATTTTGGTCCGTGATCGTGAGGGCTAGATGCGTGGTGGCCTGGTGCTGGTGGGCTTCGGCCATTTTATTTTTCCTGGACCAAATGCAGAAATATGTACTAATACACTAAGCTACTACCTGGACCGGGGCCCTTCCTGGGCGCCCCTTTATGCCGCCTGTAGGCGCCACGGAATTCCGGGGCGCCTACAGGATTTCGTTTTTGGGCCGCGGCCCAAGATGGCACGTGATTGTTTTTTTTCCAATCGTTTCTAATTTTCGAACAATTTTAATTTAAAATTTAGAATCATTTTCAAAAATGAAACCATTTTAAAAAATGAAGACTTTTTAAATTTGGAACCATTTTCAAAATTTGAACCATTTTTTTATTCGGAAACAATTTTAGTTCGGAACCATTTTTAAATGAACATTTTAAAATTAAAAAAATGGTTCCACAAGTAAAAAATGGTTCGGAACCATTTTTAAAAAGAATCATTTTTTGGTCAGGAACCATTTTTCGGTTCGGAACCATTTTTTGGTCTGGAACCATCTTTTCGGTTTGGAACCATTTTCAAAAATCGGAACCATTTTTGTTCGGAACCATTTTCCAAATCGGAACCATTTTTTTCGGTTCGGAACACTTTTTGTTTGGAACCATTTTCCAAATCGGAACCATTTTTTGTTCGGAACCATTTTCCAAATCGGAACCATTTTTTCGGTTCGAAACCAATTTTTGTTCAGAATCATTTTTCAAATCGGAACCTTTTTTCGGTTTGTAACATTTTTTGTTCGAAACCATTTTTCAAATCGGAACCATTTTTTCCGATTTTTGAAAATTATTCATTTTTTAAAATGGTTCCAAATTTAAATTGGTTCCGAATTTAAAAATCGGTTCCAAAATGGTTCCATATTTAAAATTGGAAACCATTTTTAAACTTATTTATTTTTTAAACGGTTCCATTTTTAAAAGAAACAAAAAAAAACAAAAAACAGAAAAAGAAAAAAAACGAAAAAGAAAAAGAAAAAACAGCAAAGAAGCAGTGTAAAAGCAACGAAGAAAAGTAACGAATCGAACGAAGCGAGCGAAAATGGGCCGGCCCACGCGAGGAATTCCTGCAGGCGCCCCGGAGAAGGCGGCATATAGGTTTTGCCGCCCTTCCTCCCAGGGGCGGCCGTTCCTTCCACGCTTATGATCGACAGCTAAGTACTTAATCTTCTCATGCCATATAAGTTGCAAAATAATATGCCCACGTCACGTCGCGACTACTGACAGCTGATCGAGGGCCAAGCACATAATCTTCATCCAGACCAGCGTGAGGCTGTTCAATTCACAGATCAGATCAGGTTAAACTATATGTCCAGGTCACGACCGCAGCAACACACGCATTCAAGACACTCAGATCAGGTTAATAACACAAGATTGTTTATTTGCACATACTAAATTGTTGCATTATTCCAGTTAACTTGGAGTTTCCAGCAATACACTCAGATCAGATCGATATGCAGCTGCCGGCCGGCCGGTGGGGTGTTTTGTGTGTTAGTACGAGCTGTCAAGCATACATCTCGAGTTGGAATCTTCACATGTTGATGCGATTAATCGGTTCCATCACATGGCAACCACATCATGTCTTCACTTGTTAAAAAAAACATCAAATCCTTGACGGCCTCATGCCTGAACCCTTGGAAGAGCAAATTTCTGAACCGGGTGATGACAATCAGGCGGTTTTCTCGACTTCTTCAAAGTTGAACGGCATCATGCTCAAATCTGTCGCCCCTCTCATCTTCAAAGCAGCCAAACGGAAGAACAGATGCGTGCGGGAGGCGTTGGCAGACAATAAGTGGGTGACAGACGTTGACGTTGTCGCTTTCACGCGGATCACTTTGTCCAATTCATCGCGCTTTTTGAGCTCATCGAGGACGTGGCTCTTACTGCGAACATACCTGATACAATCACCTGGACCCTCACGGAGAGCGGAATCTACACTACTGGGTCCGCCTACAAAGCTCAGTTTGCGGGCGCCCTTCCTGGTTCCTTCTCTCCCATTGTGTGGAAGCCCTGGGCCCTGCCAAAATGTCGGTTCTTTGCGTGGTTGGCGGCGCAAATCCGGTTGTGAACCTCTAATCGCCTTGCCATCAGGGGATGACCTCACCAGCCCGTCTGCAAGCTATGCAATTACCAACCTGAGACTGCACGAACATCATCTCCGAGTGTCGTTTCTCCAAGCGGATCTGGCAAGCCGCGACATCATGGTTGTCTTGCCCGTCTCTCCAAACCTGCGTGGGACCCAGACGTGGCACGGTACTTCAATATTGGCAGGCGGCCTCCAGGGCGCCAAATGCTTTCCCCATTGGGCTCAATACCGCCATCACCCTGATCGCTTTGGAGCTATGGAAGGAGAGAAATGAGCGTGTTTTCAACAACAAATTAATCATGCCATCCACCCTAATGCAGAAGAGAAAGGACAAAAGCAAGAACTGGATCCTCGGTGGGGCCAAACATTTGGCACAGGTGACTGCCTTCTTAAAGATATGACGATCTACTTTTCTCAGAGAGTGGATGGGGTTGGTTGATCTTTCCCCAGCGAGGATGCTTCTCTTGTATTTGTAGGCCCCTCTTATTTCGTGTTTTACTTTGGACTAGGCTGTGTCATGTTTGTTTCTTCTATATTAACTAGCAACAATGCCCGTGCGTTGCCACGGGTTAATTTTAAACCATGTATATTTTTCTTTTTCATATACTGGAGTTGTCATATACATGAGCTAAACACTAAGAAATTTTAGGTCTTAATAGATATCATATAAATAATCCTAATTCGCTTCATTGCCATCTTTTCTCGCAGAATAAGAAAAAATAGACAAATTCTGCGGACTACAAAATAAGAATGATCTAATATGTTTGATTTTTTTTCAATCTAATTCGCTACCTGGTTAATCATATTGTGCTCACTGAAACAAAGCCCACCTTCCTCCTCATGTCCAACATGGCTGCATTTTTTTCAGAAAAGGAAATTAAGCCTAAGTTCAGTTCTCTAATTTACATAAGCTCAATACCCACCTTGACATCCAAGCATTTAAGTTAAGTCCATATTTTGACAGGAAGCCCGACCTTACGTATCAATCGGATAGCTTGTTTAGGCGCAGACGCATATCTAACTGCTAAAAGAAAAAAATGCAAGTTTCCTAATGCACCCAACAAGCGAAATATTGGGAAGCAAGATCTTAAAATAAAAGAGAACGACTTAAGAGAGCAGATAAGACATACTTGGTTCGATCGTTCCGGAGGAAAACTTACCGGTATTGCCATGCCTAAATTTCACTTACTAATATATATATAATTAAATAACTTTCCTTCATCATGTAACTAAATCATACTTCCTATATCTAGATTTCATATTCTTTCTATTTTATAGACCAAATCTTAATGAAATCAAACTCTACGCGAATAATGAATTACTATATGCTTACCAAGAAAATAGAAGAATACAGTACCTAATGTACAGCAGAAGTACGGTAGGTGAACAATGAGTTGACGCTCCGGGGCGATCTCCTGGAGCGCACCGTACTTCAGATCGGCGACGTGGGCGAGGTCCATGCGCCACACGTTCTCTGCAGCGAGAACTGCAGCTCCTCACGTACTTGCGTCGATCCTCTCTTCCAGCAGCCGAACGCCATGGCCTCCTTGCCGAGGATCCATGGATCAAGTCGTCTACTTAGACACAGCACAAGGACGAACGGAATATAGAATTGCAAACCGGAAGATCCATGGATCAAGTCACGCCTATGGCACTGCCGCTGCTGTTGCGCCTTGCCGGAGTGGACAAACGCGTGCGCGACAGCAGCGAGGTGGAGCGAAAACAGCGAGCGTGGTGGGATGGATGTCGGGATAGAAGTACGGCAGGTTCCAGGAGAGCATCTGTAGACCTGGCCGGCACATCCAGGCCTCTGCCGCTGGGTGGCCATCAGGTCGCGCGACGCCTGCGGCCGGACACATACGCGCCATGGCTCAGCGATCCCATGGCTGGGCGTGGGGTTGGGTCGGCATACACCGCCAGCGGAGAGGATGACAAGAGGACGGCAGCTCCGGCGGCAGACGATGAAATTCGGAGCACCGGACGACGAAATCCCCGCCGCGCCGGCTCGCCTCCCCAGCCTGCCGTGCAGCATCACGAGCCTTCCAGGTCCTCTCATCGAAGTCGTCCATGCCGACGTCATCCCTGGTGGGTCGTAGAAGATGAGCCGCGGCGCTGGCTTCCACAAAGGCTCCTCCTCGCCCTTCACGCACAAAGATGAGATGCGGTACATCACGGTCGATCTGCCCAAAAGCCGGCGTAACAGGGCACGTACGCGAGGCGGAAACAATCGCCTAAACCGATCGGGCGACACCTCGATCTAATTACGTATGTGTATCTCGATCTCACGTGCATGTATATAGGGAACTACGGCTGAGCAAGGAAACGCATCCGGATTCGATTCGATACCAAAGGTAAAGCAGAAGGGAATTGTAGAGAGGAACGGACTCAAGCGACGTACACGCGAGGGACACAACGTACCAAACCACCAGACGAAACGAAGGAACGCACGGATGAAAAAACGTACGTTTTGGAGGAAGAAACCTTAGTGCTTTTATTATTAGGTATAGATATAAAGGCAAAGCTTATATTGAGTATACACCTCATGTGTTCTAGAAAAATGATATAAAACGAAGTAGACGAGTTGGTAAGTGCATAGGAGAGGGGTTCGATACTAGTAAATGTACCCAAGGAAAAAAAGGGTGTCGTGGTGGGATCACGGCAGATGCCATGGGTATGGCTTAGTTGGGGCCGAATGGTCGTTGGGGGAATCCGGGGAGGGTTTATGCACTCAAGACGTGCACAAGCAAGAACATGCAAGAAACCACAAAGACCAGAGCAAGAAACGAGAAACCAAGAACACAAAAGACACCACGATGTACCCAGGTTCGGGGCCTTCGTGAGGAAGTAAAACCCCTACTCCTGCCTTTCCTCTCTCAATATATCAGTGTCGTTCTCAGGTACAAGGTGCTCCTCGAGCTGTATGATGCTACCAAAGTGAGAACTCGAGATAGAAGATGAAACTATGAAGGGGGAAATGAGCTAGGGTTTTTGCCGTCCTCCTCCCTGGAGGTAGAGATGCTGCATATATACATAGGCCGAAGTACAGTTTTACCCCTGCCTCCAACTAACAATGGCATGGCCAAAAGGTAGAAGACAAGCCTCTGCCTCCTGCCAGCTCAACGGCCGGACTGTCAGGCCGGACAGGCCTAGCTTTCCTCTTCCGGTCATACTTCAGTAGCCTGCCGAGGTCTAGCCTGTAGACCTTTCCCGAAATAGCCAAGTCAGCTCCTAGGCCCCCGAGCTTCCGGGAAACCCGTGGACGGACCTCGCCGTCCTCTGAAGCTTCGGGCTACGAGCTCTGCGGCGCCCGTGACCTCTCTGACATGCCTCGATCCTTGCTGCCAACCTCGGATAACACTCCTGATCCTATACCTCGGTAGAGAATACCTTATTCCTGTGGTAGCTAGCTGACTGCCCCGAGGTTGATACCTCGGAGGATATACCTCGGAGAATATACCTCAGACGTACACCTTACGTCGGATGACGCCTCCTGCGTCCTTGCTCAATCGTTACCTCGGACAGCTTACTGCCTTAACCTTACATGTCTTTACCTCATCTTTACCCTACCCGGGGGTAACCCCCCGACAGTAGTCCCCGAAGCTGATGTGGTCTTGCAGCCTCGGATGAAAGGCCGCATCAGGTTCAACCCGAAACCACATGCGCTACAATGTTTTGCAGGTCACCGAACCAATACCCCGGAAAATCCATCGGTCTGTTCCTCGGGCCATACTGCTTTTCCGAAGTATCCGCCGAGATCTCGGACGTCAACCCCTCGATTCCTGCATCCTTACTGACTTCGGTCAGAGAACACTGTTCACGTGTCCCATCCGTCACTTCCTGGTCCACGACAGTCAAAGCACTCGAGTGCTTTCCACCACGCGGCCCACGTCAGCGGAGATTCCCCGCTTGCGCCGCTTCGCGCTCCAGTAACCGCACCGCCCGACGGTTTGCCTCCTGCAACCGATCCTGTGGCCTGCTCGCCCACCGCTATCTTCGTGCCACGTGTGCCATTGTGCACAAACGATCCCACTCGCCGCTCCGATAACCGCGCGGTAGTGCGCAGTTACCGCCCGCGGTTATAAATACAGGCCCAGGGCAGTGCATCCCTCTTCTTCCTCATCCACTTGCCGTTTCGCCTCCATCGCAACCAGCGCCGCCGCTTCCAGTCGAGAAGAAACGCGTTCCCCCGCCGCCGACGAGCAGCTCCTTCGTCGCCGTTGCGAACGCGTCGCCAGCGCCGCCCTTGAGCATTTCATCTTCACGGTACACACCTCTTTTCTTGTTACTCTTAGCATTGCTCTTGGTTTCTCCCTCTTCGCGTTTTGGTTCTTCATATATTCTTGATTAAAACTTCATTTATCTCCTCCGGTAGATCTTTCTTGTATACTCCTTTGGGTAGAAAGTAGTTTCTTGCCTCGGATAGCTACTCCCATAGCATGGATCTGCCTCTATGCACATAAGATAGCCACCAAACTCCTCCTGAGTTAGCCAAATATTGTACTAGATTCCAGATTCCCTTTTTCCTTTACTGAATTTTTGCACACTCTCTGCAGATTGACTCTGCCGAGATGTCTCCGCCTGAGACTTCGGAACAAACCGAGGTTCATGACCTCGAACTAGAGGTCGGCGAGCGCGCCGGCTGGGAGGGTTCGGATGTCACCCGGACGAGATCCAATGGCTCAGGGACACTCGGCGGATTCCCGCCGAGGTAGAGTGCCGCCTACCCGAGGGCGAACTCGAGCCACAAGTCAGAGCAGGGGAACGGGTGGTCTTCGTCGCGCACTTCCAGCGCGGCTTCGGACTGCCCGTCAGTGATTTCTTCCGGAGCTTCCTGGACAAGTTCGGGCTCCAGGTTCATCATCTCCCCGCCAACGCCATCACTACTCTCTCTGCATCGTCTCCTTCTCTGAGGGATACCTCGGCCTCAAAGCCACGGTAGACCTCTTTTCTCGCTACTTCCAACTTAAGCGGCAAGTGATCCCGGCTCCAAAAAACAAGGATCTGCCCAAGCTACTAACCGCCTGCGGAGCAGCCACCATAGCTCCTCGCCGAAACTCCATCTTCCCACGTATCACTACTCCGGACACCGTTCGCAAGTGGCTCCGGACGTGGTTTTACGTGAAGAACTCCGGCGAAGAGGACTTCCTCAACCTGCCGGCGTTTAACCTCAGCCCTCCTACAGAACAGCTCAACTGGGACTACGCTCCCCCTCACACCGGCGAACTCAAGTCCATCCATGGGTATATTGCGAAATGGCAGGACCCGGAGGACCCCGAGAACGACGGGAAAGTCCTGACGGCTGACGACCTGGCCTGCACATTCGTGAAGCGCAGGGTCTCCCCTCTCCAGGCGAGGTCTCACAAGATCTGCCATATGAGCGGTCTTTATGACCCCACCCGACATACGCACATTGCACTGGACAATGCCGCGGTAGCTCGGCGAGTCCGAGCTATCACCAAGTCCAAGATCTCTGATGCTTGGACATGGGGAAGGGAGCCCCACTACAGGACCAAGCCAGCGAAACAGGTACGCTATTCCGACGTTTTCTTCGATACTCCTTTACCACCGAGGTCTTGCTACCGACGTTCATCTTGATAATTTTCTTCCTAACTCCTTTTCATATGTCTGCCATACAGCTGTTCGCCCGCCAGACCGCCGAGGATGGAGTCCATCCTGCGGACCACTTCGGCGAGGATCTCCCTGTCGAGGACCCACCATCCAACGTGGACCCTGACGACGAGGATTTTATGCCCATTGCCTCGGCCCGCATCACCACCGCGGGTAAGCCTCAAGCACAAGCTTCAGTTCAAGAGATTTCGGATGACGAGGAGGGGTTCCTCGTCGTGGAACCAATAAACGCGGTACCTCTCTCCTGCCTTCCTCACCTTCCGAACTTTACTCCAGCAACCAGCCGGAAACGCGCTGGTGCCGCAACTCCGGCCGCCGAACCATCCGCCACTGGAGCCTCCGGACCCACTGAGGCTCCGGTCAAGAGACGCCGGCTGAAGAAGTCCGGACATCCTCCTCATGCCCGGGGGGCAGGAGGCTTCCTACCTCGGATGGGTAATGCTTTGCTTCTATAGCCAACAATGTTTGTTGCTTAAACATATTATCTCGGTATTAACACTTGACCATCTTCTTTTCGTTGCAGTGCCCCCATAGACGTGGATCAGGAGGTATCCTCCATGACTGCACCCGTTGGTGCCTCTGAAGCCACGACCTCCCCGACGAACTCTCGCCCCGGATCTCCTCCACCGAGGTCTGGCCCGGCCTTGGGGAAATCTGCCCCCACCCGAGGTCAGACTTCTCCGCGTCCTCAAACGGATGCGGAGACCAATCGCGCCAGGACTTCGGCTACCACCTTGCCGGAGCCTCGACTCTCCCCCCGAAGCCAGACTGCCCGCAACCAACAGCAGCAACAGCAGAAGCATCAGCAGAAGCAACAGCCCAAGCAACAGCCCCAAAAACCACTCCGCCAAACCACCTTGCCGTTGGAGAAGGGCAAGGAGAAAGAGAAAGAGACGGTGAAGGCCAAGGTCACCCCCAAACCAACATCTGGGTCTGGCACCCTGACTATCTCTTCTCCTTCAAGGATCCAACCGAGGTCTCCTCCCCCGGTGACACGCCGAATTCCTCCATTCGCCGCACCCATTGATGAGACTGCCCCTCCGGCCGAAGAATATGCTCGGAGGGCATCTCTCATATTGGAGAACCGGCCTGCTTCAAGTTCCGAGGCTGCTTTGGCCGTGGAGGCCTCGGTTAGGGGCATCGAGCAGGGCGGACCGTGGGGATTTCCTCCTCTGCGCACTGATAGTGGCCAGAGCCTCGGCTCCTTGGAACATTACAATGCAGACTGGAATTCTGCAGACGAGGTCTCCTCGGCCTCCTTAGCTGCTCCGGTGGCTGAGCATCCCGCGGGAAACAGCGCCTGCATCCGAAGCGTATATGATCTACAAACTGCTGCCCTGCGTGCTGCTCAAACCATCGACGTAAGTCCTATTCTCTTTACTTTCATGCAGTATCTCATCTAATATCCACCATCCCCAGTCCCCGAGATTCGAGGTAAACTATTGACGCTCCGTCGGAGTTAAAATTGTTTGGCTTGAATCTCAACTTTCCATTTTCATCCGACGTATCCAATCCATTTTATCTCACTTTAGCATGCACCTCGGGTACGAGTCCCCGAGACTCATGTCGAGGCATACCCCGGCAACATTTTCCCAATGATTTGACTCCGAGTCCCCGAGACTCTTGTCGAGGTATAACCTTTCTAACCGAGCTATATTTTTCTTCCTTGCAGAATACTATGAACATCCGTACGGACGTCTTCCACTCTCTCTTGTTCGCACACAAGAACCTCCATGATGCGCACAAGGCCGCACTTGCAGCGAAGAAAACTTCGGATGACCAGCTAGCGCAAGAGAAAGCCGAGGTATCTCGGCTGGTAAAGGAACTGAAGCGCATCACTGAGCTGCGAACGTCTGAAAAAGAGCAGCTGCAGGCGGAAAAGGCCAGTGTTGTCGAAACAGAGAAGAAACTCCGGGAGGATGCCGCCAAGGATCACCAGGAGCGCTCCAGTTAGCCGAGACCCGCGCCACCTCGGCCACCGAGGCTTATGAAGCCCTTCAAGCTTCGGTTAACCAGTTCCTCCCGACGCTGCAACACATCAACCAAGAAATGGACAGTAAGCTTCTTGCCCCCCTTAGCTTTGCTTTGTCCTCAACAGTACTGGCTCTTTGCCGAACTATCTCTTTCATTATTAACAGGCTATCCTTCTGCAGAGCACTTCACCTACACCCAAGTCTCGGCCCGCAATGTCACTGCTCGTCACAGGGAGATGCGGAACGAAACGAACCCCGTCTGGACCGTTGAGGACCACATCGTGGCCATCAAGTCTCGGATCCATCCATTGAGAACCATTGGGTCGGAACTTCTCGATGCAGGTGTGTCTGCTTTCCGAGCCTTATGGCCTCTTGCCGACGCTCCCAAATCTACGCCCGAGCTCGCCGCCCAGCTTCGTGACACCGAAAGAAGATTGCGAGAGTGGCGCTCATCTTCAGCTCGCGCTGGAGCTGATGCCGCTCTCAGGTTTATCATGACTTGGTGCGAGAAGATCGACCTCGAGAAGATGAACACTCTCCGGCGAGGCTCACCTTGGTCGTCCGACCCGATCCTCGTCGCGCGCCGCCAAAAGATGGCCAACTACTTTGCTGGATATGCCAACACAAAGAACTTGAGCGAAGGAGACACCTACTCCGACGCCGAGGATTACGCGCCAGAAGACGAGGAATACGAAACAGAATCCGACGTCGAGGCCGAGCAAGGTGACGACGGTGAAACCCGCGAAGCAGAAACCGAGGCTTCCCACAACCTGATGCCGAGGTTACTGCCGACGTTGCCAGCACTTCCCAGGCTACCTCGGCTCCGGACGAAATCCCTGCTGCATCGGCTGCTGCCGACGTAATTCCTGACGCCTCGACCTGAACTTATGCTTGGCCAGAAAACTTCATTAAATCCCCGGTATGCCGGGACGCAGATGTAATCAAACTTAAGTAGTTCCTTTGCTACCTCTATTACTATTATGCTCATCCGAACCATGCTTTTCTAGGCTTTATATCGAATCCTTTTGAACAAGTGCCCGAGTTCACTTTCGTGTTTACTATAGTTGGCAGTCTCTGCTCTTGTCTGCCATTCTGGCGTTCGACAGTCGAGTCACAAGATTGTTGTTCATAGCATACAGTACTTAGTAAATTCCGAGGTATGTTCAAAGTCATCCGACATAAAGAAGAAGTAAAAACAGGGGTTAGTAAACGACATATGCCGGACTGTCTTTTTGGACCGAGTCCCCGAGTTCATTTTCATGTTTCCCATGTTCTTTCGTCTTTGCTCTTGACTGCCATGCTGGCGTTCGTCAGTCGAGTCACAAGATTAGTTACACAGCATACAGTACTTGAAGTTTGAGACGAGGTTCAAAATAGTCGGCATACGAACGAAAAAGAAGTACAAACATAAAACAAGCATGCATAATAGCGAGGCAGTCCCCGAGCTCATTTTCAAGGTGCCGAGGTTTTTATTAAAGATCAGCCGAGGTACATACATTACTTCCTTCAACAGTAGAAGGGTCGGAGTAGAGCTACATTCCATGGACGCTGAAGCTCCGCATCGGGTCTATCCAGCCCATCTCCCTTGGCTCCTGTGCATCTATAAGATAGTACGAATCATTGTGCAAAGCTCGGCTCACAATGTATGGTCCCTCCCATGGAGGTGACAACTTGTGCCGACCTTTGCTGCGCTGAACAAGCCTCAGCACTAGATCTCCTTCATTAAACTTTCGGGGTTTTACATGCCGGCTTTGATAGCGTCGGAGACCCTGCTGATATATTGCTGACCGAGATAAGGCCAATTCTCTTGCTTCCTCAAGCAGATCTACAGCATCTTCCCGAGCTTCTTTAGCCTCGGCTTCTGTGTACATTGCCACTCTGGGCGCATCATATTCAATGTCGGTTGGCAGCATTGCCTCGGCCCCATAGACCATGAAGAATGGCGTATAGCCTGTTGATCTGTTCGGTGTGGTCCTTAAACCCCACAGAACTGCTGGTATCTCATCGATCCAACACCCCGGTGTTTTCAACAGTGGTTCTACTAGCCGAGCTTTGATTCCGGCCAATACCAATGCATTTGACCTTTCTACTTGCCCATTAGCCTGTGGGTGAGCCACCGAGGCTACATCAAGTCGAATTCCCTTACTCATGCAGAACCGAGCAAACTCTCCGACAGCAAAGTTCGTGCCGTTGTCTGTAATGATACTATGAGGATATCCATATCTCAGGATTATTTCCTTCAAAAAGGTCACTGCCGTATGACCATCCACTTTCGGATTGGCTTCACCTCGATCCACTTAGTGAATTTGTCCACCATCACCAGTATGTGAGTCATATTGCCTCGGGCTGGCTTGAATTCTCCCACCATGTCCAGACACCAAACTGCAAAGGGCCACGTGATAGGAATGGTCTTGAGCGCCGAAGCTGGCATGTGCTGCTGCTTGGCGAACCTTTGGCACCCTTCACATTTCCGAACTATATCTTCTGCATCGGCATTGGCGGTGGGCCAATAGAACCCTGCCGGAACACCTTGGCCACCAGAGCTCTTGTGCTGCAATGATGTCCACATTCTCCTTGGTGGATTTCTAAAAGCATCTCCTTGCCTTCAGCTGGTTCGACACACCTCTGCAACACCTCGGTCACACTTCTCTTGTATAGCTCCTTGTTGATGATGGTGTATCCCTTAGCTCTCCTCTGGATTCTCCTTGCCTCGGTTGTATCACTTGGCAAACTTCCGTCAGTTATGAAGTTCATTATCTGCTCCGCCCATTCCGGCACTGGATGTAGAGGAAAAAGGCTCTCATCTATCTCCATTGGTTCGGCCGCCATGATCTCCGCCATGATTGCCTTTACCATTGCTCGGCCAGTCCCCGAGTGTTGGTGCGAAGTCCCCGGGCCAGATCCGAAGCTCCCACCATCCACGTCCATGGGAAAAGCTCCATCAGTCCCGGGTACTGCGAAGCAGTCCCCGATTCGGCCAAACGCATCCGACGTCTACCTCCATAGGCTCAGGCTCCGGATTTGGTGGTAAGAAAATTGACTCGGAATCAGGAGAAGGCTTGATTGAAGGAGTTCTCAAATGATTCAGTGCTATCCCCGGTGGCACCGGTTCTTTGGATGAACCGAGCTTGGACAATACGTCGGCGGCTTCATTCTCCCCCGAGGTATGTGCTTGTACTCACATCCTTCGAAAAACCCAGACACCTTTTGCACATGAAACCGATACAACTCCATGTTCGCATCCAATGCATCCCAAGTGCCGGTGGATTGATGCACCACCAAAGCTGAATCGCCGAAGCATTCTATACGCCGGACACCTATCTCCTTTGCCACCTTGAGCCCATGGATCAGGGCCTCATACTCCGCCACGTTGTTCGACGCCGAGAAATGGATTTGCAGCACATACTTCAACTGGTCTTGCTTCGGCGAGGTTAGGACTATGCCGGCACCTAATCCGACCTTGGTCTTGGACCCATCAAAGTGCATCTTCCAATAATTATAGTCCGGCAAGGGCGGCTCATATTGCATCTCGGCCCAATCGCATAAAAAGTCCGGCAGCGCCTGCGACTTGATTGCATCTCGCCTTTCATAATGCGGAGTGTATGGAGATACCTCGATCGCCCATTTGGCAACTCGCCCAGTTGCGTCCTTGCATCCGATGATCTCCGAGATTGGAGCATCACATACCACCGTCATGGGATGCTCTTGGAAGTAATGCTTCAGTTTCTTAACCGCCAGGTATACTCCGTACGTCATCTTCTGGTAGTGGGGGTAGTTTTGCTTCGACGTGGATATCACCTCGCTCAGGTAGTAGATTGGTCTCTGCACCGATTTGCCTCCTTCGTCTCGCTCCACCACCACTGCAACACTTACGACCCGGTTTGTAGCCGCAATGTATATCAACATCGGTTCATTCTGCAAAGGGGATGCCAACACCGGAGCAGTGGACAACATCTTCTTCAGCTCATTGAACGCCGCGTCCGCCTGCGGGGTCCAAGTGAAACTGGTACTTTTCTTCATAAGTTGATACAATGGTAAGGCTTTTTCTCCTAGCCGACTTACAAACCGACTTAAAGATGCAAGGCATCCCGTGAACTTCTGCACATCTTTTAAACAGTTCGGCAACTTCATTCTTTCGATAGCTCGGATCTTAGCCGGGTTAACTTCTATACCTCGGCTCGATACGAGGAAACCGAGCAATTTTCCAGCCGGGACACCAAAGGTGCACTTGTCCGGGTTAAGTTTCAACCGATACTTTCTTAAATTTGCAAATGTCTCTTCGAGGTCTTCGATGAGAGTATGCTTCTTTTTAGTTTTGATAACAATGTCATCGACATACACTTGCACATTCTTGCCCATTTGAGAATGTAAGCACTTCTGCATACACCTTTGATAAGTTGCCCCGGCATTTCTCAAACCGAAACACATGACACGATAGCAATACGCCCCGTACGGGGTAATAAAGGCAGTCTTTATTTGATCATCAGTGTTCAGTGGGATCTGGTGAAAACCAGAATATGCATCAATAAAAGACAACAGCTCACATCCAGCCGTAGAATCGATCACTTGATCAATCCGAGGTAAAGGAAAGGGATCCTTCGGGCACGCCTTGTTCAGGTTGGTGAAGTCAATGCACATGCGCCACACCTTGACTACCGCCGGTTCGTCCTTCTTTTTCTCCACGAGGACTGGATTAGATATCCAGTCCGGATGCAGCACTTCCATGATGAAGCCTGCAGCCAGTAACTTCGCCAGTTCTTCGAGTACCACCTTTCTTCGGTCATCTGAGAGCCGCCGCGTCGGTTGACGCACTGGTTTCACCTCTGGCCGAACAAACAAAGAGTGCTCTGCCAACTCCCTCGGAACACCTGGCAGGTCTTTAGCCGACCATGCAAAAATGTCCCGATTCTCACGGAGGAAGTGACAGAGCGCGCTTTCCTATTTCTCGTCCATGCCAGTACCAATGATGGCGAAACGCTCCGGGTTCTCCGAGTCCAGCGGGATTTTCTTGGTCTCCTTGGGCACCTCGAATGAAGCGCTCATGTCCGGAGTAATTAGTCCGGACATGCCGAGCTGAGTAGACTGCGCCATTGCCACCACCTTCTGAAGTTGCTTCTTCTCCGCCGCGATCACCAAGGACTCGGCTAAACTAGATCCCGCCGAGGCACATTGCATAGCCTTCTTGTAGTCACCAGAAATGGTTATTATTCCCTTGGGCCCCGGCATTTTCATCTTTAGGTAGCCACATGAGTGGAGATCATGAACTTGGCCAAGGCTGGCCTTCCCAGCAAGGCATGGTAAGGGCTCTGCAAGTCCACAACCTCGAACTCAAGACTTTCAACTCGGCTGTTATCTCGGGTACCAAAACCCACGTCGACCCAAATCTTTCCCATAGGTGCACAAGAGACCCCGGGCACAATACCGTGAAATGTACAGCTGCTAGGCTGCAACTGGTTCGGTGAGTATCCCAGCTTGACCATTGTGTCTCGGTACATGATATTTATGGCACTCCCATTGTCCACCAAGACTCGGGTGAATCTCACATTGTTGGTCGGCCCACAAAACGTCGGATCCACCACCAGTGCATAGTTTCCAGGGCTCGGCATGATCCGAGGTGTATCTTGCCTGCTCCAAGTGATCTCTTGCTCGGACCAGTTCATGTATTTCACCACCGCCGGAGTTACTGCATTCACCTCCTTGGCACGCCTCAGCATACTCTTCTTATCAGTTGACTCAGTCACAAACACCACGTAGCTCTGATGTACTTCCCTATAATCATTACCGGGGTTCTCATACCTCTGATTCTCAAAGGACCACGTTTGGCTTTGGCCGGCACCACCGTTGTTGTTGTTGCCCTGGGCACTCACTGCATTCACCGGTTTCGCCTGCACCGTCTTCTGGTTTTGGGCCGCATGCACCGGGGTTGAATTTGCTCCGGTTAAGCTCTGATTCTGCGCCGCTATGGTCGGCTTATGCTGCTGCTGTGCGTTCGGATATTGAGGTCTACGCCATTGGTTCGGTGGCCCACTCCGGTTTGCCCCAGCTTTCGCCCCTTCTGCAGCGGTTCGGTGATGAAAACTACACTGCAGAGTGGTATGGTTGGGTGTTCTGCCATTCCTGCCATGATAGATACATGGTCCATTCACCAATGACTCGTAAGTCACAGGTGGTCCGGCCTCCTGCCACTGCTTCGCACCACCTCCCTGATTCTGGTTCTGGTTCGGAGTCCACGCCTGACCCTCAGTCTTCGGTTTCTGGGCGCCTCCAGGTCCGGACTGACTTGGGTTTACAGCATTGACTTGGAAATCTGGTTCTCTCCTCTTCTGCCCGAACTCTTGACGGTTATCAAACCTCGGTCCGTTGTTGCGGTTGTTCATCGGATTCCTCCTGTTCCGGGCATTCCCATCCAGCAGAGGCTGCATCGGATCGCCAAGGGCATAGGAATCAGCTATCCGAATCGTCTCGGCCAGAGTCTTTGGCATATCTCTCTGGAGCCTCTGCCACAACATGCTACCATACCGACATCCATCAGCAAACCACGCTATAGCCTGTGCTTCGATAACTCCCTCACAGGAGTTCCGAACATTGCTCCACCGAGTCAAGAATTCTCGGTCAGTCTCATTGTCCTCCTGCTTGCACGCCTGCAAAAGCTGAGGTCGGTTTGGCCTCCTGTAAGTGCTGGCGAAGTTGCTATTGAATGCCTCCTCTAAATCCAGCCAGCAATCGATGCTATTCTCCGGCAGATTGTTCAGCCAGATCCGAGCAGGACCTTCCAACATGTGCGGGAGATACCGGACCGCCCATCGGCGATTGCCCCCCGCAATGTATACTGCTGAAACATAATCAGCTAGCCAATCTTGCGGCTTGGTGCTCCCATTGTACGGCCTGGTACTCCGACCCAACTGAAACTGAGACACTGGTGGAGGTGGTTCCTTCATGATCCGAGGTCCAAAACACGCCGGACCAGGAGGGCCTTCCTCCTCCAACTTCTCGGACATGTAAATCCGATCTAGCTTGTAGCGCGCATCACCTGTAGGCAACGTCCGAGCTCCGATACGTTCTCCCAATGCACCATCCACTCTATAGAATCCAGCCCGCTCCATGGCTGAATTTCCATCATCATATCGGTCGCCACCTCGACCGACGTTCTTCGGCTGCGGAACATACTCCGGCTGCTTGCTGATGCCTCGGGGGCTGAGGTGGTTTACCTCGGCCAGCCGACGCTGCTTGCCCACCGTTCTGATTTCCCTGAGCTGAACGGCCTTAGCTCGGCTTGCATCACCTGGGCCGGGGTCTCCATTGGCTCGGCTAGCGTTGCCGACCTTTTGCTTCCCAGCTAACACCGGATCGTACACTTGCAGCTGCATCTCCTTGTTCCGACCTGAAGTGACACTCCGGGCACGATCGGCTCCTCCGACGTGTGGAGACGAGGCTTGCCCCTTGGACCCCTGGCTAACTGGCCTAATCGAATGGACCGCCTGCGAACCGCCAAGCCCGGCCTTGCGGAGGGCTTCATTTTGCTTGCTGGCCACATGCACTAACTCATTGAGCCGCTTCTGCTGCTCACGCCATGCATCTCCGGTCAACTCCGATAGCCCGGCCCTTACTGCTTCGGCTGCTCTAAGGTTCTTAGCTGGTGAACTATACACCGGCCTACCAGTAGCCGACCTGCTACTTGTTGCCTTACTCGAGCCCGAGACTGCAGCCCTAGCCATCTCCTCATAGAGGTCCTTGCCTCGGTTGAGCAGAGCAGCTTTCTTACGCCGCACAACCGGAGTAAAACCATCCTCTATACCATGTGCAGCATTGTACTCCTTCTGCTCCATATCGAACTGCTGCTTAGCCTCGGCCAGCAACCGAGCTTCTCTCAGCACTCTGGCGCTCTGCCTCTAACCCGGCCACCGTATGCTCCACACTTGCCTCTACTGCGAGTGGCCGAGCTAACCTATCAACGATAGCTTCTAAGGGAACTTCTTCCCTTGGCATGCCCAACTGCTCATTCTGACTAGGTTTCTCGTACGGAAACTTCGCCGCCGACCTGATTTCTCAGGCAGCGCGGTTGGCGTCGCCTCCACCTCGGCTAGCGCGACCTTGCCAGCATCTGCCTTGCTAGCTGCAGGCTGGTACCAGCCATCATCACCTCCACACACCTCGGAGGGCGAGTGACACGCCGCCCAAAGCCGCCAGGAGAGGAGTTTCGTCGTCCACGAGCACCTGCTCCGGGTACTCGCGAACCACCTCGACAGCAACGTATGTGGGGAAGCTGCCGAGCATCATGAGGAAGCCATCGGTGGGGAAAGGCTTGCCGGCGAAGCACCCCGCATTGTCGCTCACAAAGGCGAACTCGCCGATCTTGGCAACAAGGCCAGAAAGAACACACTCAGAGGAGCCCGTCCGGATGGAAACTCCACCCAACGCCTCAATCTGCCCCACGGTGGGCGCCAACTGTCGTGGTGGGATCACGGCAGATGCCATGGGTATGGCTTAGTTGGGGCCGAATGGTCGTTGGGGGAATCCGGGGAGGGTTTATGCACTCAAGACGTGCACAAGCAAGAACATGCAAGAAACCACAAGAACATGAACAAGAAACCAAGAAAGCCAAGAACACAAAAGACACCACGATGTACCCAGGTTCGGGGCCTTCGTGAGGAAGTAAAACCCCTACTCCTGCCTTCCTCTCTCAATATATCAGTGTGTTCTCAGGTACAAGGTGCTCCTCGAGCTGTATGATGCTACCAAAGTGAGAGCTCGAGATAGAAGATGAAACTATGAAGGGGGAAATGAGCTAGGGTTTTGCCGTCCTCCTCCCTGGAGGTAGAGATGCCGCATATATACATAGGCCGAAGTACATTTTTACCCCTGCCTACTAACAATGGCATGGCCAAAAGGTAGAAGACAAGCCTCTGCCTCCTGCCAGCTCAACGGCCGGACTGTCAGGCCACAGGCCTAGCTTTCCTCTTCCGGTCATACTTCAGTAGCCTGCCGAGGTCTAGCCTGTAGACCTTTCCCGAAATAGCCAAGTCAGCTCCTAGGCCCCCGAGCTTCCGGGAAACCCGTGGACGGACCTCGCCGTCCTCTGAAGCTTCGGGCTACGAGCTCTGCGGCACCCGTGACCTCTCTGACATGCCTCGATCCTTGCTGCCAACCTCGGATAACACTCCTGATCCTATACCTCGGTAGAGAATACCTTATTCCTGTGGTAGCTAGCTGACTGCCCCGAGGTTGATACCTCGGAGGATATACGTCGGAGAATATACCTCAGACGTACACCTTACGTCGGATGACGCCTCCTGCGTCCTTGCTCAATCGTTACCTCGGACAGCTTACTGCCTTAACCTTACATGTCTTTACCTCATCTTTACCCTACCCGGGGTAACCCCCCGACAAAGGGTGCTACAAAAAATAGCGCTAACCTTAAAATATGCTATTAGCGTGCTATTTCGTGATATAGCGTGCTATTAGCGAGACATTGTACATTGATCAATTTAGCGGGACCATTTCCAGGACGCTATCGCGCTATTTTTTCAGTGAGTAAACCTAAAATACAAAACGTTTGCCACATACCTTGGGAGATAGTCGTTGGAGCCCGGTACTTGAAAAAAAAATGTATTTAGAGGTTTCTAAAATTATGGCTTTGGGTGCATGGATACATATTTGTGTGATCTGAGTGCACGTTGTTAAAGTTTCAAGGACAATATCGATAATTTTTTGGTACACAAAAATGACATGTGTGGCTCAAAACGTGATCTTCATTTTTGTTATCCCATATGTGTCCTTTTTTTTGTGTGTAAACCACGGATAATGATATACTGCTCCAAACTTTTTTTAATTTTTTATCCATATGTAGATGCACCCATGAAAGTTTGTGTAAATCACGGGTACCGAACTGCCGATAGACTTTTTTTTGGCATATACTTAGACCTCAATAAAATTGGCAGAAACAAAGAATAAGGAGAGAAAAAAATTCAAAAAAAAAGAATAAGGAGAAAAAAAAAACTTCCATGCGACTAGGGGGCGCACTGGGCCTAATATCCCTACTGGGACCTACTCTGTGGCAGAACTGTAGGTAATTGGGCGGAAATACTCATTCTCAACTGTTTCGGCCTGCTACATCTCAAAAAAAAAAAAACTGTGCCGGCCTGCTGTGGTTAAAGGAGTGAGCAATAAGAAAAACACAAACTTGCATCTTTTCCCCCACCGGCGGCCGGCGGCCGGCGAGTCCGCACCAATGAGGCCGCCATGGAGTCCAGCGCGCCTTCCGCGTGGTTCTGTGCCGGCATTGACCGCGAGGCCGAGGCGGAGCTCCAGGCCATCGAGGCGGCCGCCTTTGTCGGTTGTTTCGTGTATACTACCAGCACATAGCTCTAGTTTATCTGTAACTAATCTGTTTGTACTCTGTAAGGATTAACATCGTAATCCCGTTGCGGCTTCCATCATTTCCTATTTAGATGGGATGTTATTTTATCCACACATTCAAGGCACTCTTTTCTTTCTAGGCAGGTTAGAGCATGTATAGACAACAACGGTGCAAGGATGGAGTGCGTCAGAGAAGATGGAGTCTTGCTGCATCAACAGAAATGATCACATGTACAGAGGTAATTTTTTCTATTGTATTACCAATTAATTACTGCTCTCATTGCCCATTTCAATTAGCATCGGAAAGGTATTGATGCTGAGAAGGAGACTGTTTAGGGAACCTAGCTGCACACACACTCTGATGCGAACAAGGATATTTCCTTGATTGCACCTAAACAGTAAGATAAGTTATCAAAAGAAGGCTAGAGCACCTTCGTGTGTGTAACGGAGGATGTGTTGACTTTTTACAAAGCGATCTTCAAATATTTGTATAGGTACATTAGGTACAGCAGGAAACTACACTCCTTTACAAACTATTTTTTCCAGAGAATATGCACAAGACCCTGCATTTAATAGAAAACACTAGCTTGTGCAAACATACATCTTTGCTGGCAACCAGAAGCTATTACAATCCTAGGTATTATGATGGCACTGAACGAAGTTCAACTAGTGAAGCATACACTCCACCTGTGATGTTCATCAGAGCCTCGTGTCTTCCTTTCTCCACTATTCCACCATCCTTCACAACGGCAATTATATCAGCTCCTTTGATGGTAGAGAGGCAGTGCGCCACAACAACCGTTGTCCTGCCAACCATCACATGATCTAACGCGTCCTGCACAATCCGCTCAGACTCAGCATCCAAGGCGCTAGTCGCCTCATCAAGTAGTAATATCTTAGGGTTTTTCAGTATGGCCCTCGCAATAGCCACTCGTTGCTTCTGTCCACCGGATAGCTGTACCCCCTCTCCCCGACGTTGGTGTCATATCCTTGGGGAAGGCTTGATACCAACTCATGTGCATTGGATGCCTTGGCTGCCGCGATGAGCTCCTCCTCTGTGACTTCCCCATCCTTACCATAAGTTATGTTGGCACGGATTGTATCGTTGAAGAGAACAGGCTCTTGGCTCACCAGCCCCATTTGGTCCCTCAACCAATTGATGTTGAACTTGTTGATCTCTAATCCATCTAATGTGATGGTACCTGAATCGGGATTGTAGAATCGCTCCAACAGTGCGATGATTGTTGATTTGCCGCTACCACTCTCCCCAACAAGTGCAACTGTCTATAAAATTACCATAATGAATAAGTAGGTCACAATAGAAGATACAACTATCTGATGATGTAAGGTTAGAAAAAACCAATCTGATGATAATGATGATGATCTGAAAAGTTGCCTAACCTTGCCGGAGGGAATGTGCAGCGTAAAGTCACTAAAGATCTGAATATCTGGGCGACTTGGGTACTTGAAGCTGACATCTTGGAAATCTATGTCGCCATTAACCACATCTAATGTCAAGCCCTCATTGCTGCTTGAGTCGATTTTAGGCTTTCGGTCCAGTAAAGCAAATATGGAGATAGCTGAATCCTTTGCTTTTGTTGAATCAGAGGCCATTGCACTTGTTGTAGATGTTGAGTGTATAAGTGGATTGCCCTCCCTTTCCATCAGATCGGTCTTTTGGAATAGTGGTCAGCGCATGAAGCTTGACATGGTATCAGAGCGAGGTTTCGAGTTCGAGTCCTGTGTGGCACGCAATTTTCTAAAAATTGCTGATGCCCCTTCCGTCCACGTACAAGGCCCCTTCTATTCATGCGCCTACCTCTGAGTTTACACATGTTGACCTGTCTGTGACCGTCACATGTGAGGAGGGGTGTTGAGTGTATAAGTGGATTGCCCTCCCTTTCCATCAGATCGGTCTTTTGGAATAGTGGTCAGCGCATGAAGCTTGACAGTAGATACCCTACAGTCGCTAAAACTAGTGCAAAGAAAACCTGCAAAAACTTACTATGTGAAATCGATCACCTCATGAGAGGAAAGTAGTGGCTGTGGTTATGGATGGAAGGATTAAGACTGAAAACAACTGCATTTGCATACCTTAAAAACACCATCAAAAGTTGAATGGCCATGGCGCACGAATTGTCCTCCAACATAGAAGCAAAGCCCATACGTAAGATACTGCATCAAGAATGTGAAACCAAATCCAATGCCTCCAATTATTCCTGTTCTAACTCCTTGGTTTTTTGAGGCGTCACATTTCTCATCATATATTCCAGTAATTCTGTTTGTGGAACAAAAGGAAGCTACCGTCCTGATACTACTAATTGCATCTGTGGCCACCTGACTTGCGTCTTCATACATGATCTAGGGAACCAGCAATTCATTATCAGTAACTTAACATGTTTTCATATATGAAAAAAACTATTATCATCTTTATATTGTTGTTATTATTATTATATAAAATTATAAATCATAGCTCTGTTTTATGGATTACCTTCGCTTCTTGACTAAAACTCTTCAAGAACTTTACTTGGGCAAAACCTTGAATACCTATTATTGGAAACAGACAGATGATGACTAAAGCGACCCTCCAGTCAGCTATGATAGCTATGACAAATCCGGTAATAAGTGTAGAGATACTCTGAACTATTAAGGCCAAGTTATCTCCCACTAAACGGCGTACATTCAGAGCATCAACTGAGAGTCTTGCACCAAGAGCTCCACTATAAGATATAATTCGTTGGTTAGGACTTGAAAGTAAAACTCATAGAATCTGGAGGATTTTGAAGAAAAAAAAGGTGTAACAAACCTGGAATTCTTCGGATCATCAAACCAAGCAACTTCTTGGTGCATCATGCTTCGAAATGTCATAGCACGGATGCGCTCTATCACTACGGGAAACCCACGATACGCTGATGGCCAGAAGACGTCGGTGTATCGCCGTCGGCGTAGCAGCCCGTCGGCGTAGACGAATAACCGTCGGCGTATACATAACCATCGGTGACGTCGCTGTGGGACCCACAAAACGGAAGACGTCCGTCTCCGTCTGCTCCATCCATACGCCGACGGCAGTGCCGTCGGCCTAGAGCGCCACGTGGAGCGATCTGGTGCGCCTGGGAAGTGCTCTACGCCGACGGCATTGCCGTCGGCGTATCCTTGACCATTTGGTCCTTCCAGAGCGACGTGGCAGCATCCTGTGCGTTTGGGAGGAGCTCTACGCCGACAGCAATGCCGTCGGCGTATATGTGACCATATTTGCAATTTTTATGCTGATTGTTGCTGCTTGTTTCTAGCTCATTTTAAATGCAATTAAAATATCACAAAATATAAAACAACACAGATACATCACATGAAACATCACATAGATATTAAAATGATACAAACATGATTCAAATTCATACAAGCATTCATACAAACTCCAAATGGCACAAACATAGTTCGAATTCACACCAGGAACACCCGAACTAATCCTATATCTCGTGAGAGGTCGAGCCACCCATGTCTGACCGCGTGAGAATAGGCGACAGACCGTGTGGGCCAGTCGAAGCACACATGGAATTCGGCGAGGCACGGGACGGTGTGGTCTCACGCGATGAACTCGGCGAGGCACCACCAGTGCCATGCTCCACGAGGGCGTGCGTTGAAGTCGGTGAGGCGGAAGCACGACCAAAGGGTGCCATGGTCCTGGAGCATCCCGATTCCTACATGTTTGAGTCCAAGTTAGAACTTGGAAAGCACAACATGGCGGTAACAACTTGTTTGGCAAATAACTTACCGGAGTTGCTGGCTTGTATGTGCGAGCGACCGACTCCCTTGTTGGGCCGACGGGCATGATCCCCGGCCTAGGTGGACGCGTAGGCAGCTGCGACCGCTCTCCAGTGGCATGAAACTTCTCGTCAGCCTACAAGATAGTTTAGATGTCAGGAGTTGTAGAAAAAGAATGTTCAAACTAGAGGAAATGGGACTTGTCATATTTTGCAAATATAAAAGTTGAAACTTACAGCATCCCTCAACTCTGCCCACTCCTCATACTCCAGGCTCTTCTGTACCCACAACTGATACTCTCTCTCATAGTCCGCGTAAGCGGCATCGAAGGCCGCCTCGAAATCAGCCTACAGTTTTAAAAGGGAATGCATCTCGTCAACTTAGCCACTTAGCTAGGAACGAATGTCGGAAAGAGAATGAAATTGAGAAAAACTTACATCGGGGCGAGCTCGGGAAGGCCGACGAGGCAGGACGGGAGGGTCATCGGCGGTGAGGGTAGCCTTGACACGCGAGAGGCCCAACTCAGGAGTACGCGCGAGTACCGCACTAAGCATGAGAGGACGGCCATGCTCCCAACGTTCCCGGCAAGGACCGCTCTCTTGTCGGTGTCATGTTCAAGAGGGTTGTCCACCTCCGGATTTTACCCTTGAACGTCTCGACGTATGCCTTTAGCCCCTCCTTGGCAGTGCCGAAGTAATCGGGCTGCGAGGGCTGAGGCTCAGAAAAATTCGGCTTCTTAATCTTCATCCTCTCCCATGTTTGCATGTGCGTAAAAGGCTCCCCGAGATCGGCCTCCTGCAATGGCAAAGAAGTGTCATGCGTATTATGTAGGAACATGAGGGGAAATAAATGAAGATTGTTTCATGTATATATACCAGTTTTGCCTTGAAGCGCTCATGGTTGCGGGCACCCGCACAATGTGTCCCCCCACTCCCGCGGTTTAACTTGTTTCGCTCGCTCAAGGCCTTGAACTCGGGGTCCTCCCCAGCCTACCTAGACACCAACGCCCTCCACGCGTCATCCTTGCCATAGGCCCATGAGGGCTTAAACTGAAAAAACAATACTCATGTGAAGAACGGATAATGCAATTGCAACTTAGCAGCAACATGTAATCTCATTAACAATCTACTTACCGCCATGTAGTCATCTACAGTCACCTCATGTGGGTTCTCCACAATCTCATGGTTCACCGCCGTCTTGCCTAACGTCTCAGTACTGAAATGATTGATCATGGTATGCTTTGCATTGTAGAACTGCTGTCATGTCCACTTCCTACAAGCTCCCTCCAAAGTCTTGTCCGCATCGCCCGCTGCTCAGGAAGTACCCTGTAGAACTTCTTTAATCATGCACAAAAAACAAATTGTGAGAGCATGGTGGGGACATCAAGTATGAACGAAATTCGAAAAGTTCAACTTACCCAAAACTTGTTGATCACGGCGTCAGAACATTTCCCGCCGCTCGCGTAATTGGCGGCCTGATAGTCTACCCAATGGGTGGCTAGCTTCGTCGCGCCGTTGGGGACGGTACTGTACAAGCCCGGCCAAAACTTCCTAATCAAAGCTCCAACCATGGTGTTAGGCACACGGGCTCCCGCAGGATGTATCCAGTTGCTGCATGATGCATGTAAAATGCATACATGAACTTTGCACTATATCACACATATTCCAATCATATTTGCATCATATAAGGGTTATATTACTGTTATTTAATGATTTTAGGAAATAAATCAATTGTTTCCTATTTTTATGGAATTAACCCTGCGCAGGCAGAAAACCCTATTTCTTTCCTTTTATGTTTCAGTGACCCAAGCGTCGTCATAAAATTCTGGAAAAATACGGAGGTCGTTATTTTGGAAGGAAGAAAACGTAGGAGCGAAGGAATCAAGCAAATGGAGCACGCAAGGCAAAAAGGGGTGGCCCACGCGGCCACAGTACCTGGCCGTGTGGGGCCCACTCTTTTGGCCCTCGTGGCTCCGCTGCCGTCGATCTTTCGTCCACCGACTCCGTTTTGACCTAAAAACGCCTATAAAAAAGGTCCCCCGACGTTCTCTGGAAAGAGCACCGCACAAACACAGAAACACCAAAACGGAGATCAGGAGCTGCAGATTGGAGGGGGAAAACTCCGGCGGGGCGCTGCCGGGGTGGTCTCCATCTTCTCCATCAACTTCTCCACCGTCTCCATGATGAAGAGGGAGTAGTCCACCTCTGGACTATGGTTTGTGGAAGTAACTTATGTATCTCTCCTCTCTTGAGCTTCACTAATTAGTACCGTATGAGCTGCTGAACATGATTACGGTCATATTTGTAATACCTATGTGGTGGATCTTTCTATGAGTTAATATATGTTTGAGATTGCAATGATTTGTTTCAGTTATGAGTATAGATGCATATTATGTACCCCGTTCTTGTCTACTTGTTTTGATCAAGCATGTTTATGAGAGCGTGTGTGGGGGAACGTGTGCATTAGTTGGAGTAACGGGGGGTGGTGAGTGCGGTAAGCTGACAACTTAATATCGCGATCCACTTGGGTGTTTACCTTACTTTGTTACCTCACTAGGGATAAACTAAAATACCATGCTGCAAGGGTTGAGGGTGACCAAGCTTCTTGCTGTGACTAGATCCAGCATGTTCTTATTTTCACTTCATGTCATGAAACTTATTGCTATACTCTGAGTCATCTTAATTACCTAGGTGTTATGATTTGGTTCGCATCTTGGTGGAGTATAAGAGATACTAATAACCAAAAAGTCTCTATGTTAGGACGTGATGCCCATATATCTAAGTAACTTGTTATCAAACTTTGTGTTGCAATCTCATATGTTAACTCCGTGTGTGTTCCATTGTCTGCCACTTTATAAAGAGAGAGTGAATTTGTGAAACCATGAACCCCGGTCCATTTTAATCATAAGAAACACCTTTCCAACACCATATACCACTTTTCTATTTTCAGCCATCATTAAATCCGAAAATACAAAAATACTTTTCATCTTGCATACATCATTAAAAAAACCAAAAATATCATTTACCATTGCATCCACCACCATTGCATATTTATTTCCTGTTTGCATTGCATAACTATCTTGATATCATTCTTACACCTTGTGCTTGACAACCACAGGTGAGGTTGAGGACCAAAACATTTAACTTTGTTTTGTAGGTAACCAAAAGAAGGATAAGAAGATATATCTTCACTACTCATTCCCCGAGAGTTCGATATTAAACCCTCGAGTCACCCTCGTGGGGAAAACACGTCTTCCACTACTACACACTCTGCACTTGGAGTCTCAACCTAACCCATTTACTTTTGACGCAGGTAACTACGCACCGGAAATCAAGCAAAGTGTTTTCTGGCGTCGTAGATCAACCTCATCAAGGGCCATCACTGCACAATAATTAAACATTAGTACATGTCAAATTGTCCTGACCACAATGAAGGTACCATGTTCAAAATTAGTATATATAGTCACTTACTCTTTCCCATTAGGCGTAATGAGGATCTTCTCCTCCTCGCTAGCAGGTTCCTTGTCCTCATCAGGGACCTGGGATTCCCCTCGAATCCTTAGCTTCTTCGGCGGCGCGGAGGGCCCCGCCTCCAAGTCCGTGGAGGGGCCTGTCTCGTCCGAACCCTCGTCGACAGAAGCAGAGGGTATGTCTGAAGACACGTCGCCCCCACCTCGCCCTCGTCCTCCCTCACCTCGCCCTCGTCCTCCACCTCGCCCTCGTCCTCGTCCCCTCGAAGGAAGTGGAGCATCGGCACCTCCCCTCCTCCAGCATCTCAACCTCACCTGCATTGAGAAAGGGTGAACAATTAAGCATAAAGACATGATCCAATTAAGAATTGCATCACCTCTACTCTCACCACTGTCAGACAGGTAACGTGGGTTCGGAATAAGTGCTCTTCCACTTTTAGTAACTTTCTGCTGGTGCATCTTCTTCACCAAGGTGGCCGATGATTCCTTGCCTTGGCTCATCTTGGTCAATCACCTGCATTGAGAAAGGGTAAACTTTTAAGCATAAAAGACATGATCCAATTAAGAAGCATGAAGACGTAAATACTAAGCATGTTGAAAGACTAAGCATGTTGAAAGACTAAGCATGTTGAAAAGTAAATACTACGCAAAAGGTCATAAAAGACCCTCACCCCTAATCATCACTCTCATAGTTAAGTCCTGGTTCTCATCATCACTATCAACATCACTATCACGAGTGTTGTATATTGGAACCTCCTCGCACGATGGAGGCTCATCATCGTCATCACTATCACTTTGTAACTTGTTGAGCATATCTATATCCTTTAGATTCACCACTACGTCACCACCTGTTTGTGCATTGTCCTCGCGGTCCTCAAGACCTTGTACGCCAAAGTCCCCAAAGGTTTGTTCCTCTTGATAGAAAATCCCCTCGTATGTTTTCGGGTCAATGTTGTTGTAATCGTCTTCGGAGGGCATGGGTAGCTTACCACGTGGCGATACATGGAACACGACTTCCCAACCAATGAGTCCCTCTTTCTTGCATGGGTAGGGCAAATAATAAACTTGATAGGATTGGTGAGCCACAACAAAGACATCGGATCCATGGTAGGTGGTTGAAGGCTTAACTTCAACTAACCCAATGGAAGGGGTACTTTTGGTTCCATGCTCAGGGTCGAACCAGTGGCATTTGAACACAACAAGCTTGAGTTCTATGTTCGTGTTATTGAACGTCAGCTCGTATACGTTCTGTAACCTTCCGTAGTAATCATAATTACCGGCTCCTTTGGTGAAGATCCTGGTATTTATAGTCTTTGCATTAGGCCGACTGTTCTGGTGATGCTCTGTATGGAAGCGGTACCCATTCACATCATACTTCTCATACTTCTCGACTCTACGGTTACAACCTTGGGAGACACATCTCAACTCATCTGACATCACAACGTTGGGATCAGCTCCCTACAAGTACAAATTGTTTTGTGCATTAGTAAGAGGGAGGGATTGCAAGGTAGAAGGGACAGGTTTGAAATTACCTTTTCCCTGAACCAAACCGTGAATTTTTTCTTTCCGGGGGCAGGCTCTTTCAGAAGAGTGTCCAACGCGGCTTCATCGAGTCCATCTGATGTTCCCGACCACATTTCATCCGTGAATTGACTAAAAGGAGAAAATACGTATTAGACCGAAACCGTGTTAGTAGTTGCAAAGTAATTTGTTCCCCATTTTACCTAAGGAAACTGTCCTCTTCTCCCTGCTCGTCGTGGGTCACTTCCTTCATGTTCATAAGCACATAGAGCATTATGCACTCCAGCTCATCATTGGTCAAGTTATACCTTGTTGGGCCACCGCTCTTGCCACCGGGACACTGGAAGAGGACGAGCTTGGGGTCTCGCTTGGGCTCGTCGACATTGTACCGAGAGGCCTGGTTATGCATAGTGGGAACATCATCGGGGTAGTACGTTAGCCTGGCGTCTGCCATCTCCTGGAGGATAGTTGCCTCGGCTATGCATGACTCAATCTTATTTTTGTTTCCACATTTGGTTCGAATATACTTAAACTCTCTCTCAATACAAAACTGCCAACGAAACTGCACCGGTCCACCCAAGAGTACCTCGTTCGCAAGATGCACAACAAGATGTGCCATCGGAGTAAAGAAGCCTGGCGGAAATATCGTCTCTAAGTTGCACAGCAACTCCGGCACTAGTTCATGCAGCTTCTGAATAATCAGGGGACATACTTGCTTAGCACAGAGCGTGCGGAAGAAATGGCTCAACTCCGCGAGCACTCGCCAGACACTGTCGGGGAGATACCCTCGAACCATCACCGGTAGCAGCCGCTCAATCCATATATGATAGTCGTGACTCTTGAGCGCGGTGACTTTTCCCGATTGTATATTGACTCCCTTACTTATATTCGAACAATAGCCATCAGGGAACATCACGACGAATTTGAGCCAATGGAATGCCTCAGACTTTTGCATACTATTAAGGCAGAAGTCAGCATGCGGCTTGAACCAGTTCTTTTGACGGCCTTCAGGAGGCTTCATGTGCATTCTCTCCCTATCACAGAGCTTCTTAACATCAACTCTAGCCTTAACATTATCCTTCGACTTCTCAGGAATGTTCAGGACTGTGTGAAAGAGGGACTCTCCAACATTCTTTTCGGTGTGCATCACATCGATGCTATGGGGAAGTTCGAGGTCCTTGTAATATTCGAGTTGCGTCAAGCCTGCCACGTGAGTCCAGTTGTGCGCCACACCATATCCCACATATTGTGGGCCTTTTCCCTCAGCAGGCACGAGAGCACTTAGCTCGGCGTCAACAGCTGCACCATCGAAAGTTGGTATCGCTTTTTCTTCACGCTCAACTCTGCCCTTCTTGAAGTTCTTTTTGTCTTCTCTAAACCGATGCCCTCTTTTGAGGAACTTTCGATGTGTGTCAAACGCGGAATACTTCCGTCTCGCCGTTAGCCACATAAACTCAAGTCGGTTCCTGCACACTGGGCATGGCCACTTACCAGCTGTACACCATCCGCAGAATAGGGCGTACCCGGGCATGTCATGCATGGAATTGTGATACCAAACTTTCATCAAGAAGTTTGTCTTCGATGCACGATCATATGTCAACATCCCGTGGTGCCAAGAGTGGTTCAGATCATCCACAATTGGCTGCATGTACACACTTAAATTCTTCCCCGGATATTCAGGACCTGGAATGATCAGCGAGAGGAATATGGTCTTCCTTTGCATTAGGGCTCCAGGAGGGAGATTGAGCGGAATACCAAACACGGGCCAGCAGCTGTACGAGGTAGTCGACAAACCATATGGATTGAATCCATCGGTTGCTATCGCGATTCTCACGTTTCGAGCATCTGCTGCCTGAACGGGGTGGTTCCACTAGTACAGAACGACACATCGGATACCCCTCTATGGAAACGGCAGGTGTTAGGTGACGGAGAATCGCGCTTTCCGCGCGGCCGGTGCGTAAAAACCTGACCAGGCCTGCCTACATTGGCAACGGACCCTTTCCAATCTCCGTCACCTATTATATTGGCAACGGTTAATAAAATTGTCTGTTTCCAATATTTGCCTCTATGGTAACGGATAGAAATTTCCAACCGTTGAAAATGTTGATACGTGGAGGCTAGCGAATGGGCAGATGGGGAGGTGGGCGGAGCAGACCTGCGAGTATAAATGGCGAGAGGTACCAGGCAGCGGTCTCTTTGAAGCCCCAGTCCATCGCCTATAGTTATTCAAACTTCGCCAGATCCCCTCCGTCCAAATCCATGGCGAGAGGTACCAGCAGCGGTCGCGGCCGTGGACGAGGGCGAGGCCGTGGTAGGGGGCGCATCGGCAATGCCATGCCGTCGGTGTCGCCCTCACCGTCCTCTGAAGACATGTCCCCGGCGAGAGGTACCATCAGCGGTCGCGGCCGTGGACGTGGGCGCGGCCGTGGACGAGGGCGCGGCCGTGGTAGGGGGCACAGCCGCACCACGCCGTCAGTGTCGCCCTCACCGTCCTCTAAAGACATGTCCCCGGAGCTGCGCGGCTTCGAGTTCTTGGTTATCCTGTACAAGGGCATCGAGAGCCGCCTGAGGCTCCCGAGGGCGTTCGCAGAGAAGCTCCAAGGCATGGTGGCAGCTACCATGCATCTGAAGATGGAGGACTGCGAGAACGACAGCTGGGCGGTGAAGACGGCCGTGAGTGCCGGGGGGAATTTGTACCTCGGCCAGGGATGGAAGTCATTCGCCCAAGCGTACAAGCTTGAGCAGGGGCACTTTTTGTGCTTCGAGTTCGACGGCGACAACGGGTTCTTCATCAAGATCTTCGACGGTACCTTATGCCGGAGGGGCGCACTCGTGTACAGCGACGACGAGCCCGAGTCTTCATCAGCAGCTGCTAGTAGTAGCATTAGCTAGTAGTAGCATATATGTAATCGTTTACTTCATTATCAAGTCTGCATGTAGTAGCACTAGCTGCTAAGTGGTCTCTCGCTGGTGTAAAATCAATGGAAACGGTTATATAAAATGTCGTTGCCAATGTGGCGCTTATATATACTGCCGGCTCGGTCTCATTATCACTCTCTCACTTGTCTCTCTTCCAACCCTAGCCGCCGCACACTGTGGCTTTCAACTCTCCTCACTCTCTCTAATGGCTTCCTCTGTCGGCGCTTCTAGATCCGGCCATCGCAGCCGCGGCTCTAGCCGCCGCGGCAGCACCGTTCTAGCGGCAGCCCTTCGTGAGGGGAAGGTCGATCTGGAGGCGGCCATGCGTCCGCTAATGATGCGGCAGCGCCACCATCTGACGCCCTCCTCCTCCGGTGATGCCCGGCTTCTTCTGAGCTAGGCCGATGTGGAGGAGGTCATTCATGAGGTGGTGGTGCAGTACCTCCGGCGGATCTACCAGCAGAAACCCATCTGGAGGAGGAAGTGGCCGATCTGGAGGAGGAAGTGGCCGATCTGGAGGTGGTGGAGGATCTGTAGGTGGTGTCTGATCTGGAGAAGGAGGAGGAGGAGGTGGATGTCGACGAAGGAGAAGGAGGAGGAGGTGATTGCGTCGCAGCGCGCTGGTAGCATCTCAGCGCATCTGGCAGAGGCCTGCACCTCCTCTCCCGCCGGGTGAAAGGTATAAATCTTTCTGTGACCGGCTATGATGCCGATGAACTAGGTTCTACGTATGAGCATTTCATCACATAAACAAATTTCTAGTGCAAATTCACACATACATGTTCTGATAATTACAAACACTTATTGTTAAAGCACCAACTGTACAAACTAGTTAAACACCCACATCCAAAGCCTATTGCAATTCACCTAGGGCATTCTTGCACCTAGGGCAGAGCATTTCCTGCCATGTTGGACGTAGCATGTCCTTCAAGGTTAGGATCTTGCGATACAACTCGTAGGTCACGTACCCATCTATTGCTGTGTAGTCGAGGTTAACTTTGTGCAGCGGCATCCACTCCCAAAAATCGTGCTGGTTGGATGGGAACTCCTTCTTCATGTTGGCGTATGATTTGTTGATGAGGTCTGCCGCTAGATCACCCATTCCGTCCCTCTCGTCTCCACCCTTGATTTTGTATACGAGTTGGATGTCCACGTAGTACTCCGGTGGAATGTGGAAGCCGGCAGAAGAATGCACCTTGCTGTCGTTGGTGATGTCCACGCTTGCGAAGGTGATATTCTTGCGTTCAAAGAATTTGCCCAACTCTGGACAATTCTTCTTGGACTTGCACCAGTGGAACACGAGGACATGCTGGCGCATGGCGAGTTGCAGGACAGACATGTGCCGACGATTACGGGTGTACTCGATGTCAAGGCCGATGAACCGATGCTTCTCCTCTGCTAGCCATTCCTCGTACTTGTCGAGGATCCGCTCCACGGTATGCTTCTCGTTCGTGTACACCACCTCCAGAACGGTGCCGTGGGTACGGACGGTAGTTGTCTCTGTTGTTCTGTTGCGGTCGTCCATGGCGGGTGGGGGATTGGGGTGGAACGAGGAAGAAGAGAAGGAAGGAATGCGAACTGTCTGCCACCGAACAGAGCAGTTCCTGAATATTTGCCGTCGATCTTAGCAGTTTCTCGAAAATGGCAACCGAACAAAGCAGTTGCTGGAAAATAGCCACCTGTTTTTTATATCCAGATGTATTTTGTACATTTCGCTAATCTTTTTTTTCTTTCATGCAGGAGTTTATTTCGGCAACACTGCATAAAAGTACCAATGTACCATTCCGAGAACCAAAACCCTTAAGGCAAGGAAATTTCATGGATACTGTCTCGGAGTGGGTACAGCGACGACCGAGAGCTCATAGAAGGTGAGCTCCAAGTCAAAGATGGAACGCTGGCTTCATTAAGCCAGCCTTCCATCTTGTTAGGTCAGTTGCTTATAGGTTTAGAGTTCATGATTGTAGTCAAAGTGTAATAGGTGATATTACATTATGCCAATGTGTGATAGATATGATTGTAGTCAAATTGTAAAAAACGGTGATATTATTGTATACCAATGTAATGATGGCATTTATTCTATGTTATGAATTGAATAACGTTTTAGTGCATTGTGCAATCAGCCTTTCATGTATTATGGCATATAACCGAAATATGAGAAAAGCTCAGTGCAAACGGGTAGATGGAAAACTCTGTATCCGATGTAGGAAAACTAAAGCAACGGAGGTCTGCGCACAACCGTTGCCAAATGGAGACCTCATCGGAAACGGTTTTTGGACTCCGTTACCGATGAAGGCCTTCACATCAGTGACAGAGGGGGGGACACGGACCCTTTCTCCGTTGCCGAAGGGGTTTTTGGCCCGTTTCCGATGTGTCGTTCTGTACTAGTGTTCGCATCAAAGTTCTTCCATGCCGTACCATCAGATGGATGTCCCATCAATTCCCGGTCGTGCTCATCCTTGTATCTCTTCCCCGTTTTGTGCCATTGCATCTGTGTGGCAGACTCTTTGTTCATGTAAAGCCGCTTGATTCTTTGTATGAATGGGAGGTAACGAAGAATCTTAATGGCGACATTTGACTGCGTCTTCGTACCATCGGCTCCTTTTAAATGATACCTAGAGGCCTTACACAAGCTACAGTACTTGTCATTGTGATAACCCCCAAGAGCAAGGGATCACTATAGCACAATTCGATAAGTATTTGAGTGTCAAACCCACGAGGAGCTGAAGGTAAACTATCTATTCTCTAAAGCCCTATAACCCTCTTATATGGCCGTTTATGCAAAGCAATAAATATGAAAAGAACTAACTAATGTAAGCAAGTGATGTGGAATGGGTTTATCTAGTAACAAGTTCTCAATCAAGTTTCAAACGCAAGTTTCTCAGAGCAAGTTTCTCTCAGCAGTTTTCTCAAGCAAGTCTCTCAAAGTAGCAAGTATCAAATATCTCAAGTAGCAAATATCTCAAGGGAGCAAATGTTCTAGCAATTGTTATTTCATTCGTGTGGTTGTCACAATTAGTGAAGCACATGTTTCAGTCTTAGTTGTTTCTTTTAGGTGGGAGCCATAAATAGGTGTAGCCAAGTAAATGAACTAAAACTTATGATGGATCTCATGGCCAAGTAAATGACTGCATAAGAGTTATTAAGACATAAAAGTCCCACCATAGCCTTAAGTTCTAAGGTCCCCCAAATATCTCCCCCATAAAGTAACTTCAAGTCTCAGACACCGGTTTCTCTCTACTCCGACATGTCCTACTCAATCCATTACACTACGGTGATTACCTTACATGCATTCCCCAACATATGCGTGCACTCATATATTGTACATCAAGACAATCATAAAAGATAACAAAACTTGTATGCAACCAAACAACGAACTATTTCACTATTGCCATGAACAAATCACTTCTCAAACACAGATGGGAGACACAATAGATCAAGGGAATAGTATATTGCATCATACATCATGTTTGCCAAGAGTTTACAGTGGGGAGATGGAGATGATCTTGCTGTAGATGTTGATGATCAACACGACGGAGGGGGGTGGAGCCCTCCGGAGGTGATTCCGGCGGCGTTTCCCCCCTCCGATCTTCTCCGGCGGCAGCCTTCTGACTCTCTGTTTCGTGGTTTTCTGTTTCTCCGCCACCTCCTCTCGAAAACCCTCGGGGGACAATTTTTATAGGCGTTTTTAGATCACGACTAGGTCGGTGGAGCAAAGATCGACGGCAACGGAGCCACGAGGGCCAAACGAGTGGGCCCCACGCGGCCACAGTACCTGGCCGCGTGGGCCACCCCCGTTTGGGCCTCGGGCCTCCGCTTGTTCGCTTCCTTCGCCCACAGGTCTTCTTCCTTCCAAATATTGACGCCCGTAAATTTGCAGGTGATTTCGTTGACGTTTGGGTCCCTGAAACATTAAAATAAGAAAACGGGGTTTTCTGCCTGTGCAGGGTTAATTCCATAAAAATAGGGAATAAATGAATATTCCAAAAATCATTATAAAACATTGATATAACCCTTATATGATGCAAATATGATTGGAATATAAGCAATTAAAGTGCAAAGTTCATGTATGCATTTTACATGCATCAACATCCCCAAGCTTAATCCATGCTCGTCCTCGAGTATGAAGATGATAAAACTAACATGGACTTTGCAATTTAATACTTAACAATGAATATCAAAGATGATTACTATTGCTACATATAGTCAAATGATTCATTCTTCAAAGGAGTAGCAATATGCAAATAGTTTATGAAGTGATATCAAGTATTCAAGACAAGGATGTTCATTGATAGTTCACAAAGTGTAACATGGTAGCAAGTAATATGGAACACATGTATGCATAATGATAAGTAGAACATCCTATAATGGTCATAGAGTGTAGATGAAAATCTGAATATGATAGGTGTACACTTTGGAAAGATGTATATATGAGTAGAGGTAAAGCATGCATAAGTTTAATCCAACTTCCAAACTCTTCTACTTAAGTTAATGATTGCAATAAGGTATTCATTGGTGTCAAGCTCTCATTGCCCCTATCATAGCATCTTAAATGATTAAGGTTAAAGTGAAAGCAAATATGAGTAGTGTGCTTGATAAAGAATGGGTTGAATGTCTCATGCCCCTTGAATACAACTACTTACACCATGCGTTACTCAACTTGGGAAACAAAGCAAGTTCAATTAAATATCATTGTAAGCATAATAGTATCATCAAGAGCGTCAACTGGGGTACCTCTTGTCCCAAGATATGGAACAAGCCCATATCAAAATGACAAGACAAACAAACAAAATGAACAATCTCAACACCCTTTTTATTTACCATTTGGAATAGTTTTTTATTGCAAGGTGTATCACAGAAGGTTCACCATAGTATGTAAGTAAATTTCCACCATGAATGATGCATGGCTTAGATTAGCGGCCCAGGCGTCTCTCTAACCATTTACACAAACTCATTTAAACTCACTCTATTTCCACATTTATTTCAACATGATAAGCATCCATAACAGAAGCACATGATATCAACTAAATGAGATGAAGAGCGTGTTGAAAGCTTGCCATGTGACAGCACATATGGGCTAACTTCCAACCCAAAACATTCATCAAGCCACAAACATCATAATCTTAATCACAATGGGTCTAGTTTTATTATGCAAATAAAACAACATTGTGCATCAAGTTCGTGAGAGCTATATAACCAATTTTTTTCATTGCAATCAATAACATAAACATTTTCATTCAGAGGTAAGATAACACAAACAACATGTTAAACATACTCGGAATAGCATAAAGCCAATAGGTAGATATGGTGGACTCACTGGAATAACTTTGGTTGAAGGTGTTGGAAACAAGTTTTTGCTTGTTGGAGTTTTTGGGCTAGCAAAAGGGAGAAAGTTGACCATCTAGATGCATGCATGAGTGTCCATAGAACTAACTAATCCATGTTAAACCAAGTAAAATAACAATCAGCACCAAAACATGAATAAGTGATAGCTCTACAAAAAGAATTTGCAAACTATTACTCATAAACAAGCTCATGAATCATGCAACTATATGTATCATCAAAAATCAAGTTAAACATCCCTTTTCCCAATCTTATAAAAGCATCCAACATATTCAACCCACATTTCCAGTAGCTTTCTCATATATAATGATAGTGTGGTGGTCTCTCAAGACTCAAACAAAAACAAAAACGACGCTCCAAGTTTATGCGATAAAGTGTTTCGATCGAAAAACAGAAGTTGGACGTGTGCAAACCGAGAGTGTGTAGGTCCAGCGGGGTTGTCTTCACATCCCCAAGCTTATGGTCTTCACCATCTTTGGATAGCTCTTGGTGCATCTCCTACAATCCCTGTGAAAAACTTTAAAACACCGTTTCTCCCATCTCTTTTCTGTGGGGTGCATTAATAGTGATAAACAAATAGGTTCCTTGCTGCATATAATCCTTGAACAAAAATTCATATGACATGTCCAGAAAGTGTATAATGTTGTATGCCTACTCATAAACTCAATTGGATCAAAAAATTCAACTTAAAAGCTCAAAGCATGCATCAAACAAAATGGGACAGAATCTGTCCAGAAAAACAGCAGCAGCAAAACGTATTTTTCTACCCTACCAAACTTTCTCGAAAAATTCCGAAAACAATCATGCATACAGAGGATGAAAAGTTGCCACTACAGTTCAAATATGAGCTCATTCGGAGTTACATAATAAGAATTAAAAATCATACCGTGCACTGATTCGTGCAGGAATAAAATCTCCGAACTCAAATAGCAACTTTTCAAGACCAACATGGGTAAAACTTGGCACTTTATTAAAAACTCCTGAACTAAACTAGACACAAGATCTCTTGTTACAGCAAGAGGACACAAAGAAAAATCACACACAAAAATAACCGGGTTGGCTCCCACAAAGCGCTTTCTTTATAGCCATATAGCTAGGCTTACTTACTTGGTATCAAGATGGTTGAAGTGAGGTGGCTTGGCATCCCCAAGCTTAAATTCTTGTACTTATTTGATATATGTAGGGTGAGCCTAGTGGTACATCCCCAAGCTTGAGTTTTTGTCCCTCTTGATCTTGTTCATCACCCTCAATCCTTCCACCTTAAAATTCTCTTTACAAAACACTCGTCACAAACTTGATTAGAGGGGTTAGTGCCTTCATAAATTAAATCCACATAGGCACAACAAAGACATATCATGAATTGATTTTAAACATTAGCTACTGTTACTATGGTTATGTAATGCTCCTTGATCAAAAGAACCGCACAAAACACAAGTAATGAGAGTAATGCAGAATAAAGACAGGATATGTCAAAAACTGGACAGCGAATTATTATTATCACTCTTTTTATTTGGTTTTAGCTTTGGGAAAAGTTTAAATGATAGAGATTTTGCAATGGTTCCATTGGCATTAACAACACATGTTCAAGGTCGACCCTGATGACGTGAAACACACGTTCGTTGGGAGACCCCAAGAGGAAGGTATGATGTAGTCAGCAGCAATTGTTCCCTCAGAAAGAAACCAAGATTATCGAACCAGTAGGAGCAGCAACTCTTCAGAAGGTTGTCAACGGCGCCAGAAAAATAGCTGTCGCAGGGAGTCTGGACTGTTGACGTGGAATCTGCACACAACACAATCAAACTACTTTGCCCCAACGAAACAGTGAGGTTGTCAATCTCACTGGCTTGCTGAAAACAAAGGATTAAACGTATGGTGTGGAAAATGAGTATTAAATTGCAGAGAATGAAAAAGGAACAGTTTGCAGTTTGTGGTTGTTTAATCAGTGTAAAAGAATGGACCGGGGTCCACAGTTCACTAGTGGTGTCTCTCCATAAAAGATAACTAACATGTTGGGTGAACAAATTACAGCTGGGCAATTGACGAATAGTGAGCGCATGACAATGCATATACATGACATGTTGACTACTATGATATTTAATTGGGCATTACGACATAATACATAGATCGTTATCCAACAGCATCTATGACTAATAATCCACCGCCGGGTTGTCATCCGAGTCCCCCGTTGGTATTAAGTTGCAAGCAACGGATAATTGCATTAAGTAAAGTGCATAATGTAAACAAACACATATGCCCGTGGACATAGCATCGTTAGGTTATCCCTAGTGGAAACAGCACATCCACAAACATAGAACTTTCTGTCACTGTCCCAGGTTAAACGGAGACATGAACCCACTATCTAGCATAAATACTCTCTCTTGGAGTTACAAGCATCTACTTGGCCTAAGCATCTACGAGTAACGGAAAGCATGCAAGATCTTAAATAACATATAAGATAGATTGATAATCAACTTGACTTAATATTCAATATTCATCGGATCCCAACAAACACAACATGTAGCATTACAATAATATGATCTTGATCATGTAGGGCAGCTCACAAGATCTAAACATGATAGCACAAAGTGGAGAGACAACCATCTAGCTACTGCTATGGACCCGTAGTCCAAGGATGAACTACTCACGCATCACTCCGGAGGCAGGCATGGCGATCTAGAAGCCTCCGGTGACGATTCCCCTCTCCGGCAGGGTGCCGGGAAGAGGTTCTGAACCCTCCCGAGCTAGGGTTGACGATAGCGGCGTCTCTGGAACTTTCGTGGATATTTGCTCAGGTACTTAGGGTTTTCGCGTCGGGGGGAATAAGTAGGCGAAAGGGCGCCGGCTGCGGACCCCCGAGGGGCCCACACCACCCCAGGGCGCGGCAGAGGGGGGAGCCGCGCCCTCCTGGCGTGTGGGGCCCTGGTGGCCCTCCTCTGCTGCTCCTTCGCTCCGTCAGGTGTGTTTTGGAAAAATAGGCACCCCCGTGTAGTTTCGTCCAATTCCGAGAATATTTCCAGACTAGCTTTTCTGGAATACAAAAACAGCAGAAAACAGGAACTGGCACTTCGGCATCTTGTTAATAGGTTAGTCCCCAAAAATGTATAAAAGTGATATAAAGTAGATGCAAAACATGTAGCAATTGGTATAAAACAAGCATGGAACATCAAAAATTATAGATACGTTTGAGACGTATCAGACCCCAACTTCTCCATTACTCATCCTTCTCATTTACTTTCCCAAATTTCATATAGAGTGAAAATCTTAAACTAATTGTTAGAAATCAGTAGGTAAAGTTATTTTGCAGGTTCTCAAGATATAAAGGTGTGCCCAAACTGAATAGGAGATAAAAGCATAGAGACCATTAACTTTTTAGTCTAACTCTTTTCCTATGCATTGGCATTTTATATATGAATAAATAACAACCCATTTGAGGTAACCAATGCATATAATGATCAATAGCTTGCATTTTAAATAACATAGAAACATAGAGAGGATTCTTATCTCTTCCTCTCTCATAATAGTTGCAAGCATTGAAGTTAAATATTCCCACATGATTTTGAATAGAATCACCACATAAAGACTTATCATCTAATGAGCATATTGGATCATCGAACTCACAATCAATTTCATCCTCAATAGTAGGGGGACTAAAAATGTCATATTCATCAAAACAAACTTCCCCAAGCTTAAGGTTTTCCTCAGTATTAGCAATAAAGTTGTTAAAAGAATTAGTACTACCACAGACATGATTGTTATGCAAATAAATTTTAATTTTCTCCTCAAACACTTCATGTCCTAACTCAAGATAGATATTATACAATTCTAGGATTGTTTTGTTGTTTTCCATTTTATAATTTTTTTTGTGTTTTAGATTTATATGTTAGTATGCAATGCAAACAAGAATAAAAGTTTAGCACAACGCTCCCCGGCAACGGCGCCAGAAAAGTACTTGATAACCCCCAAGAGCAAGGGATCACTATAGCACAATTCGATAAGTATTTGAGTGTCGAACCCACGAGGAGCTGAAGGTAAACTATCTATTCTCTAAAGCCCTATAACCCTCTTATATGGCCGTTTATGCAAAGCAATAAATATGAAAAGAACTAACTAATGTAAGCAAGTGATGTGGAATGGGTTTATCTAGTAACAAGCTTCTCAATCAAGTTTCAAACGCAAGTTTCTCAGAGCAAGTTTCTCTCAGCAGTTTTCTCAAGCAAGTCTCTCAAAGTAGCAAGTATCAAATATCTCAAGTAGCAAATATCTCAAGGGCAAATGTTCTAGCAATTGTTATTTCATTCGTGTGGTTGTCACAATTAGTGAAGCACATGTTTCAGTCTTAGTTGTTTCTCTTAGGTGGGAGCCATAAATAGGTGTGGCCAAGTAAATGAACTAAAACCCCTTATGATGGATCTCATGGCCAAGTAAATGACTGCATAAGAGTTATTAAGACATAAAAGTCCCACCATAGCCTTAAGTTCTAAGGTCCCCCAAATATCTCCCCCATAAAGTAACTTCAAGTCTCAGACACCGGTTTCTCTCTACTCCGACATGTCCTACTCAATCCATTACACTACGGTGATTACCTTACATGCATTCCCCAACATATGCGTGCACTCATATATTGTACATCAAGACAATCATAAAAGATAACAAAACTTGTATGCAACCAAACAACGAACTATTTCACTATTGCCATGAACAAATCACTTCTCAAACACAGATGGGAGACACAATAGATCAAGGGAATAGTATATTGCATCATACATCATGTTTGCCAAGAGTTTACAGTGGGGAGATGGAGATGATCTTGCTGTAGATGTTGATGATGAACACGCCGGAGGGGGGTGGAGCCCTCCGGAGGTGATTCCGGCGGCGTTTCCCCCCTCCGATCTTCTCCGGCGGCAGCCTTCTGACTCTCTGTTTCGTGGTTTCTGTTTCTCCGCCGCCTCCTCTCGAAACCCTCGGGGGACAATTTTTATAGGCGTTTTTAGGTCACGACTAGGTCGGTGGAGCAAAGATCGACGGCAACGGAGCCACGAGGGCCAAACGAGTGGGCCCCACGCGGCCACAGTACCTGCCGCGTGGGCCACCCCCGTTTGGCCTCGGGCCTCCGCTTGTTCGCTTCCTTCGCCCACAGGTCTTCTTCCTTCCAAATATTGACGCCCGTAAATTTCCAGGTGATTTCGTTGACGTTTGGGTCCCTGAAACATTAAAATAAGAAAACGGGGTTTTCTGCCTGTGCAGGGTTAATTCCATAAAAATAGGGAATAAATGAATATTCCCAAAAATCATTATAAAACATTGATATAACCCTTATATGATGCAAATATGATTGGAATATAAGCAATTAAAGTGCAAAGTTCATGTATGCATTTTACATGCATCAACATCCCCAAGCTTAATCCATGCTCGTCCTCGAGTATGAAGATGATAAAACTAACATGGACTTTGCAATTTAATACTTAACAATGAATATCAAAGATGATTACTATTGCTACATATAGTCAAATGATTCATTCTTCAAAGGAGTAGCAATATGCAAATAGTTTATGAAGTGATATCAAGTATTCAAGACAAGGATGTTCATTGATAGTTCACAAAGTGTAACATGGTAGCAAGTAATATGGAACACATGTATGCATAATGATAAGTAGAACATCCTACAATGGTCATAGAGTGTAGATGAAAATCTGAATATGATAGGTGTACACTTTGGAAAGATGTATATGTGAGTAGAGGTAAAGCATGCATAAGTTTCATCCAACTTCCAAACTCTTCTACTTAAGTTAATGATTGCAATAAGGTATTCATTGGTGTCAAGCTCTCATTGCCCCTATCATAGCATCTTGAATGATTAAGGTTAAAGTGAAAGCAAATATGAGTAGTGTGCTTGATAAAGAATGGGTTGAATGTCTCATGCCCCTTGAATACAAGTACTTACACCATGTGTTACTCAACTTGGGAAACAAAGCAAGTTCAATTAAATATCATTGTAAGCATAATAGTATCATCAAGAGCGTCAACTGGGGTACCTCTTGTCCCAAGATATGGAACAAGCCCATATCAAAATGACAAGACAAACAAACAAAATGAACAATCTCAACACCCTTTTTATTTACCATTTGGAATAGTTTTTTATTGCAAGGTGTATCACAGAAGGTTCACCATAGTATGTAAGTAAATTTCCACCATGAATGATGCATGGCTTAGATTAGCGGCCCAGGCGTCTCTCTAACCATTTACACAAACTCATTTAAACTCACTCTATTTCCACATTTATTTCAACATGATAAGCATCCATAGACAAAAGCACATGATATCAACTAAATGAGATGAAGAGCGTGTTGAAAGCTTGCCATGTGACAGCACATATGGGCTAACTTCCAACCCAAAACATTCATCAAGCCACAAACATCATAATCTTAATCACAATGGGTCAAGTTTTATTATGCAAATAAAAAACATTGTGCATCAAGTTCGTGAGAGCTATATAACCAATTTCATTGCAATCAATAACATAAACATTTTCATTCAGAGGTAAGATAACACAAACAACATGTTAAACATACTCGGAATAGCATAAAGCCAATAGGTAGATATGGTGGACTCACTGGAATAACTTTGGTTGAAGGTGTTGGAAACAAGTTTTTGCTTGTTGGAGTTTTTGGGCTAGCAAAAGGGAGAAAGTTGACCATCTAGATGCATGCATGAGTGTCCATAGAACTAACTAATCCATGTTAAACCAAGTAAAATAACAATCAGCACCAAAACATGAATAAGTGATAGCTCTACAAAAAGAATTTGCAAACTATTACTCATAAACAAGCTCATGAATCATGCAACTATATGTATCATTAAAAATCAAGTCAAACATCCCTTTTCCCAATCTTATAAAAGCATCCAACATATTTCAACCCATATTTCCAGTAGCTCTCTCATATATAATTGATAGTGTGGTGGTCTCTCAAGACTCAAACAAAAACAAAAAACGACGCTCCAAGTTTATGCGATAAAGTGTTTCGATCGAAAAACAGAAGTTGGACGTGTGCAAACCGAGAGTGTGTAGGTCCAGCGGGGTTGTCTTCACATCCCCAAGCTTATGGTCTTCACCATCCTTGGATAGCTCTTGGTGCATCTCCTCCAATCCCTGTGAAAAAACTTCAAAACACCGTTTCTCCCATCTCTTTTCTGTGGGGTGCATTAATAGTGATAAACAAATAGGTTCCTTGCTGCATATAATCCTTGAACAAAAATTCATATGACATGTCCAGAAAGTGTATAATGTTGTATGCCTACTCATAAACTCAATTGGATAAAAAGATTCAACTTAAAAGCTCAAAGCATGCATCAAACAAAATGGGACAGAATCTGTCCAGAAAAACAGCAGCAGCAAAACGTATTTTTCTACCCTACCAAACTTTCTCGAAAAATTCCGAAAACATTCATGCATACAGAGGATGAAAAGTTGCAACTACAGTTCAAATATGAGCTCATTCGGAGTTACAGAATAAGAATTAAAAATCATACCGTGCACTGATTCGTGCAGGAATAAAATCTCCGAACTCAAATAGCAACTTTTCAAGACCAACATGGGTAAAACTTGGCACTTTATTAAAAACTCCTGAACTAAACTAGACACAAGATCTCTTGTTACAGCAAGAGGACACAAAGAAAAATCACACACAAAAATAACCGGGTTGCCTCCCGCAAAGCGCTTTCTTTATAGCCATATAGCTAGGCTTACTTACTTGGTATCAAGATGGTTGAAGTGAGGTGGCTTGGCATCCCCAAGCTTAAATTCTTGTACTTATTTGATATATGTAGGGTGAGCCTAGGGGTACATCCCAAGCTTGAGTTTTTGTCCCTCTTGATCTTGTTCATCACCCTCAATTCTTCCACCTTAAAATTCTCTTTACACAACACTCGTCACAAACTTGATTAGAGGGGTTAGTGCCTTCATAAATTAAATCCACATAGGCACAGCAAAGACATATCATGAATTGATTTTAAACATTAGCTACTGTTACTATGGTTATGTAATGCTCCTTGATCAAAAGAACCGCACAAAACACAAGTAATGAGAGTAATGCAGAATAAAGACAGGATATGTCAAAAACTGGACAGCGAATTACTATTATCACTCTTTTTATTTGGTTTTAGCTTTGGGAAAAGTTTAAATGATAGAGATTTTGTAATGGTTCCATTGGCATGAACAACACATGTTCAAGGTCGACCCCAACTTCTCCATTACTCATCCTTCTCATTTACTTTCCCAAATTTCATATAAAGTGAAAATCTTAAACTAATTGTTAGAAATCAGTAGGTAAAGTTATTTTGCAGGTTCTCAAGATATAAAGGTGTGCCCAAACTGAATAGGAGATAAAAGCATAGAGACCATTAACTTTTAAGTCTAACTCTTTTCCTATGCATTGGCATTTTATATATGAATAAATAACACCCATTTGAGGTAACCAATGCATATAATGATCAATAGCTTGCATTTTAAATAACATAGAAACATAGAGAGGATTCTTATCTCTTCCTCTCTCATAATAGTTGCAAGCATTGAAGTTAAATAGTCCCACATGATTTTGAATAGAATCACCACATAAAGACTTATCATCTAATGAGCATATTGGATCATCGAACTCACAATCAATTTCATCCTCAATAGTAGGGGGACTAAAAATGTCATATTCATCAAAACAAACTTCCCCAAGCTTAAGGTTTTCCTCAGTATTAGCAATAAAGTTGTTAAAAGAATTAGTACTACCACAGACATGATTGTTATGCAAATAAATTTTAATTTTCTCCTCAAACACTTCATGTCCTAACTCAAGATAGATATTATACAATTCTAGGATTGTTTTGTTGTTTTCCATTTTATAATTTTTTTTGTGTTTTAGATTTATATGTTAGTATGCAATGCAAACAAGAATAAAAGTTTAGCACAACGCTCCCCGGCAACGGCACCAGAAAAGTACTTGATAACCCCCAAGAGCAAGGGATCACTGTAGCACAATTCGATAAGTATTTGAGTGTCGAACCCACGAGGAGCTGAAGGTAAACTATCTATTCTCTAAAGCCCTATAACCCTCTTATATGGCCGTTTATGCAAAGCAATAAATATGAAAAGAACTAACTAATGTAAGCAAGTGATGTGGAATGGGTTTATCTAGTAACAAGTTTCTCAATCAAGTTTCAAACGCAAGTTTCTCAGAGCAAGTTTCTCTCAGCAGTTTTCTCAAGCAAGTCTCTCAAAGTAGCAAGTATCAAATATCTCAAGTAGCAAATATCTCAAGGGAGCAAATGTTCTAGCAATTGTTATTTCATTCGTGTGGTTGTCACAATTAGTGAAGCACATGTTTTAGTCTTAGTTGTTTCTTTAGGTGGGAGCCATAAATAGGTGTAGCCAAGTAAATGAACTAAAACCCCTTATGATGGATCTCATGGCCAAGTAAATGACTGCATAAGAGTTATTAAGACATAAAAGTCCCACCATAGCCTTAAGTTCTAAGGTCCCCCAAATATCTCCCCCATAAAGTAACTTCAAGTCTCAGACACCGGTTTCTCTCTACTCGACATGTCCTACTCAATCCATTACACTACGGTGATTACCTTACATGCATTCCCCAACATATGCGTGCACTCATATATTGTACATCAAGACAATCATAAAAGATAACAAAACTTGTATGCAACCAAACAACTAACTATTTCACTATTGCCATGAACAAATCACTTCTCAAACACAGATGGGAGACACAATAGATCAAGGGAATAGTATATTGCATCATACATCATGTTTGCCAAGAGTTTATAGTGGGGAGATGGAGATGATCTTGCTATAGATGTTGATGATCAACACGCCGGAGGGGGGTGGAGCCCTCCGGAGGTGATTCCGGCGGCGTTTCCCCCCTCCGATCTTCTCCGGCGGCATCCTTCTGACACTCTGTTTCGTGGTTTTCTGTTTCTCCGCCGCCTCCTCTCGAAAACCCTCGGCGTTTTTAGGTCACGACTAGGTCGGTGGAGCAAAGATCGACGGCAACGGAGCCACGAGGGCCAAACGAGTGGGCCCCACGCGGCCACAGTACCTGGGCTCGTGGGCCACCCCCGTTTGGGCCTCGGGCCTCTGCTTGTTCGCTTCCTTCGCCCACAGGTCTTCTTCCTTCCAAATATTGACGCCCGTAATTTTCCAGGTGATTTCGTTGACGTTTGGCTCCCTGAAACATTAAAATAAGAAAACGGGGTTTTCTGCCTGTGCAGGGTTAATTCCATAAAAATAGGAATAAATGAATATTTCCAAAAATCATTATAAAACATTGATATAAACCTTATATGATGCAAATATGATTGGAATATAAGCAATTAAGGTGCAAAGTTCATGTATGCATTTTACATGCATCACATTGGCAAACTGTTTCCAAAACAAAAGGCATCCTTTTGGACAACAATCTATCTTCAGATATACCATGCCGCGATCTCGCAGGATTTTCTTCGTTTCGTACATGCTTTTAGGCAGACAATGCCCTTCAGGCAACAGGTTACCAGTTGTTTGCAGATGCGCTTCAAAGCATGAACGGGTGCTGCCATATTGGAGCTTGTTGGCTAGTGCTTGCGAGATGGCATCAAGCTGAGAAACTTTTGCACCCTCGTACAGAGGCCTCTGAGACGAGGCCATCATATCAAAGAAGGCCTTCGCGGTTGGCTCTGGGTCCTCTGGTTCAAGCGGTTCCGCCGGTTCACGCGGTTCCTCCGGTTCTGCAGGTTCCTCCGGTTCCTCCTGTGATGGTGGCGAATCTGGCATGTCGCCGCACGGAGATCATCTAGCCAGTTTCTAATCCCATCATCTTCATTGCCATTGATCCGCTGCCGCATCACCCTGCCATTCTCGCGCTCGTACTCATCAAAGTTGACTGTCGTCACGAAGTTCGGCATATACCCCCGAGAGAAGAGGTGTTTAATCATCTCATCCTTTCCCTGACGTGTACGAAACTTGCAACGAGGGCAAGGGCACTTTCCACGAGCGCCTGACTCTAAACCCTTACGCGCTAACTCCTTCACTAACAAATGCGTCTTCCATACCCACTCATCTGTTTTGTCAACCAAACTAGTTCGGCCAATGTACATCCACCCATTATCTGCCAACAGGACAACCCGGAAGTGTTACGGTTATAAATATGCAAAGATGGACAATCCTGCATATTTATAAATTTGTAACCCTTCCGGATGGGATCTGACTCGGTTACGCGACTGACTTGGTGATCTAGACCAAAGTAAACCTATGTAGCAAGAGAGGCAACAGATTTATACCCTTGAAGCGTGTCGGTGGCCGGAGAAGGTCGGGGACGTGCTCCGGAAGGGGGCGACGAAACAGGGGCACCGAGGCAGCCCCTCCTCAGCTGAGAAGAAGCCCCGCAACGACACGCGGGACCGGCGATGCTGGCTAGCAGGAAGCTACGTCATCTGAAAAAGCACACAATTGACATAGATAAGCAAAAAATCTCTCTGTTTTACCTAATAATCATCCCTAACCCTAACAAGCAATTAAAATCTACTAATTCTAACCCTAAAACTATCATACAACTAAAAGTGGCACTAACCCTAAAACTAACACACACTAACCCCAAAAATAGAGAATGCACTACTAATTTTTTTACTGCTAATCCAGATTACACACTAAATTTTTCACCTTGAGGTCGATGTTGGAGCGGGAGGAGAGCTCAGGGGCGCAGGTGGCCGGGGCGCGAGCTAGGGGCGCAGGTGGCCGGGGTCCGGCCTCGGGGACGGCGTGGTCGAGGGGGCGGCGGACGACGGGCCGGAGAGCAGCGGGTGATGACGTGAAACACACGTTCGTTGGGAGACCCCAAAAGGAAGGTATGATGTAGTCAGCAGCAAGTTTTCCCTCAGAAAGAAACCAAGGTTATCGAACCAGTAGGAGCAGCAACTCTTCAGAAGGCTGTCAACGCGCCAGAAAATTAGCTGTCGCAGGGAGTCTGGACTGTTGACGTGGAATCTGCAGACAACACAATCAAACTACTTTGCCCCAACGAAACAGTGAGGTTGTCAATCTCACTGGCTTGCTGAAAACAAAGGATTAAACGTATGGTGTGGAAAATGAGTATTAAATTGCAGAGAATGAAAAAGGAACAGTTTGCAGTTTGTGGTTGTTTAATCAGTGTAAAAGAATGGACCGGGGTCCACAGTTCACTAGTGGTGTCTCTCCATAAAAGATAACTAACATGTTGGGTGAACAAATTACAGCTGGGCAATTGACGAATAGTGAGCGCATGACAATGCATATACATGACATGTTGACTACTATGATATTTAATTGGGCATTACGACATAATACATAGATCATTATCCAACTGCATCTATGACTAATAATCCACCGCCGGGTTGTCATCCGAGTCCCCCGTTGGTATTAAGTTGCAAGCAACGGATAATTGCATTAAGTAAAGTGCGTAATGTAAACAACACATATGTCCGTGGACATAGCATCGTTAGGTTATCCCACTCTCTCTTGGAGTTACAATCATCTACTTGGCTAAAGCATCTACGAGTAACGGAAAGCATGCAAGATCTTAAATAACATATAAGATAGATTGGTAATCAACTTGACATAATATTCAATATTCATCGGATCCCAGCAAACACAACATGTAGCATTACAATAATATAATCTTGATCATGTAGGGCAGCTCACAAGATCTAAACATGATGGCACAAAGTGGAGAGACAACCATCTAGCTACTGCTATGGACCCGTAGTCCAAGGATGAACTACTCACGCATCACTCCGGAGGCAGGCATGGCGATGTAGAAGCCTCCGGTGACGATTCCCCTCTCCGGCAGGGTGCCGGGAAGAGGTTCTGAACGCTCCCGAGCTAGGGTTGACGACGGCGGCGTCTCTGGAACTTTTCGTGGATATTTTGCTCATGTACTTAGGGTTTTCGCGTCGGGGGAATAAGTAGGCGAAAGGGCGGCGGCTGCGGACCCCAAGGGGCCCACACCACACCAGGGCGCGGTAGAGGGGGGTGGTGGCTCTAAGTTGATGAGGGAATATCTCCCCGGCAATAGTGCCAGAAACAATGCTTGTACGTCACACGTCAGTTGGGAACCCCAAGAGGAAGGTATGATGAGTGCAGCAGTAAGTTTTCCCTCAGTATGAAACCAAGGTTTAATCGACCAGTAGGAAAACGAGGTTTGCTTCGAAGGTGTTGGTGAAGGAGTGTAGTGCGGCGCAACACCAGGGATTCCGGTGCCAACGTGGAACCTGCACAACACAATCAAATTACTTTGCCCCAACTTAACAGTGAGGTTGTCAATCTCACCGGCTTGCTGAAAACAAAGGGTTAAACGTATCGAATGGAAATGATGTTTGTTTGCATAAAACAGTAGAGAACAATGATTGCAGTAGATTGTATTTCAGATGTAAAAGAATGGACCGGGGTCCACAGTTCACTAGTGGTGTCTCTCCAATAAGATAACTAACATGCTGGGTAAACAAATTACAGCTGGGCAATTGACAATTGATAAGTGCATATAACATGCATGTGTGAGCTGTGGTGTCTACTATGAGATTCATTTGGGCATTACGACAAAGTACATAGACCGCTATCCAGCATGCATCTATGCCTAAATAGTCCACTTTCCGGTTAACATCCGTACCCCTTCCAGTATTAAGTTGCAAGCAACAGACAATTGCATTAAGTAATGTGCGTAATGTAAACAATACATTCATCCTTGAATAAAGCATTGCTGTTTTACCCCTAGTGGCAACAACACATCTACAACCTTAGAACTTGCTGTCACTATCCCAGGTTAAATAGAGGTTGAACCCAACTATCATGCATAAATACCCCCTCTTGGAGTTACAAGTATTCACGTGGCCAAGGCTTCAACAAGTAACGGAGAGCATGCAAGATCACAAATGACATAGACATGATAATATAATATTCAGCTCCACATAGGTATCAATATAAGTCAGATCCCAGCAAACACAACATGTAGCATTACAATAAGATGATCTTGATCATGATAGGCAGCTCACAAGATCTAAACATGATGGCACAAGTGGAGAAGACAACCATCTAGCTACTGCTATGGACCCATAGTCCAAGGATGAACTACTCACGCATCACTCCGGAGGCGGGCATGGCGATGTAGAGCCCTCCGGTGATGATTCCCCTCTCCGGCAGGGTGCCGGGAAGAGCTTCAGAACCCCCCGAGTTAGGGTTGACGACGGCGGCGGCAGCGAATATGTTCTGGATGAAAGGCTCGGTGTTTTAGGGTTTTCGCGTCTCGGGGAATAAATAGGCGAAGGGGCGATGTCGGCGGACCCCCGAGGGGCCCAAACCACCATGGCGCGGCTGGGCCCACCCGCGCCGGTGGTTTGGCCACCTCGTGGCTCTCTTCGTCTCTCCTTCGGACTCCGTGTACGTGCTGGAAAAATAGGGACTGGCCTTTTGTTTCGTGCAATTCCGAGAATATTTCCAGAAGTAACTTTCTGAAACCAAAAACAGCAGAAAACAGGGAACTGGCACTGTGGCATCTTGTTAATAGGTTAGTCCCAGAAAATGCATAAAAGTGATACGAAGTGTATATAAAACATGTAGCAAATGGTATAATATAAGCATGGAACAGCAGAAATTATGGATACGTTGGAGACGTATCAAGCATCCCCAAGCTTAGTTCTACTCGTCCTCGAGTAGGTAAAACGATAACAACAAATAATTTCTGAGGAGACATGCTTTCACACAATCTTGATCAATATATTGCAAGGCTCATGTCATGAATGAAGTGACTCAAAGCAATGATCTATAGTTTGCTAACAAATAGATAAAGAGTAAACAATGAATCATATAAGCAAAAACTTTTCATGAATAGTACTTTCAAGACAAGCATCAAAAAGTTTTGCATAAGAGGTAACTCATAAAGCAATAGATTCAAAGTAAAAGGCATTGAAGCAACACAAAGGATGATTAAGTTTCAGCATTTGCTTTCAACTTGTAACATGTATATCTCATGGATAGTTGTCAACATAAAGCAATATAACAAGTGCAATAAGTAAATATGTAAGAATCAATGCACACAAAGTTGACACAAGTGTTTGCTTCTAAGATAGAAAGGAGTAGGTAAACTGACTCAACATAAAGTAAAAGATAGGCCCTTCGCAGAGGGAAGCAGGGATTAAATCATGTGCTAGAGCTTTTTAAGTTTTCGAAAGCATATAGAGAGCACAAAATAAGTATTTGAGAGGTGTTTGTTGTTGTCAACGAATGGTAGTGGGCACTCTAACCCCCTTGTCAACCAGACTTTCAAAGAGCGGCTCCCATGAAGGACGTTATCTCTACCAGCAAGGTAGATCATCCCTCTTCTCTTTTGTTTACACATGTATTTTAGTTTCTTTATAGATGACACTCCTCCCAACCTTTTGCTTACACAAGCCATGGCTAACCGAATCCTCGGGTGCCTTCCAACATTCACATACCATGGAGGAGTGTCTATTGCAAAATTAAGTTGCTTACTGATAAATCAGGGCAAAACATGTGAAGAGAATTATTAATGAAAGTTGTAATTAATTGGGGCTGGGCACCCCGTTGCCAGCTCTTTTTGCAAATTATTGGATAAGCGGATGTATATGCCACTAGTCCAGGTGAAAGTCTGTCAGAAGTAAATGACAAGATTGAAAGATAAAACACCACATACTTCCTCATGAGCTATAAAACATTGACACAAATAAGGAGTAATAAAGTTTTGAATAGTTTAAAGGTAGCACATGAAATATTTACTTGGAATGGCAGGAAATACCACATAGTAGGTAGGTATGGTGGACACAAATGGCATGGGTTTTGGCTCAAGTTTTGGATGCACGAGAAGCATTCCCTCTCAGTACAGAGTTTAGGCTAGCAAGGTTGTTTGAAGCAAACACAAGTATAAACCGGTACAGCAAGAATCACATAAAAACATATTGCAAGTATTATAAGACTCTACACTGTCTTCCTTGTTGCTCAAACATTTTACCAGAAAATATCTAGACCTTAGAGAGAACAAATATGCATCCCAAGTCTCAACAAGCTCTACGGTAGTTCTCCACTACTAGGCTTTAACTACATGATGCAAGAGCTTAAACATGATCTACTTGAGAGCTCAAAACAATTGCAAAGCATCAAATCAAAACAAGACAATGATCTACAAGAATGCATATGTCTTTTCCAATACCAACTACTACATGTAGCATTTTCTTTCTTCCAAACAAACACCAATAATTTATTAAACATAAACTCTCCAAATGATAATATAATGCAGCAAGAGAGTATTTATAAACAAGTGCTAACAGCTCGAAGAGATGCATGAAAAACAGGAGCTAAAAGCACTGCAGTAGCTAGTTAAGAATACTCAACAAATATAAGTGAAGAACATGAGTATTCACATGAAAAAGCGGAGCGTGTCTCTCTCCCACACAAGGATTGCTAGGATCCGAATTTATTCAAACAAAAACAAAAATAAAAACACACAGACGCTCCAAGTAAAGCGCATAAGATGTGAAAGAATTAAAATATAGTTTCACTAGAGATGACCTGATAAGTTTGTTGATGAAGAAGGGGATGCCTTGGGCATCCCCAAGCTTAGACGCTTGAGTCTCTCTGAATATGGTTGGGATGAACCACGGGGGCATCCCCAAGCTTAGGCTTTTCACTCTTCTTGATCACATAATATCACCCTTCTCGCTTGATCCTTGAAAACTTCCTTCACACCAAACTCAAGACAGTTCTCATTAGAGGGTTAGTGCATAATCAAAAATTCTCATATTCTGTAATGATACAATCAATCCCAAAGCTTCTGGACATTAGCTACAGCCACCAATGCTTTGTGGAGCAAAGAAATCCACACAAACACAGTAAAAGAGCGAATGCAAAACAAAAGGCAGAATCTGTCAAAAACAGAACAGTCTGGAATGACGAATTTTTTCGAGGCACTTAAGTTGCTCAGATGGATCTGGCCTAAAATAATGAAAGTTGCGTACATATCTCAGGAATATGCGTGATTTTTCTCAGAATTTTTTGAATTTTCTACAGGGAGATAAGCTCAAATCCGTGACAGCTAAAAATCTGTCACTGCGCAGAAATCCAAATCTTGCATCAACTTTCAATATAGAACTTTACTTGGCACAACATTGCGATAAAATAAAGATACAAAGGAGTTGCTACAGAAGTAACAAAACTCCTTGACTCAAAGAAAACAAAAATAACAGCAAATAAAAACGATGGGTTGTCTCCCATAAGCGCTTTTCTTTAACGCCTTTCAGCTAGGCGCAGAAAGTGAAAATCAAGTGTTGTCAAGAGAAGAAGCATCAACGGAGAGTTTAGAAGTTTTCTCAACGATGCATTGCACTTTATCTATGTAAGTTTCAGAAACTCCCCTTTCATTACTTTTAGGTAAACTATCCTCATCAAATAAATTTTCAGGCACAATCCAATTAAAGTTCTTTTCTAGTGCCTCATGCATTCCTGCAATCTTAAAAGGAATTGGTATTTTATTCTCTCCTTCATAACTAGTTTCTTTAGTGTACTTGGATCTTTCCTTCTCTAATTTTTCAAGTATATTGGCGATATCAATGTAATAACCAAGCATCCTATATCGCATAAAAACTTTTCTAGCTTCACTAGCTACATCTCCAAATTCTTTGAGAAGGGTTTCTAAAACAAAATCCTTCTTTTCCCCCTCTTCCATATCATGAAGTCTAAGAAACATATGCTGCATTATAGGGTTAAGGTTAACAAACCTAGCTTCAAGCATGTGGACTAAGGAGGCAGCAGCAATTTCATAATTAGGGGCAAGTTCTACCAAGGATCTATCTTCAAAATCTTTCAGCTTGCTAACATGACTAAAAAATTCTTCAATGTTGTCTCTTCCAATGATAGACCCACTACCCACAGATATTTCTTTTAAAGTGTACTTAGGGAGAAGCATGATGAAATAATAAAAACTAAACAGAAAATAAACTAGATGCAAGTAACTAATTTTTTGTGTTTTTGATAAAGAGAGCAAACAAGACTAAATAAAAATAAACTAAGCAAGACAAATAACAAAGTAAAGAGATTGGGTGTGAGAGACTCCCCTTGCAGAAGCAATTCGGTTTTCCCCGGCAACGGCGCCAGAAAACGTGTTGGTGGCTCTAAGTTGACGAGGGAATATCTCCCCGGCAATAGTGCCAGAAACAATGCTTGTACGTCACACGTCAGTTGGGAACCCCAAGAGGAAGGTATGATGAGTGCAGCAGTAAGTTTTCCCTCAGTATGAAACCAAGGTTTAATCGACCAGTAGGAAAACGAGGTTTGCTTCGAAGGTGTTGGTGAAGGAGTGTAGTGCGGCGCAACACCAGGGATTCCGGTGCCAACGTGGAACCTGCACAACACAATCAAATTACTTTGCCCCAACTTAACAGTGAGGTTGTCAATCTCACCGGCTTGCTGAAAACAAAGGGTTAAACGTATCGAATGGAAAATGATGTTTGTTTGCATAAAACAGTAGAGAACAATGATTGCAGTAGATTGTATTTCAGATGTAAAAGAATGGACCGGGGTCCACAGTTCACTAGTGGTGTCTCTCCAATAAGATAACTAACATGCTGGGTAAACAAATTACAGCTGGGCAATTGACAATTGATAAGTGCATATAACATGCATGTGTGAGCTGTGGTGTCTACTATGAGATTCATTTGGGCATTACGACAAAGTACATAGACCGCTATCCAGCATGCATCTATGCCTAAATAGTCCACTTTCCGGTTAACATCCGTACCCCTTCCAGTATTAAGTTGCAAGCAACAGACAATTGCATTAAGTAATGTGCGTAATGTAAACAATACATTCATCCTTGAATAAAGCATTGCTGTTTTACCCCTAGTGGCAACAACACATCTACAACCTTAGAACTTGCTGTCACTATCCCAGGTTAAATAGAGGTTGAACCCAACTATCATGCATAAATACCCCCTCTTGGAGTTACAAGTATTCACGTGGCCAAGGCTTCAACAAGTAACGGAGAGCATGCAAGATCACAAATGACATAGACATGATAATATAATATTCAGCTCCACATAGGTATCAATATAAGTCAGATCCCAGCAAACACAACATGTAGCATTACAATAAGATGATCTTGATCATGATAGGCAGCTCACAAGATCTAAACATGATGGCACAAGTGGAGAAGACAACCATCTAGCTACTGCTATGGACCCATAGTCCAAGGATGAACTACTCACGCATCACTCCGGAGGCGGGCATGGCGATGTAGAGCCCTCCGGTGATGATTCCCCTCTCCGGCAGGGTGCCGGGAAGAGCTTCAGAACCCCCCGAGTTAGGGTTGACGACGGCGGCGGCAGCGAATATGTTCTGGATGAAAGGCTCGGTGTTTTAGGGTTTTCGCGTCTCGGGGAATAAATAGGCGAAGGGGCGATGTCGGCGGACCCCCGAGGGGCCCAAACCACAGGTGGCGCGGCGGGGCCCACCCGCGCCTGGTGGTTTGGCCACCTCGTGGCTCCTTCGTCTCTCCTTCGGACTCCGTGTACGTGCTGGAAAAATAGGGACTGGCCTTTTGTTTCGTGCAATTCCGAGAATATTTCCAGAAGTAACTTTCTGAAACCAAAAACAGCAGAAAACAGGGAACTGGCACTGTGGCATCTTGTTAATAGGTTAGTCCCAGAAAATGCATAAAAGTGATATGAAGTGTATATAAAACATGTAGCAAATGGTATAATATAAGCATGGAACAGCAGAAATTATGGATACGTTGGAGACGTATCAGGGGGACCCGCGCCCTCGTGGCGTGTGGGGCCCTGGTGGCCCTCCTCTGCTGCTCCTTCGCTCCGTCAGGTGTGTTCTGGAAAAATAGGCACCCCCGTGTAGTTTCGTCCAATTCCGAGAATATTTCCAGACTAGCTTTTCTGGAATACAAAAACAGCAGAAAACAGGAACTGGCACTTCGGCATCTTGTTAATAGGTTAGTCCCAAAAAATGTATAAAAGTGATATAAAGTAGATGCAAAACATGTAGCAATTGGTATAAAACAAGCATGGAACATCAAAAATTATAGATACGTTTGAGACGTATCAGCATCCCCAAGCTTAGTTCCTACTCGTCCTCGAGTAGGTAAACGATAAAAACAAATAATTTTTGAGGTGACATGCTACTATCATAATCTTGATCATATAATATTGCAAGGCACATGTAAATGAATGAAGTGATCCAAGTCAATGGTCTATAATTTGCTACAAATAGATAATGAGTAAACAATGAATCACACAAGCTAAACGTTTTCATGAATAGTACTTTCGAGACAAGCATCAAACAGTTTTGCATAAGTGTTAACTCATAAAGCAATAGTTTCTAATAAAAGGTATTTAATCAACACAAAGGAAGAATTTAGTTTCAGCATTTGCTTCAACTTTCAACATATTTATCTCATGGATATTGTCAACACAAAGTAGTATAACAAGTCCAATACATTGCATATAACGCATGTTGTAACAAAGTTGACACTAGTGTTTGCTTGTGGAAGACAGAAAGAATAGGAAAACTGACTCAACATAAAAGTAAAAGAAAGGCCCTTCGCAGAGGGAAGCAGGGATTAAATCATGTGCTAGAGCTTTTAGGTTTTTGAAAGCATATAGAGATTGCATAAAATATTTGATACTCCTCCCAACCTTGCTAACACAAGCCATGGCTAACCGAATCCTCGGGTGCCTTCCATCAATCACATACCATGGAGGAGTATCTATTTTTGAGAGGTGTTTGTTAATTGTCAACGAATGGTAGCGGGTGAGAACAGTATTCTACCTGTCGAACGGACTTTTAAGAGCGGCTCCCATGAAGGACGTTATTTCTACCAGCAAGGCAGATCATCCCTCTTTCTCTTTGGTTTACACACATTCAGGTATTTCACTGTTTGTCATTGCTTACTGATGAATCAGGGCAAAAGTGTGAAGAGAATTAATTGGTTAAAGTTGTAATTAATTGGGACTGGGCACCCCGTTGCCAGCTCTTTTTGCAAGTTATTGGATAAGCGGATGTATATGCCACTAGTCCAGGTGTAAAAGTCCACTCGACAAATAGAATAAAGAATAACCACACTAATTCCTCATGAGCTAGTAAACATTGACACAAAAAGGGAATAATAACATTTTGAATAATTTAAAGGTAGCACATGAAAAATTTACTTGGAGTGGCAAGGAAATACCACATATAGGTAGTTATGGTGGACACAAATGGCATGGATTTTGGCTCAAGGATTTGGATGCACGAGAAGCATTCCCTCTCAGTACAGAGTTTAGGCTAGCAAGGTTATGTAAGCAAACAAGAATATCAACCCGTACACCAAGTTTTATATGACAAACATATTGCAAACGTTATAAGACTTCATACCGTCTTCCTTGTTAACCAAACCCTGTTATTAGAAAATATCTAGACCTTAGAGTACCACCGATGCAAACCAAATTTTCAACAAGCTTTACGGTAGTTCTTCACTAATAGGCTTAACTCATGTGATGCACAATTTAATCATGATCTACTTGTTAACTCAAAACAATTGACAAGCATCAAGTTATCCATTTTAGTGATCTACAAGATTAAGCAAGTTTTTCCTTATACCAATTACCACATGCAACATTTTCTGAACCAACCAAACACCAATCAATTTATTTCATCAACTCTCCAAACAAATATAAGTGAAGCAAGAGAGTACTTTCTACAAAAGAAAGCTAATAGCTCTGACAAGAGATACATGAAAACAAGAGCTAAAAGCTGAACAGCGCTAGATATGAATACTCAACAAATATAAGTGAAGAATAGGAGTATTCTCATGAAAAAGCGGAGCGTGTCTCTCTCCCAATCAAGAATGCTAGGGTCCAGTCAAGCTTTATTGAAAATAAAAATGCAATACTGAAAATAAAAGCACACAGACGCTCCAAGAAAAGCACATATGATGTGAAAGAATTAAAATATAGTTTCACTAGAGATGACCTGATAATTTTGACGATGAAGAAGGGGATGCCTTGGGCATCCCCAAGCTTAGACGCTTGAGTCTTCTTGAAATATGCTGGGGAGATCCATGGGAGCCTCCCCAAGCTTAAGCTCTTCACTCTTCTTGATCCTATTATATCATCCTTCTCTCTTGACCCTTGAAAACTTCCGTCACACCAAACTCAAAGTAGATCTCATTAGAGGGTTAGTGCATAATCAAAAATTCACATGTTCTGTAAAGACGCAATATGATTTGTTACTTTAAACATTAGCTACAGCCACTGATGTTATGTGAAGCTCTTCCACCCAAAAAAGAATTTCACTCAACACTAGTAAAAGAGAGAATGCAAAAATAAAAAGGCATAATCTGTCTAAAACAGAACAGTCCGCAAAGACGAATTTTTTCGAGGCACTTACGACGCTCAGATCGAGAAACTCTGAACTAATGAAAGTTTCAGACATTCATAAAGATTACGCACAAAAATTTCAGATTTTTAACAATCTGGTGATTTTAGGAATTTCGTACAGTGAACAGCAAAAATCTGTTTCTGCGCAGCAATCAAAATTAAGCATCATCTTACATTAGAGGCTACTCTTGGCACAACAATGCGAGAAAATAAAGATACAAAGGAGTTGCTACAGAAGTAAACAAACTCCTTGACTCAATAAAAGAAAAATTGCAGAAAAATAAAATGGGTTGCCTCCCATAAGCGCTTTTCTTTAACGCCTTTTAGCTAGGCACAAAGCATGCATCAAGTATTACCAAGTGAAGAAGCATCAACATTGTAATTTGTTCGAACAATAGAATCATAAGGTGGCTTAATCTTCTTCCTAGGAAAGTGTTCCATACCTTTCTTGAGAGGAAATTGATATTTTATATTCCCTTCTTTCATATCAATAATAGCACCTACAGTCTAAGAAAAGGTCTTCCCACACAATAGGGCATGATGGATTGCACTCAATATCCAAGACAATAAAATCAACGGGGACATAATTGTTGTTAACCATGATAAGAACATCATCAATTCTTCCCAAAGGTTTTTTAATAGTAGAATCAACAAGGTGAACATCCAAGTAACAATTTTCCAAAGGTGCTAAATCAAGCATATCATATAATCTTTTAGGCATAACAGAAATACTAGCACCAAGGTCACACAAAGCATTGCAATCAAAGTCATTCAATTTCAATTTAATGATGGGCTCCCAACCATCTTCTAACTTCCTAGGGATAGAAGCTTCATGTTTAATTTCTCTTCCCTAACTTGTATGAGAGCATTAGTAATATGTTTAGTAAAAGCCATGTTTATAGCACTAGCATTAGGACTTCTAGCTAGCTTTTGCAAGAACTTAATTACTTCAGAAATATTGCAACCATCAAAATCAAAGTCATTTATCAAAAGTAATGGAATTATTCTCTTCCTTATTGCTAGAAATTTCAGCATCTTTATCAAGGACAGTTTCAGAGTTATCAGGCAATTTAGGACATTTTGCAATAGAAGTGGAAACATTACCAACACCAACTATCTTGCCATTAATGGTAGGAGGTTTGTTAACACTTGAGTTTGAAGCATTTTCAGAAGTAGTAATAGTATAAACTCTAGCAATATTTTCTTTCTAGCAATTTCATCCTCTCTTTCCCATCTAGCATGCAATTCAGCTAACATCCTCACATTGTTATCAATTTTAACTTGTATAGCATTGAGAGTTTTGCTCTCTTTAACATCATGAGGCATGTTCTTTAGTTTCAATAAGTCAACATCAAGAGCAAGACTATCAACTTTAGAGGAAAGCACATCAATTTTCCCAAATTTCTCCTCAACAGTTTTATTGAAAGCAGTTTGTGTACTAATAAAATCCTTAAGCATAACTTCAAGATCAGAGGGTACACTCTTATTATTATTGTAGGAGTTACTATAGGAATTTCCATAACCATTGCCACTATTAGAAGGATAGGGCCTATAATTGCTATTACCAAAATTATTCCTATAAGCATTGTTGTTGAAATTATTATTTTTAATGAAGTTCACATCAACATGCTCTTCTTGAGCAACCAAAGAAGCTAAAGGAACATTATTTGGATCAACATGTGTTTGACCATTTGCAAGCATAGACATAATAGTATCAATTTTGGCACTCAAGGAGAGGTTTCCTCAACAGAATTTACCTTCTTACCTGTTGGAGCTCTCTCGGTGTGCCACTCAGAATAATTAATCATCATATCATCAAGAAGCTTTGTTGCAGCACCCAAAGTGATGGACATAAAGGTACCTCCAGCGGCCGAATCCAATAAATTCCTCGAAGAAAAATTTAATCCTGCATAGAAGGTTTGGATGATCATCCAAGTAGTCAGTCCATGAGTGGGACAATTTTTAACCAATGATTTCATTCTCTCCCATGCTTGAGCAACATGTTCATTATCAAATTGCTTAAAATTCATTATGCTACTTCTCAAAGAAATAATCTTAGCAGGAGGATAATATTTTCCAATAAAAGCATCTTTGCATTTAGTCCATGAATCAATACTATTTCTAGGCAAAGATAGCAACCATTCTTTAGCACGTCCTCTCAAGGAGAAAGGAAAAAGTTTCAGTTTAATAATATCACCATCTACTTCCTTGAGCTTTTGCATTTCACAAAGTTCAACAAAGTTATTAAGGTGAACAGCAGCATCATCAGTACTAACACCAGAAAATTGCTCTTTCATAACAAGATTTAAAAGTGCAGGTTTAATTTCATAAAATTCTGCTGAAGCAGCAGGTGGAGCAATAGGTGTGCATATGAAATCATTGTTGTTCGTGCTAGTGAAATCACACAACTTAGTGTTCTCAGGAGTACTCATTTTAGCAGAAATAAAAACAGTACAGAAAATAACTTGAAAGTAAACTAGATGCAAGTAACTAATTTTTTTGTGTTTTTGATAATTGAAAGCAAACAAGATAAAATAAAATAAACTAAGCAAGACAAAAACAAAGTAAAGAGATTGGAAGCGTGAAACTCCCCTTGCAGAAGACTGCTGTCTCCCCGGCAACGGCGCCAGAAAAATAGCTGTTGACGGGAGACAGAGAGCTTCCTGAAGAACTTCTACTCCCCGGCAACGGCGCCAGAAAAATAGCTTGATGACGTGAAACACACGTTCGTTGGGAGACCCCAAGAGGAAGGTATGATGTAGTCAGCAGCAAGTTTTCCCTCAGAAAGAAACCAAGGTTATCGAACCAGTAGGAGCAGCAACTCTTCAGAAGGTTGTCAACGGCGCCAGAAAAATAGCTGTCGCAGGGAGTCTGGACTGTTGACGTGGAATCTGCACACAACACAATCAAACTACTTTGCCCCAACGAAACAGTGAGGTTGTCAATCTCACTGGCTTGCTGAAAACAAAGGATTAAACGTATGGTGTGGAAAATGAGTATTAAATTGCAGAGAATGAAAAAGGAACAGTTTGCAGTTTGTGGTTGTTTAATCAGTGTAAAAGAATGGACCGGGGTCCACAGTTCACTAGTGGTGTCTCTCCATAAAAGATAACTAACATGTTGGGTGAACAAATTACAGCTGGGCAATTGACGAATAGTGAGCGCATGACAATGCATATACATGACATGTTGACTACTATGATATTTAATTGGGCATTACGACATAATACATAGATCGTTATCCAACAGCATCTATGACTAATAATCCACCGCCGGGTTGTCATCCGAGTCCCCCGTTGGTATTAAGTTGCAAGCAACGGATAATTGCATTAAGTAAAGTGCGTAATGTAAACAAACACATATGTCCGTGGACATAGCATCGTTAGGTTATCCCACTCTCTCTTGGAGTTACAATCATTACTTGGCCAAAGCATCTACGAGTAACGGAAAGCATGCAAGATCTTAAATAACATATAAGATAGATTGGTAATCAACTTGACATAATATTCAATATCATCGGATCCCAGCAAACACAACATGTAGCATTACAATAATATAATCTTGATCATGTAGGGCAGCTCACAAGATCTAAACATGATGCACAAAGTGGAGAGACAACCATCTAGCTACTGCTATGGACCCGTAGTCCAAGGATGAACTACTCACGCATCACTCCGGAGGCAGGCATGGCGATGTAGAAGCCTCCGGTGACGATTCCCCTCTCCGGCAGGGTGCCGGGAAGAGGTTCTGAACGCTCCCGAGCTAGGGTTGACGACGGCGGCGTCTCTGGAACTTTTCGTGGTATTTGCTCAGGTACTTAGGGTTTTCGCGTCGGGGGGAATAAGTAGGCGAAAGGGCGGCGGCTGCGGACCCCGAGGGGCCCACACCACCCCAGGGCGCGGCAGAGGGGGGTCCCGCGCCCTCGTGGCGTGTGGGGCCCTGGTGGCCCTCCTCTGCTGCTCCTTCGCTCCGTCAGGTGTGTTCTGGAAAAATAGGCACCCCGTGTAGTTTCGTCCAATTCCGAGAATATTTCCAGACTAGCTTTTTTGGAATACAAAAACAGCAGAAAACAGGAACTGGCACTTCGGCATCTTGTTAATAGGTTAGTCCCAAAAAATGTATAAAAGTGATATAAAGTAGATGCAAAACATGTAGCAATTGGTATAAAACAAGCATGGAACATCGAAAATTATAGATACGTTTGAGACGTATCAGCGGGGAGGGTGCGCGCTGGAGGAGGTGGCCGGGGCGCGGAGGAGGAGCGGCGGCGGAGGGGCGGGTCGGCGGCGCGGGAGGGGCGGGGCGGCGGGCGGTGCGGGGAGGAGGAGGCCGGTGCAGGGAGCGGAGGAGGAAGGCGGCGGCGAGGGGCGGCGGGCGGCGCGGAGATGGGGGAAGTGAGGGAGTGGGCGACGGCGAGTGTGTGTGTGGGGGGGGATGGAGCTGGCGGCGGCGGAGGAGGAGGTGGCGGTGGCGGCGAGGAGGCAGCGGCGGCGGGGAGGAGGCGGCCGGGGCGGGAGGAGGAGGCGGCGGCGGGGAGGTGGATCGAGAGATCGGGCAGGGGCGAAGCTCGGGGAGGTTTTTTCTTTTTTTCCTTTCCCTCCCGACCAGGTGGCGGCGTAGTTATTAGGGCAACCTCTATGCCAACGGCAATGCCGTCGGCGTAGTGTTTTCCTTTTTTATTTTTTAAAATAAATCAAATATTATTTACTAAGTTTTGTAATTGTAGTTAATTTATATAACGTTATATACATATAATAGGACATATGGATGGTTAAGTGGGGTTCCGCGGCCCCGCTTCGGTGAAACCCTAGATCCGCAGGAAAAAAGTCAAACTTCTGGTCTACCCCTTGAACGACGTCGAAAGGGGTAGGCCAGTGGAATTATTTACTTGATTCGGTTAGGTTAGTCCATTGGGGCTTGTGAAACCAACTTTTATCAAAAGTTCTCACTTGATTTCCCCCGGTGCCCGAGACGGGAGTTTTCACCTCTAAGTGCAGAAACTCGCTAAAGAGAAAGTGAAGTCGGTGAAGCCGGTCACACCCCGGAGTAGGATATTGCACATTTACAACACTCAACACACTTGTATACATATGGTATGGCACAACCTAGGTTTTGGTGGGGTTCCGACGCTCCGGGGCCCCGCTTCGGCGAAACCCTGAATCCGCTGGAAAAACCCTAACGTTTTCGTCTACCCCCATAGACGTGCATCGAAAGGGGGTAGGCCAGTGGACTTTTTTGCTTGGTTGTGTTAGGTTGGGCCATAGGAAGGTGAGAAACCAAAGTCTACCCCAAATCAACACAATTCCATCCGGTTCGCCCGAAAGGGGAGTTTTCACCTCTAAGTGCAGAAACTCACTAGAGAGAAAGTGAAGTCGGTGAAGCCGGTGACACCCCGGAGTAGGATATTGCACATTTACAACACACAACACACTTGTATACATATGGTATGGCACAACCTAGGTTTTGGTGGGGTTCCGACGCTCCGATGCCCCGCTTCGGCGAAACCCTGAATCCGCTGGGAAAACCCTAACGTTTTCGTCTACCCCCATAGATGTGCGTCGAAAGGGGGTAGGCCATTGGACTTTTTTGCTTGGTTGTGTTAGGTTAGTCCATAGGAAGGTGAGAAACCAAAGTCTACCTCAAATCAACACAAGATTCCATCCGGTTCGCCCGAAAGGGGAGTTTTCACCTCTAAGTGCAGAAACTCACTAGAGAGAAAGTGAAGTCGGTGAAGCCGGTGACACCCCAGAGTAGGATATTGCACATTTACAACACACTTGTATACATATGGTATGGCACAACCTAGGTTTTGGTGGGGTTCCGACGCTCCGGGGCCCGCTTCGGCGAAACTCTGAATCCGCTGGAAAAACCCTAACGTTTTCGTCTACCCCCATAGACGTGCGTCGAAAGGGGGCAAGCCAGTGTACTTTTTTGCCTGGTTGTGTTAGGTTAGGCCATAGGAAGGTGAGAAACCAAAGTCTACCCCAAATCAACACAGAGAAGAAAATATCGGTAGTAGCGAGAACACAACATAAATTGAAGATACATGGTACTTTGCAAATTAGAAAAATAAAATTCATCTACCATCGACGCAGCCTCCCGCATCACTTATGCCTTTCGACGACGCAACACCCTTGCCCTTCGACGACGCAGCACCCTTGTCCTTCGACGACGCAGCACCCTTGCCCTTCGACGACGACGCCGCCGCCGCTTCTGCAGCTTTCTTGCTCTCTTCACTCGGCATGAAGATATCATCTTCATCCTCGCTCTCCTCGAACCATAAAATAGAAAATCTTATAGCGCTGGCCAAATCTGTAAAGCAAAGGTTGGGACCTAGATATGGCATCTACCAACCTTCTATTTGCTATTCTAACTAAGTTATTAATACGTCCAAAACGTATCTATAATTTTTGATTGTTTCATGCCATTTTTATGCTTTTAGCACTTGTTTTATATTAAGTTTATTATTTATTTGGACTAACCTACTAATAGTTGCAAAAGTGCACAATTTTCTTGTTTTACTCTTTGATGTGTAGAAATTATCAAGAATACAAGAGGAAACCTTGTTGGAGTCGAATTGGGACTTTCCTGAAATCTGTCTGATAATTTTTTACGAAGTTTGCCAGTTTGACCCTCGAAGTTGACGTCAAATGGAGACCTGGCTGTTACGAAAGTTGTCACAATTTTCCATACGAAGATTTTAAGCTCGAGATCAGCCCAATCGGAGTCCGGACGCGGCCTGTAGGCCCATTTTGGTGGAACCCTAAAAGGGGGTGACGGAAATCCGAGAAGATATATAAAGAGAGGAAACCTAACTCGTGGAGGACTCCTCCACCCACGAATTTCAGCCACCAAAGCCACGTTTTTGCCTCCCCCATGGATCACATCTCCATGGGGGAGGGCTCCCAAGAAGCCATGAAGGAGGGAGGCTAAGGGGCGGCGCTCCCAAGCTTGCCGGCGGCGGGGAAAGGAGTTCCCCGCACCGCCGGCGCCGCCGCCGCCCTGCGCCACCGCGCTGCCCCTCTCCGCCGTCTTCACCGCCATCTCCATCACCATCTCCTCCTTGTATTCAGTGGTTCATCCTCCCACAAACCTCTGTACCGTCCTATGTAAACATGGTGTTTGATGCTATAATATTTATCCTATGATTTACATCATGTTTCCGTAGTTTATTTGTCTTTTGATTGCTTAATTGAATGCATGAGGTTCATTAGAGTTGTATGTCTATATGGTGCTGTCCTTTGGTGTCCATTATATTTGTGCGCGCATGGATCAAACACCCTAGGGTTGGTAGTATTTGTAACGAAGCGGGGGAAGTTCTGCCGGAGTGACAGAAACCTGAGAACGCGAACCGATTAGTTGCACGTATGGGAGTAAGAGGACCTTGAACTTAAGGCTATGGTTGGGGAAACCTTAATGCATTGTTAGTATTTGCGGATGCTTGCTAAACAATCCAATCATATAGTACTTGTAATCCCAAGTAGTGGAGTGCATGTATATTTAGCCTCTCCCACATAGAAAACTGCATCGAAGACAATGAACCAAGTACCTTCACTAATTAATCTTGGACAAAGCCACCACAATTACCACCACTTTTCCACACTCATGGTACTGTTAGTATATGGTTACTTAGTGTATTTTATTGCTGCAGCACTAACATTTAATTTCTTATTTATTATCTTGCAAAACTACCTCTCATACCCGTATTGCTACCGTAGTTTTATTTTCTAGATAATGCAAACGTTTAGTGTGCGTAGAGTTGTATCAGTGGTTGATAGAACTTGAGAGAATACTTATCCTACCTTTAGCTCCTCGTTGGGTTCGACACTCTTACTTATCGAAAAGGCTGCACGCGATCCCCTATACTTGTGGGTTATCAGTTATCCTATTTTAGCACATCCTATTCTAACTATTCTAACTATATTATCCATGCCCTTTCAGAACCACGTCGGATCGAAGTTGCCTACCTTCTCCAGTGGCCACTCTGACCGGCAAATCGGCAAATCATCGCGTGGTCGTGAGACGGCAAATCGGCCTTCGATCCAAACAGCGGCAAGACTTCTCTGATGATCTGCAACCGTCGGAACAAGTGTTGGGAATGTTGCTAATCATCAGAGATCCTTGCCGCTGCTTGGATCCGACCGAGGGGAGGGTTCACCTTTAGCCTCCGCTCTAGGAACTCCTGCCTCTCAGAAATCTTGCTATATGCTGCCCGTGTACTGCCAATGATGGATGTGCAGTGTACTGCCTCTCTTATAGACCCGCCTCTCCGAGTGACTCCCTCCAGCTAGCCAATCAGGAACAAGTACGCGGATCGTGTGTTTCCTTCGAGAGCTTGGGAGCCGTTGGATCAAGCGAATGACTCCCTTCGGCTAGCCAATCAGGAACAAGTACGCGGATCGTGTGTTTCCTTCGAGAGCTTGGGAGCCGTTGGATCAAGCGAGTGACTCCCTCCAGCTAGCCAATCAGGAACAAGTACGCGGATCGTGTGTTTCCTTCGAGAGCTTGGGAGCCGTTGGATCAAGCGAATGACTCCCTTCGGCTAGCCAATCAGGAACAAGTACGCGGATCGTGTGTTTCCTTCGAGAGCTTGGGAGCCGTTGGATCAAGCGAATGACTCTCTTCGGCTAGCCAATCAGAAACAAGTACAAGTGTGTTTTCCTTCGAGAGCTTGGGAGCCGTTGGATCAAGCGAATGACTCCCTTCGGCTAGCCAATCAGGAACAAGTACAAGTGTGTTGTGTGTTGTAAATGTGCAATATCCTACTCGTAGGTGTGACCGGCTTCACCGGCTTCACTTTCTCTCAAGTGAGTTTCTGCACTTAGAGGTGACAACTCCCCTTTCGGGCGAACCGGATGGAATCTTGTGTTGATTTGGGGTAGAATTTGATTTCTCATGTTCCTATGCCTAACCTAACACAACCAAGCAAAAAATTCCACTGGGCTACCCTCTTTCGACGCACGTCTATGAGGGTAGACGGAAACGTTAGGGTTTTTCCAGCGGATTCAGGGTTTCGGCGAAGCGGGGCCCCGGATCGTCGGAACCCCACCCAAACCTAGGTTGTGCCATACCATATGTATACAAGTGTGTTGTGTGTTGTAAATGTGCAATATCCTACTCGTAGGTGTGACCGGCTTCACCGGTTTCACTTTCTCTCTAGTGAGTTTCTGCACTTAGAGGTGAAAACTCCACTTTCGGGCGAACCGGATGGAATCTTGTGTCGATTTGGGGTAGACTTTGGTTTCTCATGTTCCTATGGCCTAACCTAACACAACCAAGCAAAAAAGTCCACTGGGCTACCCCCTTTCGACGCACGTCTATGGGGGTAGACGGAAACGTTAGGGTTTTTCCAGCGGATTCAGGGTTTCGCTGAAGCGGGGCCCCGGAGCGTCGGAACCCCACCTAAATCTAGGTTGTTCCATACCATATGTATACAAGTGTGTTGTGTGTTGTAAATGTGCAATACCCACCCAAACCCCACCCAAACTCACTAGAGAGAAAGTGATGCCGGTGAAGACGGTCACACCCCGGAGTAGGATAATGGACATTTATAACACACAACACACTTGTATACATATGGCATGGCACAACCTAGGTTTTGGTGGGGTTCCGACGCTCCGATGCCCCACTTCGGCGAAACCCCGAATCCGCTGGGAAAACCCTAACGTTTTCGTCTACTCCCTTGAACTCCGTCGAAAGGGGGTAGGAAAGTGGACTTTTTGGCTTGGCTGTGTTAGGTTAGGCCATAGGAAGGTATTTTACATGTGATGTTTTTATTTATTTTACATGTATATGTTGTAGGGTTGGGTTCCGGACAACTCAAACCGTTATTTTACGGGGGTGGGATACTGAAATTGGGAGGGCAATTATAGGTCCAATATATATATAAATTATAACTACATTAAATATTATATAGAGAAATAAATAAATAAATATTATATAGAGAAATAAATAAATAAAAGGTTCATCTATACGCCGACGGCGGCTGTCGGCGTATCAATGCAGCTGGACGTATTTATTCGTTCCGTCACGGCGTCCTTTTGTACGCCGATGGCATGGTTTACGCCGACGGCTGCCGTCGGCCTTACCTGGATACGCCGACGGCGCTTCGTACGCCGACGGCTGTTTGGGCGGCTGCCCTAGCTCATGCTGTACGCCGACGGCCCAGTACGGCCGTCGGCGTAGTGTGGCTTTCCCGTAGTGCCCGGGGCGCCCCAACAGTCCGGCATTATTGATTTGGGCTCATTTTCTTCTCAATTTGATTGTCTTTTCTAATAACTATTATTTTGGTGCTATTACTTTTTAGCTACTTTTGTCCACATAAAAACACACAAACATGTACAGAAAAATGGAAGTCTCGGCCAACAAAATGCCATTAAGTCCGGTTATCACATTAAATCTCCTATGCATATAAATCGATATGTGCATGTTGGCACCTCTCGTAGGGCCTTCACTATTTGGGTGGTTTTCGATATCATCCCATCCTCGGCCATTTGAAACGCCGATTTATGCCGCTTCCACTTTGGTCTTCGTATATTATGTCTCTTATACTGCCTTGATCCTTGCCGCTTTCTCTCTGATCTTGTTGGCTTCAACCTTTGCATTTTTAATCTTAAGCTTCTTGCCTTGCACCTCAAAAGAAGGCTCCCCACCTTTTTATCTTTATGCATAGTCGTTCCATGTTATTGTCCTTGTTTCGGTGGTTGATACATGTTTTCAACCATATGTGACCCATGCGATGCAATAAGACATACACTGGATTTTAATTATATAATAAAACGGTCATATGCATCCTTTTGATGTAGAAGCCGGGCCAGGGCAATCCCCATTTCGAAAATTGGCCAGTTTCAAAAAAGAAAAATATAATAGTTAAATGTTGTTATTCAGATAGACCAATAGCATGGGTAATATATACTTTCTAACAACATGTCTAATTCGAACAAAGTACTTTTTAATTAGAGCAAAGTTAACATCATTATGTTCACATTACTACATCAAACTACGGATATCAAACAATGTTATTTTATAAGCATATTAGATGGCATAAGATTCCGAGCAATTGAGCATGATATGGATCCACCTATGATTTTATTGATGAGTGCAATGAAATTGACGTGTCGCTAGAGACCGCAGGTTTAGATGACAAAAACATCATATATTTTTTTAAGAATTTGGGTGGTCTTAACCTATGCATCGAATTGATGGATACGGCCGCTTTATTAACTTATTCAAAGTATTGTGTGTATCTTATTACATCTCATGGGTCACATAAGGTTGAGACATGTATCAACCATCTAAACAAAGCTAGAAACATGAGAAGCCTAGCTATGCTTTAACATGAGATAGCCTATAATTATCTAACAAATACAGTTAGACGCGTAAAACCAACCCATTATCTAACAAGATACCCCACAAACGTGTGAACAGCAAGCTGGTTAATCAAGGCACATAACAAGCCTGTTAGGATAGGTATGTTGGCAAACGAGCACTCTTCTAATAGCGTTGGACGTGGAAGGTCACATAGTGTGAAAATATTTCAGTTCTACGGTGCCAAATTTCAATCTTGGCTAAATTAGGGATGCAAATATGTAACTATTCTTATTTAGATTTGTATTTGTATTAACTTTTGGTTATATATCCATGGTGGTTTACCTTGTACGTTGAACCCTGGTTTGTTGAGCTAAACTATATGCATAATGTACATATACCAGCCAACGAGGTGCCACATTTAGAAAGTAGCACATCTATTGAAGTGTAAATTACGATATGCATCCTTTGCATCAGGCATCAGCGAACCTGAGAACCGAATGGACATGATACGGTATATCTGAAGTCAACCCTTGTCAGTATAAATTAATCAGATCTAAGACTAAAATCATGTTTCCTAGTGGCCTCATTGTGGACATGATCTGTAAAATATATTTATGATGAATGACTGTGCTACTTAATAATTAGTTTCGATGCTTCCTGAGATCAAGGAACAGCTATCCGTGCTTCCTGAGATCAGGGAACAGCTAACCATATCGAAATATATATTACTTTACATAGATATTGTGATAGCTTGGAGATACGATTGGAAATAACAAATATATTTTGTAACCTGATGACCCATTCAAACGTAGTGCTGGCTTTGTTGTCACACGTGAAAATGATTCGAGATCTTTGGGGAGCATCTCTCGTTACTTTTACAGATCAAGTCAACCTACAACTTCATGATGCTATTGAATATAAACGGACACTATCTTGCAACCATCTAGTTGCCATCCTGTACACTCACAAGGGCTTGTCGTCTGCTGGTACCAACCATCGACGTGCCAAAGTAACCACTTCCCAGGCGGCAACATGACAGAGTAAATTTAATGGACAGAAGGGCCTGATGATGTAACTGCACAAGTGTTACCGTGTAGAAACAATGCTGCGCTGATCCTTTTTTCTAGACAAAACATAGATTTAGTAAATGAAATTGCCGAAAATGTCACGGATATGAAAAGCGTGTCACCAAGTTATAATACGTGACTGTTTTTGTCACCCTGTGACGACGTCCCAGAGTTTGCAGCATACATTCTTTTGCATCGCCCTTTAAATTTTATTTTTAAACTGTTAGGTTCTTTTTAACTATTTTTGTTTGCCTTTGGGGTGGATTTGTAATGACCCAAAGTTTAGGGGAGTTTGTAAAGAAAGAATTTGTCGTGTACGCAAACTCTCACAGGCCACGGCTGCCGTCACGGAGTGAACAACACGCTCGCTAGCCACGTATACAAGATTCAGTTTGCTAGCCACGTATACAAGATTCAGTTTGCAAGTGCTAGGCGGCACACTCCACCACGAAACAGGCTTTCGTCCAGCTTTATAAATAAAGCCACCAAACAGCTGAACCGATACAAAGTGGTGAAAAAATCCTCTTACAAGCAGATAAAAGATAACAACAGAAAAACAAAGGAGTAGCCACACCCTGACAAAGAAAGCTAGACTACCGACAAGGGGAACTACACGCCTCGTCAATAAAATGCCGGACTTAGTCACACCACCTCCACCAAATTATCGCCGGAAAGGGCCGTCTGCCCTCTCGCTCCGGTCCGTGGAGCGCCGATCCTGCCAGCAGACAACGAGGACGGAGATAGGTGAAGACATAGTCACGTGTAGAAGATAAGAGGCCGTCGAGCGCTCCAAGCCAGCGCTGAGAATTCCTCGAAGCAGGATCCGGACTTGCCCACCGTTCCCGATGTCACCGAAAGGAGACCGAGAGGTAACAGGACTCAGACTCCACGACGACGCCCCCAAGAGGGTAACGACGCTGTACGCCGCCGTCGCCGAGACCAAAGGACATGGGTTTTCATCCGGAGCCCGAACATGGGGAAGGTGACGACAATGACGCCCCCAAGAGGGTAACGACGCCCGCAGGTGTCGCCGCCGTCGGCGCCGAAGCGCTGAGCTTTCGCTCGGTGTTCCCACACCATGTCACCACGGACCGCCCGCCGCCAACAAGTTGGACCTCCAAAACGCAATCTGGGAGTCGCCGCTACAGAAGCACTGAAGACGCCAGGATCCCCCGCTGCCCGCTCCTCGCCACCCACATGGCCGAAGATAGAAGCCACCACCACCAACACGCCGCTCGCCGTAGAGCCGGCCGTGCAGCCTCACCTTCCAGAGCCGCCGCCCCGGCGTCCACGAACGCAACCCCATGACGCGGAACCGACCACCGCGAGATCGACGAGTCAGAGGAGGGGGTCAGCGCCAAGTCCACTTCCGCCTGGTTCATCCAGGTAGTAGATGGACAGCAACCACAGCCACCCGGAGGGGAACAGCCCTCGGCCGTCAAGGACGGCCGCCGACCGGACAGAGCAGCAGGTCCCGTCAAGCCCAAGATCGGGCCCGGATCAGACCCACCTGGTCCAGATCGGGCCCGAGAGGTCCCGCCGCCCCGTTGCAGCGTCGTGATCGTTGCTGCCGTGCGTCCACCAGGCTCGCCCGCCCTGCTTCTCCTCCTCGCTGAGCCCCGCCGCCATGGACCGCCACCGGCGACCACCGGGCTGAATCCGCCGCGCCGCCCAGGCCCGAGCCCGCTGCCACAAGGACAGACGCCACTGGTACTGGATGCGCTCATAGGTCCGCGAAGCCACCACGCCGCCATGGCCGCGCCGGCGCGCCCCTCGCCTAGCACGCCGCCCATCTCGGCCGCCACGACCCGCGCCGCCACGTCGCGAGAGGGGGAAGGAGGAGGCCCGCCGCCGCCGGCACCGCGCGAGCTTTGCCCGGCGGCGCTCGCCGGCGGCGGCGGCGGGGAGGAGGGGCGGAGGAGGCTGCTGGCGGCGCTAGGGTTGGGCGCCTCGGTCGCCTACGCGGGGGGCAACCAGAGACGCAAGCGAGCAGTCCCCCACACATAATCCTGATTTTCATACCCAGGCGGCACACTCCAGAGTAGACCAGAAGACCAAAACGCTTCGTCCATCCCACATGAGGCATTTCTACGTTAGACTTTTAAGTTCCCACCGGCGATATGGCTGAACCACTTCCGTTTTCCAAAGTGTGGTCGGTGGTTCAATCCATCCCGCCGGAGGAGTTATTACGTTAGGATATCAGGCTTGGTGCGTGTAGAGGTGTATGTGTAGATTTATTCGCACTTCGGCTATGTAGCTTTGTTGCAAGATTTTTCTTACCCTTGCTTCTTTCCAGTTTCCCTACGCTTATCCTTGTTTTTTGTTCTTGCCTTGCCTCTTTGGCGCCGGAGTTATAAAAAAAAATCGTATATTTTTGTCTTGGCTTTCAAAACGATAGCAACTGCGGATTTCGCGTTTTTGTTTGCTTCTTTTCTTTCTTTTTTGCGTTTTGCCTTTTTGCGTTTGGCCTTTTTCCTTGGGTCGTTTAGGAGCTGTGTCCAGCGCGTAAAACGTTTAGTCCTGTGTTTTTCGTTAACTACATCCTATAAACTCTGTCAAAAATCCTACTCTGCTGCACGACGTGTCCATACAGCTCATCCCTCGCGTCCATACAAGACAGCCGGCCTACTTCTACTTCATGTCTTCATCCAACGATCTATATAAGAAACGATTGCCCATTTGCACATTACGCCACACACACACACACACACACTTCACTTCGAGACATCCCATAGCTTGCTCCCTCCCTCCTAATTGTGTAGATCACCACCATGTGGAAGCTCACGACCGGCGAGGGCGGCGGACCATGGCTGCAGTCCAAGAACGGCTTTCTTGGCCGGCAGGTGTGGAGCTTCGACCGCGATGCCGGCACGCCGGAGGAGCGCGCCGAGGTCGAGACGCTGCGCGACGACTTCACCAAGCACCGCTTCGAGAGGAAGGCGTCCCAGGATCTCCTCCTGCGCTTGCAGGTACGTTATGTTTCTCATCTCTTGTCTACATGCATACTTGCCATCCAGCAAGGTGGTAAAACCCACAGCATTGCGTTCTAGCTTCTTGTGCTGGTGAAAACTTCATGTAGATTCAGTTACCCAAAAGAGCTAACATATGGGCTAAATTGATAAACACTCATATCTCCAGATTTAGTTGAATGATTTAAGTTTTGCATCTAACATTGTAGTATATAGGTTTTTGATCGAAAGCTTGGAAACGTGTTTGTCGTGCAATTTTGGGAACACCATCTAATATCTACTATTCGAACCTGACGGTGTATATTATTTACTGCAGTACGCAAAACTGAACCCTCCGCTGAATATTCCAACACCGAAGCTCGAAAAGACCACAGAAGTCACCGAAGAAGTTGTAACGGATTCTTTGAAGAGAGCTCTACATCAATACTCCTCTCTTCAAGCTGATGATGGACATTGGCCAGGCGATTACAGTGGAATACTGTTCATTATGCCTATTATTGTAAGTACTCTAGCTGTTCAGAAAATCATGATGCCATTGAACTATGAATGGATGCTTGGTTATTCTGGCAAACGCACAATACTATTTAAGAGAAGGGGGGTTAGGACAAATGGATATACAACCCAGTCACCCAGTTTCAAGTCCCCACGGACGCAAATTTGGGTTCTTATTATTTCAAACACAAAAACCGTCGTAGGATCTTCCCCTACCGCACTCCTTTCAAAAAAAAAAGCACAATACTATTTGGTTGATTATGTATCTTACAACCATTCAACCATCATTGGCAAGTTGGTTAGGAGGGTGGTTGTATCCCCAGCCCACCAGAGTTCAAACCTCAGGTTTGATGTTGGTGTTCCTCATTTAGGCAGAATTTTCTTTCAGTGGGAGGCGACGTTCCCGTCGACTGCGAGGCGTCCGTGGTGACTTCGTCAATATCAAGACCCAACCGCCAGCTCAGTCTTTCAGAGGTGCTCATAGGAGTAGGATCTGCGTGTGTGCGTTCATAGAAGTGAGTGTATGCGCGTGTATGTGAGCGTCTGCGTTGTACTGTGTTTCTCAAAAAAAAAAAAACTAGCCTAGTGCGTGGAGGTTACAGTCAAATAAGGAGTATTAGGTTTACTATAAACTAGCCTAGTGCCGCTTGTCCATAGAGGCCGGCAGCTGATACCGCTCCGAGTCACCCAGGTCGACCCAGCTGCCATGCGGACCCCTTAGCATTCAGGAAATTTGATTGATGAGGCTCCAACATTTACATGCATATAATTGGTTTTCAACATAACTTATCACCCGATCGACATGTCTGATTTTGGTCGTATTTTGTTTATCATGGGGATTTCGACTCCCTTGATATATATTAATGTCCGTAAATTTTCGCTTATTATCTTTATCTTGCAGGTATTTTCATTATATGTTACCGGAGCACTTAACACCGTATTATCAGAGGAACATCAGAGAGAGATATGCCGCTACATTTACAATCAACAGGCACAGAATAAACCCTACCAATTAATTTTGAGTTGGCCGTTTGATTATTTTTTGCCTTATCTTTTTTTCTTATGTTATCTCTAATATGGCAGAACGAGGATGGAGGATGGGGAAAACAAGTTATGGGCCCAAGTACAATGTTTGGTACATGTACCAGTTATGCATCCTTGGTGCTTCTCGGAGAGAAGAAAGTTGGCGATCAGGATGCATTGGCTAAAGCGAGATCTTGGATTTTATCTCGTGGAAGTGCAACCGCAATGCCACAGTGGGGAAAAGTATGGCTCTCGGTATGTGAACAGACACATGAGATGATGCTCCTTGTTATTTAGCAATATTCTGATAACAAATGCTACAGATATTTACTATCATTTCGTGTCAAGCTAGCACTAACGTAAGCAATGCATGTATGCCATCCCAGATAATTGGAGTATATGAATGGTCAGGAAATCATCCGATTATACCTGAATTGTGGTTGGTACCAGATTTTCTTCCAATTTTTCCAGGTACCTATATTACAGAATATTTACTCTTTGATAATATTGTATTTAGCTGAACTTTTTTTTTGTAAATCATTGTGACATAATCCTTCACATGCAGGTCGATTTTGGTGTTTTACCCGATTGGTGTACATATCAATGGCATACCTTTATGGAAAGAAATTTGTTGGGCCCCTAACTCCAACAATAATATCACTCCGTGAGGACCTATATAGTATACCGTATGACCAGATTAATTGGGATAAGGCTCGTGATTCTTGTGCCAAGGTTTGTCAATTGGTTTCTATATTTCCAAAAAAAATTTATAAGAAATAATTATAATCATGCTATATATACTATGTAAATCTCTAGAAAGTGATATCAAGATTTGAGAATGCTTGTTTGGTTCACATTTGTTTTGTTGTTACAGGAGGACCTTATCTATCCACGTTCAAAGGCACAAAATCTTATATTTAGTTGCCTGAACAAGGTTGTGGAGCCAGCTTTGAATTGCTGGCCAGCCAACAAGCTAAGAGAGAGAGCTTTGAGTAACATCATGAAGCATTTACATTATGATGATGAAGTAACTAATTATGTTAACATTTGTCCTATTAATAAGGTGAAATCATTTGTAATGTAAGTTGCAATTTTATTTACTAACAATTACGTAAACTAATAATTTACTTCTTTTTTGTTCTCAGGCATTGAATATGATTTGTTGTTGGATAGAAGACCCGCACTCAGATGCATTCAAACGTCATCTTCCTAGGTTTTATGATTATTTGTGGCTTTCAGAAGATGGAATGAAGGCACAGGTACATATTAGTTCACAATTTTTTAGCATATATGGTCAATCCTGTCTATCAAAGCTTCACAACTTCCAATTGTTTAATTAATAGATATTTTTTGCCTCAAATAAAGTGTGAAAACCACTAGGCTTGTGAGGAATTTATCTTGATCTCTAATTAATTCTCATCTAGTGTGCATGATTTAATGATGCCAAAGTACGACCGTAACAATTTGTGATCAATAATGTATGCCTAGTTTTATTAGCTGGGTAGCTGAAATCCCAAACAAACTACAAGACGTTCTCTTAGAAAGTAAAAGCGTCATTTTTCCTCTGTTTACTGTAGTTATTCTAGATTCAGAATATATGGACATATATATGTATGTGTAATTCCCAGTTGCATAATCGATCAATTCATTTTTAATACATTTAACTAGTTATTTAAAATGGAAACTTTGACGGAGTCAAGTGACATATGATTATTCAGGTATATGATGGTTGTCATAGCTGGGAGACATCATTCATAATTCAAGCCTATTACTCCACAGATCTTATTGGTCAGTTTGGCCCAACTCTACAAAAAGCTCACGAGTTCATGAAAAACTCACAGGTTTGTTAATTCGTGAGCTATATAAAATTGTCCAGAACAAGTCTATGGTACATGCTTTTTTTTAATGTGCTGACATCTATTTCTTATACTGAAGATTCTTAGCAACCATCCAAATTATGAAAGTTATTATCGCCATAGATCAAAAGGTTCATGGACTCTTTCAAGTGTAGACAATGGTTGGTCTGTGTCTGATTGTACCGGAGAAGCTGTTAAGGTTAAGAATACAGTTGTCGATTGAAATAGTTACCAAATAAGATAAGTTCTAATAATTGTTCTAACAAATTTTCATCCAGGCATTATTGTTGTTATCAAAGTATTCGCCTGATCTTGTTGGAGACCAAATTAGCCAAGATAGGCTTTATGATGCCATCGACTGCATCATGTCTTTCATGGTATGAACCTTTAAGATAAATCAATCATCAAAAAATCAACATGTCATACATGTATTCAAATAATATACTATACGGATAAACGAGCTAAAACATCTGAGCACGTCTAGCTATGTCATCTAAACAATGTCAATAGTAATATTGTATATTGTGCGTCACTAACTTATTGTAATCAATTTTTGTAATTACATTATAACTTAATTTAAGAAGAATATAAGTATTCTAAGCAAAAGATAAGTTAGTCTTCGATCATTAATTTTTTTACTATACAAATATCTTCAAACTAACAGCAGGTTCTCTTTCCACATATCTTATCATGTTGAAGAATAAGGATGGCACATTTTCGACGTATGAATGTAAAAGGACATTCTCCTTCCTAGAGGTATGTAATGTTGTTTTCTAATTTCATATATTTAAAAATTGAAAGTATTTAATTGTTTATATTCTTTTTTACGTAACCATGGTATGAGAGGCGAACATAATGTTTTGTCCTAAGAATAAGAACCCCAATTAGTATGCATGAGAATTTGAATCTATAGCATATACATACATATTCCCAACCAAGAGAGTTAGCTCAATCAATTTATAGCGCTGAAACATGTTCATCAACATTGTTGGGATTTCTAAATAATCCAAGCTGGAAAGATGACAGATGGGCCACAAGGAGATTAGATAAATAAATTATCAGGCTTTTGTTATTTCTCCTGTTGTATTATACTCTTCAAAGTTACTTTTACCTTTGACATTTGGAAAACAAACAAAGTGATTATGTCAGGTTTGTAAGTGGTTATGTAATTTTATTTCCTATCCAAGAACTTCCAACTTGTTGCTTTCTAACATTGTAAGTCCGATCGCCCTTCGCTCCCTTCACACTGTTTTTTTTCGCAATCTAGGTTCTCAACCCCTCCGAGAGTTTTCGCAACATTGTCGCCGACTATCCGTAAGATACCCAAAATCCTTCTTACCTGAAAAGTATATTTTCTTCTAAAGTAACTTCGGTGAACTGACTTGTGCACATGAAAACTTGTAGTTCTGTTGAATGCACATCATCTGTGCTTGATGCTCTCATACTATTCAAAGAGATGTATCCAGAATATCGAACGAGCGAAATAGAAAAGTGTATACAAGATTCTGCTATATTTATTGAGAAAACTCAAAAGAGTGATGGTTCATGGTAAGTAATTCTTTTGTGCCAAATAGTTTGAAACCTAATTTGGTCTCTATCGTTTATTAAGAATTTGCACATATCATTATATTCTATCTCGCAGGTACGGTTCTTGGGGTATATGTTATACTTATGGAACCATGTTTGCTGTAAGGGGATTAATTGCCGCAGGAAGAACTTATGATAATAGTAATGCCATCAGGAAAGCATGCAACTTTATGTTATCGAAACAACAAAGTACAGGTGGATGGGGTGAAAGCTATCTTTCAAGTGAAACTGAGGTAATAAATGTATTTCCTTGATTGCAAGAAGAGGAAATATGCCTAAATACCTTTCTTCATCCACCAAGTTCCATAATTAGTAGTTCCTAGTGAGCTATGTTATTGATACCTACAAGCATAGTTCATGGTCTCTAGACATTTGTATAAGTAAAGTGCAAACTACGAGGATTAGTAATGAAATAGTTGAATATATAGATAGTAGGAATTTTTATATGATGGGTAGGTCGACCTGTAATAGTAATAATTGTCTGATACAATAACTGCTAATTATGAAAATCGCATACACAAAATCACAATGCTCTGTCAACACCACATAAACAAAATCACATGCGTTATGGGCACCAATATACAATATTACACGGAGATAGATAAGATTTAGTCAAGGAATGGCCGTTGATGAATAAAAAGAAATCTCGAATGAAATGGTAGGCAGTACATATTTCAACAACTAACTGAGAGAAATACCTTTAACATTTTCATAGAATCTTTCATATACTTCACTGAATATATCATCGAACCTTATACCAGCCAACAGTTTAGTTGGTAAAAGAACTGAGACAATAACTATGAAACATTGTACTAATATAGAATGGTCGTCCATTGTTACTTAAAATGTCGTATTTCTATAGAATAATACGTCTCTATAAAAAATACATCAAATTGCACACACCACAATACATAAAACCTTCGTACATTAGTAGTCAATATCTCTTGTATTCGTGGTATTCTTAAATAGAATTAATGTTTCAGAAATAATTATGTTAGTTCATCAATAAAACTGATTTTAAATCAACATTTTGCAATATTGTGGTCAAATCTATTCTACCAGAAGTGTAAGCTGAAGATGATTTCATATTACTATTTTCAATATATAGTAAATCTCTTTCTATTTATTTTTTCTAATAAACCTTTTTTTTACAGGATTATATCGATAGCGGTAATTCTAATGCTGTGAACACTTCATGGGCAATGTTGGCTTTAATTTATGCTCGACAGGTTTGTTAATTTTGCTTTAAAGATGTAGTAAATTTTAAATTGGATGAAGATGTCGTCATAACATGTCATATTGCTTAAACCATTGATTTGTCTAACATTAAATTTTAATGTATTCGTGGTCTAAATAGGTTGAACGGGATCCTGTGCCTATATATCGTGCAGCAAGACTATTGATCAACATGCAACTTGAAACAGGCGAATTCCCTCAGCAGGTAATTATATTTTTACGCAATAGTTTCTCAACTAGACACTTACATTATCCCAATAATCATTTTTATGATAAATACACCACAAAATATACACTTGGTAAAATTTACTCCACATATGTGGAAGCAACAAAACATTGTAACTAAACAATTCAAGAAAGTATATGCATTCATCCATTAGTCAAAATGTGCAATTAAATTGACAAGCATGTATAGTCTTACAATTCTACACTAGTTTAATTGACAATGTTCTTCTCGATTCAATGATATAACTAAAACTTGTAATTTATGCTTGCTTTAACTTTATGGGCATTCTACTTTGAAATCAGGAACATATGGGATGCTTTAACTCCTCCTTCTACTTCAACTACGCCAACTATCGCAACCTGTACCCCATTATGGCTCTTGGGGAGCTCCGCCGTCGACTTCTTGCGATCAATAACTAATATACATACAAAAGGTCACAGTACCCATAATACAAAGGCCCAAAATGGGTTGTAAGAAAGAGTAATAGTGCTCCGGACAACATTTCCATTGTAATGTTCGAGAACTAAGATGGGTTCTCTCCAATGCTATTATCATGTAAATCCAAACTTTACTTACTAATCATGAAGTTTGCACGCTCCATATTCCAAAGATACTCAGGGTGTGGCATGCATGATGTTGACTACATCTTCTTGATCGTGATCTGGTGATCGGTCACACCCTCTTTAGAAGTTCTAGGCCATGTCTATTGAGTCATCTACCACAGAAATAGAGTCTCGTGATGATCCAGGTACAAAAGATTCGTCGGGCCCGCATTCATAGGCTTCTGCCTCATTCTCATATCCATAAAGATAGTCTCTCGCTTTCTAGCTGTACCCTTCTTCCCACCCACCACGGAGGTTAGAGATTTCCTGTTACTAAAGATTTTGATTCCAGTGGGCATAGCTATGATCATGGTAGCTGCGGTGAAGTAGGTACACATATCAACGTCGAAGCCCACAGTAAACATATGATGAGCCCAAACTAGAAATCCAAGAACACCTAAACTTATCATGGCATAAACCATGCCTAGATAGAGCATATGCTCCCGGTATTGTCAAAAAAAAAAAATAGAAAAACTTTTCAAAAAAATCCGTAAAAAACCACGGGAGTGTCTGAGCACGAGCGTGTGAATTTTCATAACGAACTAACATTGTGGCTTACCTGTGCAAAAAAGACAAATCACAGATCTGAAAATACAAAATTTTGGATCTCATTTTATGTCAGAAATTTGTCTTTTTTCACAGGGCGGCCACGGTGTCATTTCGTTGCAAAATTTCACACGCTCGTGTGTGCTATACTAAGGTATGCCTATGATTGTTTTCGGCAATTTCTGAAAAGTGTTTCTATTTTTTTTATTTGCCCAAAAATAACGGGAGCATATGAGCTCGGGTTCATTGTGAATTTCCGGGACATAGTCACCATGATTCTAATCTCACTGCGGCTCGGGGGTACGGGCACGGTGGGTCTAGAAAAATAATTAACAAGGCCACGACGGCGGGCCGTTTAGTGCTTATCAAGTCAGTGATCACCTCCATCCCTGTCTACCTCTCCATTGCTATGGAGCTGCCCCCGTGGCTACTCTTGGCCATTGAGAAGAGGATCTGAGCCTTCTTTTGGAAGGGTTCGGAGGCGAGCAACGGCGGGCAGTGCCTTGTGGCTTGGGAGCAAGTATGCAGACCGGTGGAGTTCGGGGGCTGGGAATTTTTTTTTTTTGAGTTTTGGGCCTGGGAATTTTGAACCTCCGACTGCTTGGTTTTGCCTTGCGAGTGCGTTGGTTGTGGCTACAGAAGAAGAAGATCGGCTGCTGGACAGGGCTGCCCCTCATCGTAGAGCTGAGGTGCAAGCTATGTTCGATTCCTCAATTAGGGTGGTGGTGGGCAACGGCCAGATGGTCCTATTCTGGACCGATGCGTGGCTTAATTCCACGCCTATCTGCACCTCCAAACCTGCCAAGTAGATTTCTAGATAGATTCCTACTAAGTTGGTTAACCAAAGAGTTCTAGATAGATTCCTACTAAGTTGTGTAGAATTCTGTTTAGGAAAGTTCTCACGTATGAGTCCAAGTAGATTTAGGATTCCTATTCCTAGTCTAAATTCCCTAGTACTCCTGGAGGTGTATAAAAGCACCGGTACGGCTGCTATGTAAAGACAACGAAAATTACAGAGAAATAAAGAAGAGAGCAAGGACAGGCACGATACGGGCCTGTGGCAATCAAATCCGTTTTTCTGTGTTTTCGTTCCGTCGCTAGTTTCGCAAGTCGCCGGAAGTCCCGATCGTTCCGATCGATCAGGAGCTAGCTAGCACGTAAGGGAAAGATCAAGGGATCACGTCCCAGCTAGACTAGTTGCTCACGTACGCGTATTTGGAGAATCCATCGAGCTGCTTGGAGAGCCAGCTTTGCATTGCAAGCGAGCGTGTATAGCTATCGGCGGCATCGATTTGATCCTCTAAAACCAACAATTGGTATCAGAGCCTTGTCAAGAAGACGATGGGCAAAGGCGACGACGAGTCCGTCAACAGCTCAAAGTCCGGCAAGTCCAAGAGCAAGAGCAACGGCTCAAAGGCGAACAAGAACGGCGACAAGATCGTGAAGGAGGCCAAGAACACAGCAACGAGCAGGGTGCGCGGTGCCAACGTAATGGCGCACCGCAACATCCCTGTGCAGTACCCGATGCTGACCGACACAAACTATAGTGTTTGGGCGGTGAAGATGAAGATTATTCTCCGATCACTTCGAGTGTGGCAGGCTATCACCGACGATGACGTCGACGACGAGTGCGACGAAGGTGCCATGGCCGCCATAGCCCAGTCTGTGCCGGATTCCGTGCTGATGACATTGGCGGAGTTCGAGACGGCAAGAGAGGTGTGGGACGCACTCAAGGAGATGAGGATTGGAGAAGATCGCGTCACGAAGGCTCGGGCACAAGTGCTGAAGCGCCAATTTCACAAGTTGCAGATGGAGGAAACAGAATCGGTGAACGACTACGCCATGCGTCTCACCACGCTGGTAGGAGAGATCCGCGCACTTGGTGCAAAGCTCAATGAAGTCGACGTCGTGGAAAAGTTTTTCAGCTCAGTTACTGATAAATTCACGTACATCATCGGCACGCTCGAGCAACTCACCGACATCGAGAACATGACCATAACGGAGGCGATCGGACGCTTGCGGACGTGGGAAGAAAATTCTCGTGGTTGTCGGAGGGGCCAAGGAGGAGGCGGCGATCAACTCTTCTACGCACGCGCTGACTGGGAAGCCCCAAGAAGCAAAGGAAGGCGCGATGATGAAGAATCGAGCAACTCTAGTCAAGATGAGCACGATGAAAAGGGCAAAGGAAAAGGCAAGCCACGAGGGCGTGGCAAAGGTGATCAATCCAACGAGCAGAGGCCACGGAAATTGGATATGTCCAAGGTCAAGTGCTACAACTGCAATACGATGGGTCATTTTGCAAAGCAATGTCCAGAACCCAACAAGCGAGAGATGAGGGCAAATTTGGCAAAGGAGGAAGATGACGATCCAGCTCTTTATATGGCCGAAGTTTGCGATCTCGCCCAAACGGTGGTTGCGAAGCCAAACCGGAAGGTGCTACTTCATGAGAAGAAGGTAACACCTAAGTTATCCGGGAACAAGGACACGCGCAACCAAGGTGACCGAGGTGATCACGATCACCACGATGCGGACACCGACGACGACGATGACATCAGTGAAGATCTTGGCAACGAAGACACCGCAAATGAGGCGGTGCATGGTGATCTTTATCACAACGAGGCGCAAAGTGACAACGACCACCACGACGATGGTCACGGTCACGACGACTACGCCAACGACCCGGCGCCAAGCATGCCAAGAACTTCGCCACCTTCCTCAATCGCATCAACACCTACACAATTTATGTCTCCCAAAGTTGAGGAGCCAGCAAATTTTGTAGAGGCGAGCAACGATCCAAGTTGGAAGCACGCCATGGATGAGGAGATGAAGGCGATTGAGAGCAACAACACATGGACCTTGGTAACCCTACCTCCGAACCATAAGCCTATTGGTTTGAAGTGGGTTTACAAGTTGAAGAGGGACACGAAGGGTGTTGTTGTGAAGTACAAGGCAAGGCTCGTTACAAAAGGCTACGTACGACGTCAAGGAGTTGACTATGAGGAGGTGTTTGCACCGGTTGCTCAACTCAAGACCGTGAGGCTGCTCCTAGCTTTGGCAGCACAAGAGGATTTGGAGGTTCATCACATGGATGTTCACTCCGCACTCCTCAATGGTGATCTCACGGAAGAAGTGTACGTAGAACAGCCCCTCGGCTACGAGAAGAAAGACGAAGAAGAGAAGATTTACAAGCTCAAGAAGGCACTATATGGGCACAAGGAAGCGCCACGAGCTTGGAACTCAAAGTTGGACCAAAGTTTGGTCTCTCTCAGATGCAAAAGATGTCCCCTCGAGCATACAGTCTACACGAAGCCCTACGAAGATTCGGACCTGCTTGTTGGCAGCGACACGGTAGGCGACGTTGATGATCGGAAAAGCACATTGGGTATGGTATTCTACCAAAGTCCGAATTTGATCAGCTGGAATTCTCAGAAGAAAAAGGCGGTGGCACTCTCTTCATGCGAGGCAGAGTACATTGCGGCGAGCACGGAGGCTTGTCAAGGTGTGTGGCTGAGAAGACTCCAAGTTGATCTTACGAAGAGGGAGGTGCAGAAGGTGTCACTCAAAATCGACAACCAAGTTGCGACCTCATTGTGCAAGGACCCGGTTCATCATAAGAGAAGTAAGCACATAGACACCCGGTTCCGCTACATCCGGGAGTGCATTGAGGAGGGGATGATCGAAGTTCAACACGTGAACAACAAAGACCAGCTTGCTGACATTCTTACCAAGTCCCTCGATAAAGAGAAGTTTATCGAGATGAGGAAGAACGTCGGAGTGCAAGAAGTGAAGAAAAGCAACCAGGTTAAGGAGGTGAATGAAGGTGTTAACCTAGTTGTGTTCGGATACGACGTGGTTAACCAAAGAGTTCTAGATAGATTCCTACTAAGTTGTGTAGAATTCTGTTTAGGAAAGTTCTCACGTATGAGTCCAAGTAGATTTAGGATTCCTATTCCTAGTCTAAATTCCCTATACTCCTGGAGGTGTATAAAAGCACCGGTACGGCTGCTATGTAAAGACAACGAAAATTACAGAGAAATAAAGAAGAGAGCAAGGACAGGCACGATACGGGTCTGTGGCAATCAAATCCGTTTTTCCGTGTTTTCGTTCCGTCGCTAGTTTCGCAAGTCGCCGGAAGTCCCGATCGTTCCGATCGATCAGGAGCTAGCTAGCACGTAAGGGAAAGATCAAGGGATCACGTCCCAGCTAGACTAGTTGCTCACGTACGCGTATTTGGAGAATCCATCGAGCTGCTTGGAGAGCCAGCTTTGCATTGCAAGCGAGCGTGTATAGCTATCGGCGGCATCGATTTGATCCTCTAAAACCAACACTTTTCGCTGCGGTGAGCGCGCTGGGCCGAAATTCGACGACGGTGGCCGAGGCACTTCATGATCGGCGCTGGATTAGGGATGTCACTGGAATCCTCACCGTCCACGTGCTGGTCCAGTTTCTAGAGCTACTGGATGAGGACAATCTGGTTGTGCTAAGCCCGGACGTGCCGGACCGCGTGGAGTGGAAGTGGACGCCGACGGCGCAATATTCGGCGAGTTCGGCGTGCAAGGCGTTCTTCGCCGGGCTGGTGTTGTTCCCATGTGGGAAGGCAATCTAGAAGACGTGGGCGCCGGCGAAGTGTAAAATACACATCTGGCTAGCCATGCAATGACGTATTTGGACAGCAGATCGGATGCGGAGGCGGGGCATGAATTCACATATCGTTTGCCCCCTTTGTGATTAGGTGCCAGAGACGGCAGACCACATCGCAATGGGATGCGTCTTTGCCAGGCAGACCTAGCACGGCGTTCTCAGTAGATGTGGCCTCGAGGCCGCTACCCCTGTCTAGAACAGTAGACTGATCGAGTGGTGGCCGATGGAGCGACAGCGCCTCCATGGCATGACGAGGAAGGGTTTCGACTCCTTGGTCCTGCTCACGGTTTGGTTGCTCTGGAAGGAGCGCAACGCTCGTGTTTTCGAGCGCAAGCATGCCACGGCTGCTGCGGTTTGCCAGTTGATTAATAACGAGGTTGAGCTTTGGAAGCTGTCAGGGGCAGCTGAGTTGGGTCACATTTGGAGTTAGTGTGCTGTTGGGGGGTGTGTGTTTTTTTCTCCGGTGAGTCTTAACCTCGGAGTTGTATCCACACCGTGATTGGTGCTGGAATCGCTGTATCCCAGACTCTGTTCTGCTCTCTTTCTATCTAAGTCGACATGCAAGCTTTTGCGTGTTCGCACAAAAAAGGCCCTCATTGCACCCACGGTGGGTCTACAAAAAAGTCATGGACTCATGGACCGTCTTGTATAGGAGGTAGCAAGAACCTGTTGACCTGAAAATGATTCGAGATCTTCAGGTAGCGTCTCTCACTACAGACCACAAGATTATCAATATCTCCAATGAACGATCCTCATGCAAAAAAAAATGATTCGAGATCTTCGGGGAGCATCTCCCATTGCTGTCCCACATGTTAAGTCAGCCTATATCTTCACTCACTTAATAAATGTAAACGGAGTACTACTTGTGCCTCACAAGTCATATGGGGCACACAGAAAATATATTAGATCTGGATGGGATTGCATGGCTTGATTGATTGTTTGGCGGGAAGAATCATGCAATCAACGTTTGTGGAATCCGTGCATGAATCAATGCTCATGTTGCCGCTGTTTTTCGTCTGCCTACATTAAGTTTCGATTTTTTCACAAATATGGCCCTCTGTCCAGTGTAATTGACAAAAATAGCCCCCTCTGAGTGTGATTGCCAAAAATGGCCTGGCGGGAAGCTATATAAGCGACACGTGGCACTTCCCTCCATGTGGGGTGGCGGGAAGTACCCTATGGCGACACGTGGCACTTTCCTCCATGTGGGGTGGCGGGAAGTACCATGCCACGTCGACAGCCAGCGTGGCCTCCCGCACCGTGGGGCCCACCACCTCCCGCCGACGACAGCGGCGGGATGGACATCCCGCCAGTCCACATGGAGGGAAGTACTTCCCGCCACCCCACATGGAGGGAAGTGCAATGTGTCGCTTAGATAGCTTCCCGCCAGGCCATTTTTAGCAATCACACTCGGAGGGGGCTATTTTTGCCAATTGCACTGGGAGAGGGCCATATTTGTAAAAAAATCTTAAGTTCCCACCACTGCTACTCGATGAGATCTGCTATGGTTGGCCCTTCTACCGAACTCGGCTGGGTGACACCAAACAGATCTGAACTCGTTTGTTTGTATTTTGTGTTAAGCTTTTAGAAGATGCACAATTATTTTTCAACTAATCTAAAAGCACTCACGGTCAGGGAGATATGCTTAAATTTGCATATTTAGTACTCAAAAAGTTTGAGCTGCCATGCATGAACTATGTGTGATCCCTGTGATACTCAATCGTGCTCACTTAAGTGATCAACTTCTGGCTTAGATAATCAACTGTGGTCACTTAAGTGATCAATTTCTGCTTTGAGGATGCCCCATTCCAAGTTTAGACATGCCTACAAATTCAACTTGACATATTTGTCACAATTATGACCGATGTTTTTCAACAAAGGGCGGCTTATTAGACAAAAAAATTCGCATCAAAACGATGAAAATAATGAGGTCAATATCCGGCCTCTGGAAATTATGACAGGCAGATAGATTACAAGAACACAAACCGAACTTTTGATTGTTCGCTTAGTTATAGTAACAAACCAGTGATGGAAATATACATGTTTAAACATTGCTCAACTCTAATGAGAAGCTAGCCCTGACTTTCTTAAACCATAAATTTCACATCCGAGTTGGTTCCTGTAGGGTGCCCTTATCTAAACTATAAAGCGCGGTAACGACCTTCGGACGTTTTACAATTTGCCCCCTAAGGTTTATGTGAATTAACCCGAAGTCCATGACTCTGTGCTCATCGCCTGGTGCCTGCCACCGAAACATTTTCATATTAGCCTCTCCGTTTTTACCAAATGAACCCGTAGTCCACACTCCCACCGCAAAAGAACGGCGCATATGCGATAGGATATGGCGGGTGGCGGCGAGCTGTAGGGCGGAGGAGCGGTGAACCGGCAGCGTGCGGAGGAAAATATGGAAGCGTACACGGTGGCCGAGGGTGAAGATGGCAACAACGATTATACGTTGAAGGATGAGGGCTTGATTTGGCGGCGGTGGAGCTCGTTCTGCCTGGGGCCATCGATCTGGCCGCGGTCGCCCTCGATCTGGCCGGGTGGAGCTCTCTCCGGCCACGGGCCGATTGATTTGCCGGCGATGCAGCTCGCTCTGGTCGCCGGGGCGCACAGTCATGCATTGCTGATTCCAGTCCCCGTGTGATGGGCTAGGCGACGGCGCGACAGGCACACACCACAATCCACTGAACTTTCCTATCTTCTCTTTTTTTTCCTCACTTTTCAGTCGTTTTTGCGACGAAGTAGCTGCCTCCACTGTACGTCAGTAATAGCAAAGCTAACGCACGGACGAAAATACAGTATGCATCCAGCCTTTTCTTCATTTTAGTAGTACGCTTGTAATCTAAAGATTTAGCCATTCAGGCTGTCCACACATTTTTAGCAAATAGATTATCTTGATGAGAAGCTTGCAATGTATTACTAAAAATCATTGGCTTTCCACGTTGTTCACGGGTGTTCATATTGGAGCTCCAGAACAATTTGTTCATCCGTGATGAAATTTGTTCATAAACTATGCTAGAAGATTTACATGATTTTTTGTATGGTTCGAATGAAATGGTAGGGGAATTTGTTCGTTTTGTATTCGTCGTTCCTAGATTCAAACGAATCTACATGTAATATATCTTCTAACTCGCTATGCTTATTAGCTGATCCATTGGAGTCATTTACCCAATACAATTACATTATCTGAAATAGCAAAACGGTTAATTATTGTTCCACATACTGTAGTAGCTATAACTGGGGTGTTAGGATTCTTTCATTGTTTGTCCAAATTGAAATACTACTGGAATGGGCATTAGCTGATCCATTGGAGTCATTTACCCAATACAATTACATTATCTGAAATAGCAAAACGGTTAATTATTGTTCCACAGACTGTAGTAGCTATAACTGGGGCGTTAGGATTCTTTCATTGTTTGTCCAAATTGAAATACTACAGGAATGGGCATCAAATGAGGCTAGAACGACATGGGAACAAGAAAAATGTGGCACAACAATCTGTTGTTGCCATTCACCTTCCCAACTTGGTGATCTATTTTGTGTAAATTTAAGAGTGTAATCGATTATCTTCTTATTAGGTTGAAATGTGTCCGCCCGTGGCAACGCACGGGCAGGTTTGCTAGTTTAACGGTAACATGCCTACGGACGATGGTGCAGCAAAGCATCCGCGAAAGGTTTTCTGAAGCGACTTGTACCAGCCAAACTTGTTACACAGATCACAGCTAACAGCTTGTAGAGTCTTTATGAAAGTTGGTGGGAATGAAATAGCTTTTGTTGCAGACGGAACTTGTTTTCTGCGCATTGAATCCGAGCTAATTCGTCCTCCGGTAATCTTGTTCACCACCAGAGTGTAGGACAAGAACGACACAGTGAACAACACGATGTCTCCAGTTGTCAAGTACATGTTGTTGTTGGTTGGCTGTATGATCAGCACTGTAACGAAGATCAAATGAGGGATTACAAATTTGCATGCTAGAGGCCCATATTTTTGCAAGATCGAGAACATACTTAGACGACCAAGTTACTATAGAAAACAATAACAAATCTTAGCATTTGACTATGCATAACCAGTGTGGAACTGAAAATTCACACCACTAAATTAAAGAGGAACAAACCGTGTGCATACCTGAATACCAAGTTTGAATGAGTCCTTCTGTGCAAGACTTGCCTCAGACAGGATTGACTGCCAGTGCACAAGTGTTGAAGGCCTCGTATTTATAGAACAAAGTAGTCAATCAGTCAGCCGAAGGATAGTTGATATTTTTGGAAGCACACACAGAACAGGGCCATTAAAGAACATGGAAATGTTTGTTGTGGATGCTAACCTACATATGAAGTCAAACCATGTTCTTCATCCTATACATGTTGGTTGAAATACATAATGTAATCGTGGCCAGTATAGCTAACATATCCGGCTAATAATCGACACAATCACATAGAGTTGTGGAATAGCGGTTACCCAGGATCTGAAAATAGTATGGTAGATAGGTCCTGATTTGAAGATATAGTTATTATGATTAATAAGATAACTTGGCCATTGCGCGTGGAGATCATGGCAAATCATTATCTCTAACGTAACATCACCGCATCACAGCACCAATGGACAAACAATGCCAACATGCATCTATGAAGACGGGAGATCCTATTCACATTTCTCTCCTCTTTCTCTACACACACACACACAACCTGGTTGATGTATTCTATAGTAATAATGGCCTGCATCGCTAGCATATCCTGCTAATAATCGACATAATCACATAGAGGTTTGGATTGCGGTTACCGGCCAGGATCTGAAGATAATATGGTAGGTAGGATCCTGATTTTAAGATATAGTTTATATGATAAATGAGATAACTTGGCCATTGCGATCGAATGGAGATTATGGCAAATCATTATCTCTCACTTAGCATCAGTGCATCAGAGCCAACGATGCTCAAACAATGCCAACAAAAATCCATGAAAATGGGAGATCCTTTTCACATCTCTCTCTCTCCCTCTCTCTCTCCACAAGCTGGTGGTTGTATTCTCTAGTACTCTTGGTTCTATAATTTTGTCATTATCACTTTGAAATAAGAATTTTTATTTATGGAGCAACACATACGAGACATATCAAGTTTTGACTGAACTATGTTGCATGCATGCAAACTGTAGGAATTTGTGTCGATTATTAGCATATACGTAATACAATGCCAGATAGTGTGCCAATACTTGCATGGTCAAAATTTAGTGTGCTGAGAAAGGGGATGATGTACAAGTATTGTGTTCCCATTTGCCATGCTTCATGCCATATCTTGTAAAGAGCTACTACTCTACAAAAAAAATCAAGAAAGCTCGGATGAGGAGACGATCCAAGTTGACTAGTCAGGTAATGGATCGAACAAAACAGCGACCAGGTTGCAGCGTGCACTTTCATCATTACATTGCTGATCACGTGAAAAATTGCTGCACCAAGTTCATCTAAGATGTTTCACGCTGGTTTTCCGTGAGAAACATCGCAATGTGAAACAGAGGAACTATCTTATTAATCATAATAACTACTCGTCTTTGGATCATAGGACTAGAAAATAGAGGAATTGAAAAAACACAGGAATTTGATAGGATTGCAGGTACAAAACAGAGGGTTATAAAACAGAGGAAAACTGCAGGAATGGTCATTTGGATGAAACGCAGGAAAAACACAGGAAAAGTGTCTCGATCCTACGTGAATGAGTCTAAAAAGGGGTTTGAGTGGATGTTGAAATTCCTATAGGATTGGGGTGTAGGAATGCAATCCATAGGAATTTTGGAGGTGTCATTCCTTTGATCCAAATACATTCCTTAGGAAAAAATCATATGGATTGGTTTCCTCCAATATTCCTATGATAATCCTTCAATCCAAAGAGGCCCTAAGATGAAACTGACATGTAATAGTAGTGCCCAGTAATTTATTTGTACAACATATAATGAGCACAAACACGTATGAGTTCACTACTATGAATTATTACTTACATAATGTGCACCGTTCGAACAACAACCTCACCACCTGTGTCCTGCTGTACACTACTCAATCATTAGCTCAACTAAACCTAAAAGCTAACAGAAATCTAGCTCACTCAAAAAGAAACACAAAACCCTATTCTAAAGGTCAAAAATGTACATGATACTGCGGTCTAACAAAATTCCAATTTTCAGACATATATCTACACCGTGCCGGAAAGATCCTAGAATGGGAAGAGATTTCAGGTGCAAAGTACCACGCAGCCAACATTTTGGATTCTGAGATTGCGGTGGACTGACGAGCGCAGCTTATCAGTGGCATCAGGTTGCCATTCTACATTGACCAGAATCTATCCGGGTCAAGGCTAAACAAGGAATTATCCTGGATCTCCAAGTTTGCAACGTGCCAATTGACCAGTGCAGCCTGGAGTGACTTGACAAGAAACAGGACAATAGGCATTATCCACCATTCATGGTCATCCCTACCCTTCAAGCTGCAGAGGCGCCAAAGAATAAAACCGATCAGCATGTAATCAATACTACAAACCGATTGAAGTGCTATCAACATAAGGAATCTAACCATCGTGTACTTGATGCATGAGCTGAAGACGCCGCCAAAGAAGATAACCCAGAGTACATGGCACCACAGACGATTGCTACAATCTGCAATGAAATAAGACGTATAAATGTCTGACCCTGTTGTGTTACCTGTTTATGGACACATGGCAATTAACTCTTACAAAGGAATTCTGACCAATAGCAATATCAAATAACATAAATAAGAGTTCAAGGGCATAAAAGACTTACAATGTTTATGACAGAAGTAATATTCCAAAGTGTAAAAATACGGGTCACGGAAGATCTTTTTGGTCCTCGGCTGAAAAGTGCATTGAGGCCAGCAAGAAAAGGAGAAAGCAATGCGAGGGGTGGAATAAGCAATACAGCGAGGAAAGCTCCGACAGATATCCAGTAGTACTGTACAAGCATAAGCAAGGTGATGGAAAAATCACCCACTAGTACAATACAGATAACCAGCTGCAATGTTTCCTGAAATGCAAAAGCAAGGTCACAGTTCAACTGATTGTCGTGCACAGTGTGCACAATTATGTGCTTATAGAAAAGGTCCAGTGGCTGCTTACCGCATAGCCAATAGGCCTGCAGTTTTGCAACAGCAACGATAAAGGGAAGAGATAATCTCTTTTATGGTCCAGTGACTTAAGCGTTTCTTCGTTTATGACCCCACCATTCACTCCACCTGTCAACCGCTTTCTTGAAACAGCATAACTTGTGCCAGGCTCATCCTGATTTGCCTGCTTCAAAACCTCTACTGGAACTGCAAACTTTTTCCTGTAAAATTACAAATACAGTTATTTTACAGAGCATGACAAATACTTTTCCAAGTCATACTATTGTAGTTGGTCTACCTTGAACGTTCACCAAAGTCGGGGGCACTCTCACGATGGTGGTGACTTTTGTAGAAGTGTTCATTCACCGCTACAACAATTCCTAGCTGGTAATAACCAGAAGCAGTGGTCTGAAACCACCCTAGCTCAACTCGAACACCATGTCGTTCAAGTTGGGGATTCCCATGACTATTAATCCAAGAGATGACCGGTTCCAAGGTTGACCGGATGCTGTCTTGCTTTACTGTCCTCAGTTGGGCATTTAAGCCAGCAACTAATCTGTTCCAGATCGCAGTAGATACATACTGGGAAATAGAAGAGTCATTATGAGTATTTAACACAAGAAATGCATTTCCAATCATATATAACAAACAAAACTTCAGAGTCATTTGCCATTTGCCTCACAACTTGGCCAAGTTTAGGCATATCAACTAGGAAAAATTGTCATAAGCACAGCAACCTTGAGGCAATCGATAAAATAAATCTAATCAATACTAATGCATCACTTCAGTGGAAAATGTTGGAAATAGGCTTGTATTCCGGGCGACTCGTCAGGAGAGTTGACAGTTTGTCGACTCGTAGGAGAGTTGACAGGTTGACTCGTGGTTGACAGGTTGACTCGTGGAGAGTTGACAGCTTGCCGACTCGGGGAGTGTCCCAAGTCGAGTCATCATACTTGAGTCGTCGAGCTAAGTCGGCAATTCGTCAAGTCAGAGTCTGTTCCGACTCGGCAGTAGATAGACCTGGTAGTCATCAGGTTGAGTCGTCAGACTCAAGTCGTCACTCCCAGGACAGTGCGTCAGCACTAGTACAATTCGTACATAGTAGGTAGATAGGATGTGCTACACGTCAGCTACAGAGGTTCCGAGTCAGTGGGGTCATCCACAGTAAATTCGAGTCAGTGAGTCATGACGTCATAGGTCCCGTCACATTAAGTTAGATGTGACGTCTTAGTTGACTTTGTAACCAGCTCCGGCCCCTATTTAAGGGGGGCAATAGAAGAAGAGAAACCATTTCTTTGGCACACACTCCCCTCTCTTCTCTCACACACACAGCTCTCATGTTCGGGGCAACAGAAAACCATATCCTGATCAGCAACGCACAAATTTTCCACTAAGACAACGTGTGACGAACTGGCTACTGCTAGTCCTCGTGTAGTAGTAAAATAATGGGAAAAACCTGGAGCACATCCATAGGGAAAACATTGTGATGTCCTGGACATCACCATTAAGTTACCTGGCCAAGAAGATTTGATAGTAGTGTATCGCTGTGCAGGTAGTATGGGGACATATAGCTCCCGTCACCTCCAAAGATTAAACACATTGGAAATCTCTTCTGGATTGTGGATGTTACGTCAAGTCGTTTCTCGTCACCTCCCAGAAAGAAATCAATGTAAGCAACCATCAAGTCTGGTGTTGAACCAACCTGTTATGTTCAAACAAATTAGATGTGTGCTGGACATATTGGTCTGGAACAAAGACAATGCACCAATTTCCCCTCAATTCCTCACAAACTGCTACTCATAGTTCAGCTTAAAGGGCTAAGGAACATTATCATTTCAGATCAGATGTGAAGAATATATTACTCAACTGAATAATCTATCTCTGAACACCTATTCCAGTTATATTTGGTGAGATTTGGGTATAAATTTAGATACATTGCTAACTGAAACCCAGCTGAGCTGAACTGAACATTCTGCTTCATCCAGCCAAATTTCTGGTTTAAAAAACACTGGCACCATAACCACTGGTTGTACCGAACGACATGGCTTAGTTCTGATTACTGACCTTCAACCCTTTATATAGAGCCCGTGATCTGCAAGACCGAAGACATGAATGATCGTATTCAGATTTAACGTATTCTTGAAGACGATGGCTTTTCTTTCTTCTGCGCCATTGCTTCCAAGACCAGGCACAAGGATACGCAAGTACTGCAAGAATACTATGCACAGAACCTTCCCACCACTCAAAAGCTGCAACCAAATTGATCTCATCAACAAAACGGTTAAAAGCATCTTCATACCTGCATAAAAAAGGACAGTATTGTCAACTACAGTCAGCAGTTATGTGTATATTGAACTTGAAGTATAGACGGGAACATTAAACATTGCTCTCTTGTCACAAATGTACCATTAAATCAGCAACGATATTGCACCCAAATCAATTCATGTAAAGAGTGAGCTCCCATTTAGATCACAATAGTTGAACTGTTTCCAGCGAATTTTATCATTCGAGATAGGACATTAAGGGTTATTTGGTCTCGGTTGAAACTCCCGTTTAGAAAACAATAGTTGAATTGTTTTCAGCGAAATCCGTCATTCGAGCTAAGCCCTACAGAGTGCTTTAGATCTCGAATTTAACATAAACAATTTTTATACTAAGGACGCTTTTTTGGTTCTACCGAACAATGTAGTTGCTGCGCCTATGATACTAGGACCGAAGATACACGGACATCCGAGCTCGACTTTTGAAGAAGTAACAGTAAGTTGAGAAAGGATTACACAAATGGTAAACAAACAACACAGTGCAATCTTTTCGGGCAGAACATTACTGACACAACAAACAATTTAGAACTGATGATGCATTTTACGCTGCAAAATATATAGCTTTTGTGATTTACTTTGTGATGAATGAAAGCAGACATGTCAGTGATCTATGTACTGTCATAGAATCATAAGATGAAAAGCCTTACACAATTCCAATTATAGCGTCAGGAGGTGAGTAAGGAAGATGCCACGGTTCTCGGAATGTATTAGGTCCCATGAAGTATATTCTGTGTACATGGCTTTGTGTTTCTTCTGCCCTGCTGGCCCCAGGTACCTACTTATAAGCACAAACATGAGCAAGATGACTCAACAAATCGTACTACTAATGTACAAGTAATTTACCAGTTTTAAGAGCTAATTGTCCTCAACTTTTTTACAGTTGTTCGTCAAATCACATAATAAGACTTTGATCTTTGCTCCATAAAAAATTACCTTTGCGTATGTTGAGTTACGCAGTGGGTAATACACAGTGAGTTGTATTTCTCCATGGGATCAGAAAATGATTCCTTTCTTCTCAATAATTTTTCTATGTTAAGAGGTCAACGGTTCTGTGGTTTCATCAATTGTGAAAACATGAGGATAGTAGAATGATGGTCACAGAAAGGAAATACACATAATTATTTATATATTTCTTTAGAAAGACATGTTTAATATATGTACAAGTGAATCTGATTAATTTGCTCAATGTCCTGGATCTAGTGATTTTGCAATTGCTCTAGGTAACTACATCTAAAGATTATGTTGTATGAAATGAACTATACCTCGGCCAGTGAAAGCAAAAATGGTGAAGAAGCATACGCATCATTGTGGAATGCATTTGTTGACCGGTATGTGACATCACTCTCATGAATCTTAACTCTTAGAGCACTTAAGATGAGTGCCAAAAGAATAATTGTAAAGAACAGGAAAATTGCAAAAGACCAAGGACCCCCAAAAGTATATATAAGTTCCTCAAGTGGTGTGTAACAATTTGGCATCTTGTACTTAGCAGATATGCACTTATACGGGCAGGATGGCTGGGTAACACCACCTAGCAAGTCAAAGTTAATTCTTAGTTTCATGCAGAGTGAAGAAGTTTGAGCATGAATTTCAGAAAGAAAACGCAAAGCCAAGGACCTACCTCTTACATATGTGAAGTCAGCACGGTTTGGAAGACCATTCAGAGAACAAGGGGTGCAGAGAGATGAGTTGGACCCAACAACATTTTTATATGTGCCAACTGGGCATTCCTGGAAACAGTCAGTCAGTCAGTCAATCGTTTCAGAGGAACTAATGAAAATCAAGATTTTCTTATTTTGGAAATAATTTGCAAGACAAATCTAATGGCATTATTTCAACGTGTTAATCTATGTAATTTAACATATATTAATACTTAGTTGCAAAGTATTCACAATGTCAAAAATGTGTACTCAAGGACATTTATTAGTATAAAGTACAGACAAAATCTTAAGACACTTCAATCCTTCAGAGTCCAGTATATAGCGTCTGGACCACTGATCATGATCCTCCTCAACTGGTCAGTTAGGCGGGAGAGGAACAACCGCATCTTCCAGGATGAGTGCCGTGATCTAGCGGCATAGGTGACGAGAATCGAGATGGTTAGAGACCGTTGGCCCCAGGCGAGCGGGTACACCACCAAATGTTACACATACTGAGATGCTATCAGTCCAGACGAGTGTGGTGTGAGTTCTCTTGTGTGACTTTCCTCTCTCTTTCTCTCTCTCAGCTAATTAGCCTTTCGTTAATCTCTTGTCCCCAACACCCTTTATCTTTTTCTTATTGATTGTGCACAGTTTTTTACGGCTTTCCAGAAAGGATAAGTTTGAACCACCGTAAGAGATAGACCTAGTTGTGTGTTGTGTCCTGGGGTTGACATGTTCTGTCCACCCTAGCATCATCCGTCTTTTTTTCTATTCCCTTTGATGCAAATATTCTGGATTTTACTCCTACATAACGGAATAGATGCAAAGTTTTGTATCTAGATAAGGTTCATGTTACTAATAACAGCACATGTCAAGAGTTTTATCAATGTAAGCTGGATGAACAAAGACATGGTGAGTTTTGTGTTCATACGGTACAAAATGTTCCATATAGTCCTACAGGGCACTCCTTTCCAGTTACAGTTCCATCTTGCCCAAAATGTCCATCGTCATTACCAGATCCTCCACTACATAATAAAACAGCAATTGGAGGTTAGCACTTCCACTAAAACTTTTCAAGGCTCAAGCCAGTACGGAAATGAAGAAGTTACATGCCATGCTTTAGAGAGAGAAGTATATGTACAACCAAACAAACTCCTCTATAATTATCATTGGTTTATACTACACGATTGCCTACCTTGATGCTACTGTACCATTGATAGAAGCAATCTGAACAAATTCATCTCCAGTAGCAATATTTGACCAATGCAAGTGTATTCTTCCACCGCCGCCGCCGCCACCACCATGTATGCCACCTTCGCCACCAGAGGCAGACAATGATGAGTTTTTCTCTACCAGAAGCCCTTGTAGAAAAAAAAGAATTGTTCCTCCAGAACCGCCACCAATGCCACCCTTAAAGGTCCCATTTGATTCTCCAGTTATGCCTCTATTGCTTTGACCATTAGAGCTCACAGAGCCATAAATTAACAATCTTACAAGAGGCCATTTCATGGACCCAATGACTGCAAAAGAAAATTGATCAGAATTTAGAAGAAAAGCTGTACCAGAAGCTTCTCAAAGTAAATCTGCTCATTTCAAGAAGAAAGCTGAAAAGGAAAGGTTAGTTAAGTCAGAGTAGAATATGCTCTCGTTGTGCAGTGCATTATGCATGTCAAGAACTGAATGAGGAAAAAAAATATGCTGACAGTAAAATCAGATGATGCTATTTAGGAGCTTGAAGAAAAACAAAAGGAAAGGCATTATTCAGCCCTATCTTCAACATGGTATAAACCCCACTGTGGATCCACAACAAGAGAACACACAAAAGAGTACATACCTATTAATCCCCCACCAGCACTGTTATCGGCTGACTCAACAGAACCGCTACCACTTCCTAGCTCACATGGAAGATAGGCATTGCCATATTGTTGGCCTCCTTCACTTGTCATTCCATTGTAAATCCCTACACCACCCTGGCCTCCATGACCGGCACCACCACCAGCTCCATACTTAAGGAATGTTCCTCTACCAATGCCTTCCCTGCAACCTACAGAAGTATCCCAGTTGCTGAGTGAACAGTTACAACAATGATGGAAGAGATTCCAGTTCTTTTACTGATGACAACACAAAACACTGAATCACCTAACTCTGAGGCACTTATTGCGCCATCATTTGTAACAGTCACGGTTCTTGCTCGATGAATATGGATTATACTTCCCCTGACTATGCCACCAACAGTTATGTCTTCAACACGGCAAATCTGCAAAACATGAATTTATTACAAAGAAGACTAGAACAAACTTGTACTCCGAACAATATAGCCAAGTTTAAATGAAACAAAAACGCACATACAACTATGAATAAAGTGAGAACTTAATGACATTTCTATTCGCATGAGAATAGTTATCGATCTGCGATAAGCCGATAACATGCAAGTGCACCATTCACCACCCTCATCGTGTAAGTGGCAAGAGGTGGTTTCCTCTTTTTCTTTTCTATACATTTGTTAGTTTAGCTGTCCTTGGTAGTATAATATATAAAATCATAAAGGTTTGCAGATCTTCGTGTCTTGCATACCAGCAGTAGAGGCAGTGTTGCACAAAAAATTATAAAATCCATTGCAACGAAGAAAATTATCTCCCTACTGAATGACAATGAAGGTTGGAGTGCACGTATCAAATTTGACATGGTATGTGACACATTTCAAGAGCCCAGTAAGCTACCAGATGCAAAGCATAATGTAACTAAATTCAGCCATTATGCTTCCTTGCCAAAAGTTCGTTCGTGTATAGAAGATCTACAAGAAAATGAAAATTAGGCGTTTCCTTCAGAAGATAATGGCACAGCAAGCAATTCTTACTTGTATTGTAAAGGACAAGGAGCTGTTCACATGGCAATCATCAGGGGGTGTGATTAACTCAGTAGGGCATGTTTTACTTTCACAGACCGACAGTGCATCCCTGATATACACAAACGTCAATCCACGGCATTGTTTAGAAGAAACTGACGACCACTAATTCATATTAAAACAGCAGAACTTACAAGCTGCTTTGAACATCCTCATCTAGTGGAGCCTGGACAAGGGAACCAGGACCAACCTGCTCATACATCAAGAAAATCATGGTCACAAAAGTTAAAAATACATCAAGTTACTTGGATTTCAGAGCTCTGGCCATGAAGCACAACAAGTAGCAGTACTGATAGCACAAAAACTGAATAGGTAGTGCTTATATTATAATCTTACTTCAATGTTGTAGAACAGGGACAGAAACAGTTGCCGCGCTATGATTCCATCTCCAGGACCACTCAAGTTAAGAAGTCCTTGACCATAGACACCCAAAGCAGCATTGGAGGATATCACTGACCCATGCTGTCAGAACAACAGAGAAAACTGAACTTGCAGTACTAAGGAAAGAACATTCTGGAAATAAGGCTTTCAAACAAGCATACCTTGAGTACGACAAGGTTTCTTGCCTCAAGCATAGATGTAAGCACAACATCCTTAGTCCCACCATCTATCTGAATCTTTGAATCCCACATCAAGAGCACCTTCACGTAAATTCTGAAAGCACCATACACCTTCAATAACAGGAGTACGTCAGGACTGCATAACATGCTTGCAGAGGATATTATAATGAAGTAGCCATACAGTACATCAAGTACATCAGATGTGTCTTCCTACTGAATCTTGTTTGCGATTACTATGAAGACACACACGCGAACCACCACACACCCACTCGAGCCCATCCTCTAATCACATTTCACATGCTAGAATAACGGAACCCAGGCATGATTCAGAGAATTTCACGAAACTAACAAAAGGTATATGTACAACAAGGCATACCTTTATAACAGAGTCACTCATTAGAAGCTCTTCTGCAACCAGCTCAAACTCTGATATTGGATTGTCAGACAACCCAAAGCAGATGCTGCCCTTAGAAAGTAGCCTTATTTGCCCTGTCACCTGATAAGTAAAAATAGGAGCAAATAAAAATAGTGAATATATTATAACAATGCAAATGCATGTAGGAATAGAAAAGGTGTCAAACAATCAGCAGGTAAAGAAGTAGGAATGCACAACGAATATAAATTGCATGGAAACCATCCAAACAGAATTAGAAAAGAGGGCCATGAGCCCATGACAAATTTGAACATGTATGATATGCATAGACTTCATTACTTGTTAAGGTCTAGAAAGAATATGTTTGGTGTCAATTATTCAGTAACAATCTAGCCACAACGAAGAAAATAAAGGATAGGCTGAGAGAGAAAACATAGTAGACTGACAAGAACTGCAAGAACCATTGGTTACAAACAGTGAGCGTCAACACTATGGCATGCCAGCGTGTGATGTGGCGCATCTAGGGATATTGGGACCAGTAGGGGCCTTGTCCCCTCGCAGGCTCTCATACTTATACCTAATCGCAACAGACATTATGCTTAAAGCCAAAAGTCCGTAGTAATCCAAGAAACCTTGCGGGCACCGAAACCCAACAAGCAAAAGAAGAGCACTTGTATAGGCAATAGGCATTAGGCCATAAACCGGAAACATGTGTGTATCCCGGCCGTCTGCTCTCTCTTGGATCGTCTTCCTGCACGATTTGCTCAGATCGTCTCCGTCGCCCAATGTTCCTGCTCGCAAGCCGCTGGCTGTGAATTAGAATGCCCGCTTGTCTATAGAGCTGAGTAACGTGTATGCTGGGCAGGCAGCGGCCACCGCTGATTGTTGTTGCCGTTTGCCGCACATCTGCCCCGTCCAAATACCACGGGGTAATTTGTTTAAGGTACATGATATACTAATCCAATCACTGTTTGTTCAGTTTAGCTACATTTCTCTACTTAAAAACAGATACAAAGAATCTTTTTGAAGATATTTCATTTGCACGTCAATTTGCATCTATGTTGAGTCTGGTTAGTGCCAAAAATTTAGATCAAATCCTTGGTTAATAATAGAGTTATATTTGAACTTTAGAAGAAATAAGCTTTGTTTCATTGCCAAACATATGTGCAATTCTTATCTAGGCAAAGGTTGAATTTGTTTCTTGATCTAAATATAAGCCAAAGTTATGATATATGTATTTTCGTTTACACGCGATATCGTTGTGCACTATACTTCAAGGGCGATTAATATCGTCTCCCCCCCCCCCCCCCCCCCATATCCAAATCCTGGCTCCGCCCCTGGAACGGACACTGCATAGTAAGCACAGCACGAGACTGTAGCGGCAAGCATGTGCCAAGGGTGGGAAAAGCTCAGATAATATATCACCTCTAGAATTTGCACATTAATTACCAAATGTCAGTTACTCACCTCTGTTTGGCCCTTTTAATGGTCAAACCGTCAAATCATATTGTTGTGACTGAGAACATAGGAAGACCACAAGCAAATTCACGTCAAAACCTAGTCCAATTATCCAACACCACTTTACGGGAGTGAGGTGGTATCTCATTGCCAAACAAAGATCTACCCTGGTGTTATTAGACATCGTTGATCTATTTCCAAGAGCAAATAAACCAGTGTTGCCTTCTTTAACGTGTTGAGGTCCTAGTACCCTCAATGTCATTCACCCATTATTTACATAATGTACCAATGTTTCATGTCAATATAGCAAACAGATTAGTGCAGGTCTTATTACTGAACCTCTTAAAAGAACAAACTTAAGAAAATTGGCATGTTAATTAGTGATTGATAAAGAAATTGAAGTTCGTGGGTGGGTCATAGTTTTCAAACCTGTACTCTGGACCACAACAAGGGAACCAGCACTTTTGCGTTGCTCTCCACAAGCACATTGGACCAAAGTTTAGTCACTGAGAAACCCAGCAATGGAGTTTCCGTATGTGTGGTTAAATTTCCATTGCTGACCTTTAGAGTCTCCAATGATTTATCATATATTGTACCAGCCGCACCAGCATTCTCAGGGCACCCAAAACTCTGTCCACCTGAAAAATACAAAGGAAGATGTATGGATGGATTACTGAAAAGTTATGAAGCAAAAATTGCATGCACATACAGATGCGTCAATATTCAACACTCGTAATGGATACCGAGAGGCATAACAGTAACAGCATAAATCAAGTCTCACGTTTTCCACGAGAAAGGCTCTCAGTTCCCACAGAAAGACATACATGGGGAGAATTTGACAATGTAGGACAATCCAGATTTTGATAATTATGTGTATGGAATGTCTAGTTGAAATGTAGGCAAATTAAGGGTGGGTGACATTTTAGCCAATTCAAAATTGGGGTTCTGTAAGCTTCACTTGCAGAAGAGGTGCATGAGTTCCAACATACGCTTTTCTCGTCTTTGTAAACCTTTTTGGGTGGCCCATTTTTACACTAAAATCATATCTATACCACAGAACATGTGCAATGTGCATACTGTGACATAAACCAAGTTAACACATTTAGTGAAATCTAGGTCAACGGAGTGACTTAACTATCTATACATGCGGTGAAATCTGCATGTCACATCCTTAACACATTTGGCACAGATACTAACTAGTGAGAGAACCAATACATGACACTAAACAGTATTGTAAGTCAAGGTTACAGCAACAAAAACATATTTCTCCTTTAAGAGCAATGGTTTGGCGGATCGTGCTTCAGTATGCGGAGTGGCAGGAGAGTTGCAAAGAAGTTGCATTAAAACTAAGGCAAGAAAATACTCACCATGAACTATAATTTCCAAATCTTGTTGAATGCTGTAAAATTCTAGAGATATCCTGCCACCACCGCCTCCGCCCCATCCATTGCCACCAGAAGCACTTATTGTACCATTTCCATATCTAGAATGTTATACAATAAGGAGTGTTGTATCTCAAGGTCACGACAGAAAACATAAAATGCAAGTATGAGTTTGCTACTTTGCTTCGGTAACAATCAAGTCTACCAAATCAATCAGAAAGCCAGAACAAGCTTGCCTGCATCAAGCAATATCACTGACATCTTTGGTAAGCTGATGTGCATGTTCACATGGCTGGAGGTGAAAGGAGGCAAGGCAGGGAGCATGGAGGGCACAGGCAGCTACCATTGATGGAGAAGGTGCTTGGATTATACAGATAGAAAGTTTGCCATCACCAGAAGTGGGTTACAAAGAATATTAGGACTGATATCAAAACATTGGATCAACGATAACCTCGGTTGTGTTTGAATGTGATTTGGGTTTAGCAAGGATTTGAACCTACTTGAGGGAAGCTGGTATATTAGGGTCATGACAGGGATATGTATAGACTGCAGCAATGCTATTGCACAAGAGCATCATATCCAACATTGCATAGATAAATCGCAACTCATACATGGTCATTGTTAAGAAGATTTGTGCTTGAGCAGAATAATTTGTGTACAGGGCAGCAGGGAGAAAAACAGTGCATCAGATAGCAAGCCAGTGATTTGCAACTCAAGCTAGCAAGCCAATGATTGTTCATTTATTTATATACACAAACATTTTGAATCGCTAAATTCTATGGAATAGTGTGAGTAGCGAAACATCGGAATAGGACTCAGTAAAGAATTGAAGAGATGCGGCTCTTACAGCTTGTAAGCTTGGATGATAATGCTTCCGCCGGAGCCACCGCCCCCTGTGAGGCCGCCGACGCCCCCCTCGGCGAGCACAACCCCATGGACGCTCAGAATGTCGGTGGCCCTGAGCAGGACGCGGCCTCCGCCGTCCCCTCCTCGCTGGTCGTCGCCGAAGCTTCCCCCCTTGCTGCCGTAGCTCCAGGGATTATCCAGCGACGCCCACGCGTAGACGTCGCCTCCCCAGTTGGTGTCGTTGGAGGCCCTGCAGGACGCGCCGCGTCCGCCGTGCCCGCCGCCGGCGGCCTCGAGGCCGTGCGGCGTGCCGGAGGTCTGGGGCGGGGGCTCCCCCGCGAGCGCGGTGGCGTTGACGGCGGCGCCGGCGCCGAGGGTGACGTTGGAGGCGTGGAGCGTGACGGAGCCCGCGACGAGCTGGGCGAGGCGGAGAGGGTGATGGTGCCGGAGAGGTTGAAGGTGATGGTGCAGCCGGGGTGGGGGCAGGCGACGGTGACGCCGGGGAGGATGGAGACGCTGCCGGCGCCGTGGAAGCAGGCGGAGGCGGAGAGGGTGGTGGTGGAGGCGATGACGCAGGTGGTGGCGAGGGAGCCCGTGCCGTTGAGGTCGGAGCAGGTGTCCCCGCACGGGAGCTCACCCCGCAGCGACGGCGGCGGAGGCTCCGCGTCGGATGGTAGGAGCAGCCCGGAGCGGTCCTGGTGCGCCGCCGACGCGGGGATCAGGGCGAGCAGCAGGGCCCAGCAGGCGAAGCGGCTCTTCATGGTGGGCGGTGCCGGTCACCACGGAACCCGAATCATGGTTCCGATTCGCGGCGTGGGGAGGCGGATCTCGGGTGGGGTGGTAGAGCGAGAGAAGGGATGAGAGATCTCGAGGGTGGGGAGACGGCGGAGCGTGGTGCTCACCGGCGAGGAGGCGGCGGCGGCTGCGGGGGGGGGAGAGAGAGAGTGGAGTAGAGAGAGAAAGTAGTGCCAGCTTAGTCGAGATCAGTCCACGACGGTTAGTTTGTTACGTATTATTCTTCAACACCAAATATCGTTTTTTAGGTCTTGCATCTAATAATCATCAACAATAATACAATTGATCTCAAAACTAATTAAAATTATGGATAATTTCCTTGGGACCACCTAGCATGACTAAAATCAACGGAGCGAGCCGAAGGCTGGCGCACCGCTGATCTAACCGCTCCATCATCGAGCCGGATAAAGCTTGTTGTAGTAGAGTAGAGTTTGGTGCATTAGACAGACCGTATTCGTCGTGCTAAGACCTCCAGATGACCAGAGCACACAACTAATAGTGCACTCTGCCGACCACGCTAGGCGGACCAGCGGAGCAATAACAGGACCGGAAGAACCTCATTCTGACTTTGGCATGTCGCCCCACCGCCACACCAAATATTTAAGGATGTTTATCTTATCTTCATCTTCCTCGGATGGCAAATTCATATTTCAAGAAAGTAAGTGTTTGATTGTATCATCGTTGTTATAAAAACATCACTATGAATTCCCATGCTAATTAAGCTTTGCTAAATTATCGTTGATTAGGATCATTATTGACTGGCAGTTCTAGCTGAACGGACACCATGGACATACAATAGAATGCATCGAGAATTTACCGTCCGCATGAACAATTTGGTGCATACGAAGTTTTGATCATGGCCCTCAGCTGGAAACCAAGTCAATAGATCGAATAATGAGCAATTGCGATGAGTTAGCTCTCCCTTTGGATAATGATTGAGTCAGTTCACTGATGACATTATGAAGCCTCTTAATTAATCTGCATTGCTGGTTGGGTAGAGTGATAGGACAGATCGTTGGGTAGACCGGTAGAGTGATAGGACAGACCTAGAACCTACTCCATTAGGCTCCATCCTACATTTGCATGGACAATGATGTGGCATATGGCAATAAAAAGAAATAGTTGCTTTCCATTTGGTTGAAAACGATGTGAACAAAAGTTAATTGGCAATAACAGGATATAATCAGAAGGTTTGCGTGGCCAAATTTGGTCACCGCCCATCGCTTTGAATAGATTAATTTGTTGGCGCGAAAGTGGCGCCGACTTTCCTATCATATCCACATCAACGACATACGGACTTTTTTTTGTGAGCAAAAAATGTTGTCTTAAAACTTTGAGTTATATGTATATTTTTTTTTCATTTTTCTGAAAATAGGCGGTGAAAACTAGAGTGGGGAAATTCCATGTGGGCAAATGTTTCATATTTTCCCAACATCCATTGTTCCATTAATGCGAAATGCTTGTTTTCCTCGGATTAGGAAAACAAATCTATATAAATTTAAATATGTTCAAGAATAATGGATTACAGGCCAGCTCTGAAAAATGAAAGCAAACAAATCCATACAAATCTCCACTAATCTTTAAAAGACCCAGACTGGCTGATCTGGAGGATTTGAACCGTCCGTCACACTCAAATTAACGTCTCAGATTTGCTCAATGTTGTATGATGTGCACTTTTCTTGAAAAAGAAAAATAGCCCACTGCCCCACCCCCAAAAGGTAAACCGCTCTGCTCCACGTTTCCCCTCCCCGAAACAGAGCACCCACCCGCCGGAGCAACCTGTCTTCGTCGCCGCCGTCCTTCCCCTCGCCCAGAGCCTACCGGACGCACGCCTCGCCGCTTCCCGAACCCCTCCCCCGCCCGCCGCCCCTCCGCACGGATCGCCGCCTCCCGTCCGCATGCCTCACCGCAGTCCTCTCCGCCGCTCGTCCGCACGGATCTCCGCCTCCCGGCCGTATGCCTCGCCGCCGCCCTGTACGCCGGTGTCGCCGCAGTCTTCTCCACCACCGCCCTCTATCCCCCTCCCCCCCCCCCCCCCCCCCCACCCCCACACACACACACGGTACGATTGTTCTGGTAACCCAGATTTGAGTTCGCGGATGAGATCTACGATTCTGGGTGGGGTGCAGGGGCTTAGAGTAGACATGCTGCTCATCGTTCGCTTTGCCTGCTACGATTGAGAACTTCTGCCACTGCCACGAATAGGCAATGTACTTCTGTGCACGAATAGGCAAGGCTAATTTTTCATTCAGTTCAGGTTTCAGAGCTCGCTAAGGTTACTTTGATCTTTCTCATGTAACATAATTATAAAATGAAGAAATACTCTTTTTTTGAATTTAAAATGAAGAAAGACTCCTTATGTAAGAATGTAATCGTACTTGCACACTATAGTATGGGTTTAATTGTTTGGTATAATTTCTATCTGGACTGAAAGTTTGATGCATAACAGGCCCTAACACGCTGTATGGAGATGTAGTTAAATGCAGCAACGATTTTCCCCTTTCCGGATTCATGTGGATGTATAGTGTTTTTATAGTACTGCTCTTTTCGCAATTTTAGTAAGAATTTAGAGTAACCTTGATGAATCTTCTAATTTGAAACAAATTTATATATGAAGGCGTACTTGAAGGCAAAGTTCATATGCACTATTTTTATGGTGGATTCTGTCGTAAGAATCTGTAAGTTCCTGATTGTATGGTTTACCTCATGTACAGATTGTTTATAGAGCAAAGAAAACAATGATGTGTATGGTTTATCTCCTATACATGTGTTATTTCTAAATAATATTTGTGCAAATTTGAGTTTGTCCAAACCAGTTACCATGATTCTCCACATGATTTTTCTTCCTTCTGTACTTACTGAATAGCTATAATCTTTCTCATGATTTTACGCTTCACTTTTTCATCACAGTTGTTGCACATGAAGAAATTCATCCAGCTGTGTCTCCGTCTGCATCACGGGAACCCGTTTAACGATGGCCGAGCCAAATAAAGACATAGATCCCACAGGAAAAATCACAAAGAACATTGTGTACATGGATGTATTGGAAGGATAAAAAAAGTTTATTCCTCCATCAGACCGGTATGTCGTACTATTTATTCTTCTTACTGCATGTATTGTTCATCACCTTTTGATACTGCTCATTTCTCCACTTCTGATTTACGTATGTACGTGTTATTCAGCAGGTTCAGAAGTACTTTTAAGCAAGTTATGAACTACACGCTCTCCACATGTAGATTGATGATCTGTACAGTTTCTTACAACCTATAGGAATTTTCTATTTCTTATTTTTGGGAGTCATCTTTTTTTTGTTTGCTGTATTGTTCCATCAATGAAATTTAAAGAGAATACAAGTGTGAAACAGAAGTTTGTATATTTATCGCATTGGTAGTTTATTAACAGGATGATCACCTTTGTTGAATCACAGTGTCCACTCTCTCCCAGCATGTATGCTTTATCTTGCACACTTAGGTCCTGTAACAATAAGTCCCGAGTCCTTCAAATAATTTTTGGTAACATTGCTGAATTACAATCTTCTCCAGAAAATGTGTTCAGGTATCCTCACTGTTATATGTAATTATTTTTCCTGTGAGTTCGTACAAATCTACATGACTTTTTTACTAAGGCATACTTGATGGAACACATGCAAAGGTTTCCTGATATTACATTTTTGGCGCTCAGTGTGATAGCTTATGGAAATTCCTTTGGAACCAGCTCATTCCACGTTCAACCCACTAACAGCTTGTTCGTTTTCTTATGGTGCAGCTGTATGCAAAATGCTTTATATTGAAATAGTTTCTGCAAGCAACTATTTGTAGTTTATTATGCCTTCATATTGCAGAGGGAAGGGGATGCATTATTACAAGATTAATCCCAGGTAAATATCAATCCTAATGTATCCATCATCTTAGTTTTGGTTTTTCAGACAATTATTGTTAGCAAGCAATTATTGTCAGAGAAGATGCATTACATTTTTGGCGCTCAGTGTAGTTTATGCCCAGCAAGCAACTATTGTCAGCAAGTTCCGCAGCTACAATTTTTATCCATAAAAATGTTTAGGCGTGCCAAATTATTTCTATTACATCGCATATTTCTGCAAGCTAGGAGTAGGTTTAAACTTCTGTCTGAAATTGTGTGTTCCGGACGGAAAAAACGTCCAGTATATGTCCCTCTGCTGTAGGTTCCTCCTGGGCAGTACCCTGTACGAGATTAATCTACCTCAACGACTGAAAAAATGGAAACAAGGCAGAACCACCTACCGCACACTGCTCTCTGCTTAATCACCCACCAGACTGATTGCTTTGTTGAGGTGCTATGTATGGTCCGTTATCTACAGATTGTTCACCATCAGATTTGAATTATTCGGGGCATTCATGTGTTCTGGTATGCCTTGAACTCTGTTTTATTTTCAGTTACAGCGTGTACAGATTAGTAAATTGAACCATTCATTCACTGATCAAGGAGGATCTTCTGGTTTTGGCAAATGCATCTTATCATGCTTTATTTTACAAAACCTACATATACCAGGTTTTTTTTCGTTTCTCCTCAAGATTGATACAGAGATTTGATTACGGTTTCTGGTAATTATTGTGTGCCGCTCTCCCAGGTAAATCGTTATATCAAAGCATGTTTTGAAGTTATAACAATTCAATCATGCATTCTATGTGTCATAATCAGTAAAAAAAGGGTTCCAGGCATGTTCCACATATATGACAAAATTGCAGAAATTATGAATCCTCTATGTCATAATCAACCATGTATCCGCTGTGTCATATCAACCTTGTTTGTTTTCTACAGAATTACGAAATTGCAGAAATTATGCACACACTGGCCCTAAGATTGCCGGCGAACAACATCAAGAAAGCTCCAAAGCTATAGCCACCCTCCAATGGACAGAATCTGCAGAGCTCGATGCAGATCAAGAGGCCGCAGCCATCCTAAAACAACAGCGGCCGTCGCAAACCCAGTGGCCAGTGAAGTACACTGGCTGAGTCGCCGAGATGAAGAGATGATAGGAACATGGAAGCAGGTTTTGCCAGCATTCAAATGGAATAGAGAAGAAGATATATCTTAATTATTTGTCATTGAATCTTCGCAGTGATAAACACAGGCTTGTGTTGTTTTATTGTTAACAATAATCTTTTTCTAAACTGTATTGATTTTCTTCTTGCCTTTTTTCTTTGGACACTGTCCAAAGCTTGCAAGAAAAGAGGATGTCCAGCAATTACTCATGATTCAGAAAGAAGAGAGGTGCAAACGGACGAACAAGAAGAAAAAGCAACGTGTTCAATCCTAGAAGCCGTTGTGACTGCACTTGATGTGCCCCTTCCCCATTCTGGCACATTAGGACTACAAATATTTTTGCTAGATAACGCGAACCCAATGCTTTCATTTTTTGGGCCAGAGAACTCATTTTTCCTTAAATATTTGACAACCGGTGATTCTATGATTTGATGATTAAATGTACTTCATTAAAGAAAACAAATTTATTTATTTGATGAATAATTTGATATAAACCAGAAAAACAAGTAGATTGAACATGTTACAATCATCCATCTACACAAATACTCTTCATGGGCAAGTTCTCAGTATTATTTCCCAGACTACCGGTTATTAATGTAAACAAATATTTATAAATTCTCTACATGCAATACATTAATTTTGCACTACATCCGATCGGTTCATTTGATACCAGACTTTTGCGATAATTTATTACTACATTTCATAATATTACACGTGTGCACCATTTTTTTTTTGACCTAGAACACATGATTCTATTAAATACCAGACTCAGCAGGATCGCTGGTCACAGAAACAGGGAGATCGTCCGGCACAGCCTCTGGCCAAAGATGTCTCTGGGTTTGCCGGCTTGCTCCTAATGCCCGGCGCCGGCGTGCTCAAGCCGGACATCACCGCACCTGGCACCAGCATCGTCGCCTCCATCCCAAGCACCGGCAACGCCAGCGCCGCGACGCCCACCCGAACCTTCGGCATGCACAGCGGCAGGTCCATGGCCGCGCCACACCTGTCGGGTATCGTGGCCATGCTCAAGAAGGCACGCCTGGAGTGGTCGCCGGCGGCGATCAAGTCGGCGCTGATGACGACGGCCGACGTGACCCACCCAGACGGCACGCCGATCGTGGACGAGACAACGGGCCGGCCGAACTGCTTCGCCATGGGCGCCGGGCTCGTGAACCCGACGCGGGCCCTCGACCCGGGCCTCGTGTAGGACCTGACGGTGGCGGACTACCTCCCCTACATCTGCGGCCTCGGGTACGACGAGAACTTCGTGAACGACATCATCGCGCAGCCGATGATGAACGTGAACTGCGCGACGTCGAGGAAGATCGAGGGCAAGGACCTCAACTACCCGTCGATCATGGTGACGCTCACGCCGGCCGCGCCTGTGGTGGACGTGAGGCGCGCCGTGACCAACATCGGGGATCCTCTGACGGTGTACACCGCGGAGGTCGTCGCGCCGGAGGGCGTCGCCGTCGAGGTGGTGCTGAACACGCTGGCATTCGGGGTTATGCTGTGGAGGATGGAGTTCGGTGTGAAGCTCAGGAGAGGTGCTGTTAATGGCACGGCTGAGGGTAGCCTGCGGTGGGTCTCCGGCAACGGCAAGTACTCCGTCCGCAGCCCGATCGCAATCCTCTCGAACCATTGCCTAATTAACTCACTAACTAACTAACTAAAGTCCTTCTCTGTATATCCATTTGTATATCCCATTGTATGAGGGGTTTAGTGCACTTTACCACATGTACATGTATTGGCCTTTGGCCCCCTGAGAATACTAGTTGCTCATTCCCAACATGGTATCAGAGCCAGGTTAGCTCCATTCCCGCACGTTGCAACTCCGTGCATGATCCACTGTCGTCGCCGCCGTTGCTAGGCTGGCCGTCGACTGCTTCTCTCTCCTCAAAATCCTAATCATCTTCTCTTCAGCGAGCTGCTCCTCCTTTTTCTCTTTGATTTGGTCTCTGGATCGATCTGGTTTTGGTCGTCACCGTTCCTGGCTGCTTGTCTTCGTCGGTCGCCGTATCTAGCTGCTCCTCTGCTCCGGCCCGCCGTCTCTGGCTGCTCCTCTGTCGCGGCAGTTCGCTGCAGCTGCCGCTCCTCCGGCCGCCCGTCGCCGATTGGCGGCTCCCCTGCCCGATTGTCGCCGGCCGCCGCCGGATCCGGCCGCCCCCGTGCGGATCCGCATCTCGTTCCCGTGAGCTGCTACGCTCGATCTGTGAGCTGCTCGTGAGCGTTGACTCAGTTGGTTTGGGCCAGATTGGTTTGGCCCGTGAGTAGTACAAAAAAAAGAGCCTGTCATGTCTCATTCGGGCTATGCTTCTGTCCCTCGGTGCTCCGTGATCTTTGATGGCACCAACTATGACGAGTTTGTGGGCTTTATGCGCATCCACATGCGCGGCCTCTTTCTGTGGGGCGTTCTCTCTGACGAGGTCTCGTGTCCGCCATGCCCCGTTGCTCCTGTGGTGCCTACTCCCCCGGTGCCACCTGTTCTTCCCGCAGATGCTTCTCAGGCTGATAAGGATGCAGCCAAGGATGCAGATGATCGTGCAGTTGAAGTCTACGATCAGCAGGTATCAGTTTATTCCGATGCTCTTTCCATCTATCGGGATGAGTTGGCTGCTTATACTCAGTGGTGCAATGATGATGCTCGTGCTGCTGCTGTTCTCACTGCTAGTGTCTTGCCTCAGTTTGCTTCTGAGTTTATGGGTTAGGCACTGCTGCTGCTATGTGGACTTATCTTTGTCAGCGCTATCAGCCCTCTGGTGATGCTCTCTACCTATCTGTGGTGCGTCAGGAGCATGAGCTTCAGCAGGGTGACTCTACTATTGATGAGTTCTACACACAGTGCTCTGCCATCTGGCGTCAGCTTGACTCTCTGAGGACAGTTGTTTGTGGTGCTTGCCGATGCTGTCAGACAGTGAGGTCAGACTTGGAGTTTCAGCGTTTCATGAGTTCTGTCTCGCCTCCGTCTCGAGTTTGAGCCTCGGCGTGCTCACGTACTTGCTCGTGGTCGTGTTCCTATCTCAGAGGTGCTGGCAGAGGTTCGAGCTGAGGAGACACGCCTCCGTTCTGCTGGTTTGCTTGTGACTCCCACTGTGCTTGCTGCCCGAGCTCCTGTGTCGTCTGCTCCACCGCTCCTACCCACTCCTTCACGGGGGATGGGCGGGCGCCCTGCAGGAGCGGGTCGGCCTCGCATGTTCTGTGACTACTGCAAGAAGCCAGGTCACCTCGTATCCTCCTGTTTCAAGAAGGAGCGTGACTTGGGTCGCTCCTCTACAGTGGGTCGTACGCCTTCACCGAGCTCGTCACTCACTGATCTGGACATTGTGCGGCTCAAGCGTCTGCTGGCTTCCTCGGCTCTTCCTCAGGCTCTTCCTCGACAGGCACCGTTGCCTCGCTGACTGCTTCCACTACTGCTGCTCCGTCACCGTCGCCTACACAGTCAGGTACATCTCCGTGGGTTCTGGATTCTGGAGCTTCCTTTCACATGTCTTCTGATTCTTCTGCTCTGTCTTCTATTCGACCTCTTGATTATCCTGTCAATGTTCTCACTGCCGATGGCACACCTCTTCCTGTTGCTAGTGTGGCACTCTTTCTACCCCGTCTTTCTCTGTTCCTAGTGTTTCTCATGTTCCCCGTCTTACTATGAATCTTTTCTCCGCTGCTCAACTTACTGATTCTGGTTGTCGTGTCATTCTTGATACCGACTCTTGCTCTGTTCAGGACCGTCGCACCCAGGCTCTAGTTGGAGCTGGCCCTCGGCGCCGTGATGCTCAGGGCCTTTGGGAGGTTGACTGGCTTCGTGTTCCTTCCGCTGCCACCACACCCGCCAGTCCACATGCTCTTGCTGCCTCCTCTTCGCGTCCTTCCAACAGTGGCATCATCGACTTGGTCATATTGTGGCTCTCGCTTGTCTTCATTAGTGCGTCAAGGTGTTTTAGGGTCTGTCTCTGGCGATGTTTTTTACATTGTAATGGTTGTAGACTTGGCAAACAGACTCAGTTACCTTATCCTACTAGCGAGTCGGTATCCCAGCGTCCTTTGACTTAGTTCATTCTGATGTATGGGGTCCTGCTCCCTTCGATTCGAAAGGGGGCCATCGCTACTATGTTCTATTCATTGATGATTTCTCTCGCTACACTTGGCTCTATTTTATGAAATCTCGCAGCGAGGTTCTCCCTATATACAAGCGATTTGCTGCCATGGTTCACACCCAGTTTTCCACGCCCATTCGTGTTTTTCGTGCTGACTCGGCTGGTGAGTACATCTCCCAGATGTTGCGTGGTTTTCTTGCCGAGCAGGGTACCCTTGCCCAGTTCTCTTGTCCTGGTGCCCACGCTCAGAATGGCGTTGCTGAGCGCAAGCATCGCCACCTTCTTGAGACGGCTCGTGCGATGATGATCGCTGCCTCTCTTCCTCCCCACTTTTGGGCTGAGGCTGTTTCTGCATGCACCTATCTCATCAACATCCAGCCTTCCGCGGCCTTGCAGGGTGGTATCCCTATGGAGCGTCTCTCTGGTCGTTCTCCTGACTACTCCGCTCTTCGTATGTTTGGGTGTGTGTGCTATGTCCTTCTTGCTCCACGAGAACGCACCAAACTGACTGCACAGTCAGTCGAGTGTGTTTTTCTTGGATATAGCGATGAGCACAAGGGTTACCGGTGTTGGTCGCCGGCTGCGTATTTCGCGCGATGTGACTTTTGATGAGTCTCGTTCATACTACCCGCGTCCTAGCTCCTCCACCTTTTCAGTTGAGGATATCTCCTTTCTTCTCCTTCCCGACACATCTCCCTCTGTGCCTCATGTTCCTCCTCCTCCACCTCCACCCCTCGTGAGTCCTCCTGTTCCTGATACACCACCGACGCCACCCTCCTCTCCTCCACCTTCGTCCCCTACCGCTCCGGTGCGTCCTCCTCTTTCTCCCTTTCCTCTCCACTATACTCGTCGCTCTCATGTCGTCGATGATCCTTCCGATGAGCCTTCCACTTCCGGCGCGACTCCTTCCCCGCCTACACCGGTTCATAACCTTCGTGCTCGGCCTTCATTACGGTCTCCTGATGCTATTCTCCTGCCCAGTACGGTCTTTCTGCTGTTGCTGAGCCCACTTCCTATCGGGATGCCATGGCTCAGTCTGAATGGCAGCTTGCGATGGCTGAGGAGATCGCTGCCCTTGAGCGCACTGGTACGTGGGATCTGGTTTCCCCTCCTCCCGGTGTTCGTCCCATCACATGCAAGTGGGTCTATAAGATCAAGACTCGCTCCGATGGTTCTCTTGAGCGTTACAAAGCTCGTCTTGTAGCTCGTGGCTTTCAGCAGAGCAGGGACGTGATTATGATGAGACGTTCGCTCCTGTAGCCCACATGACCACTGTTCGCACTCTTCTCGCCGTGGCTTCTGTTCGTCACTGGTCTGTGTCTCAGCTTGACGTCCAGAATGCTTTTCTCAATGGTGAGTTGCGTGAGGAGGTTTACATGCAGCCACCACCGGGGTACTCTGTTCCTGATGGTATGGTCTGCCGTATTCGGCGCTCTCTCTATGGCCTTAAACAAGCCCCTCGCGCCTGGTTTGAGCGTTTCGCCTCTGTGGTGACTGCTGCTGGTTTCTCGCCTAGCGACCATGACCCTGTGTTGTTTGTCCACACTTCATCGTGGTCGGACGCTTCTCCTCTTATATGTTGATGACATGATCATTACTGGCGACGATTCTGAGTACATTGCCTTCGTTAAGGCCCGTCTCCGTGAGCAGTTCCTGATGTCTGATCTTGGTCCACTTCGCTATTTTCTCGGGATCGAGGTTTCTTCGACCTCTGATGGTTTTTTCATCTCCCAAGAAAAATACATTCAGGATCTTCTTGCTCGCGCCGCTCTTGGTGATGAGCGCACTGCTGAGACTCCTATGGAGCTCAATGTTCAGCTTCGCTACTGATGGTGATCCTCACAGATCCCACTCGCTATCGCCATCTTGTTGGGAGTCTTGTTATCTAGCTGTCACTCGTCCAGATATATCACATCATGTCCACATTCTGAGTCAGTTCGTTTCAGCTCCAGCTCTGTCCACTACAGTCACCTCCTCCGTGTTCTACGATATCTTCGTGGCACGATCTCTCGTCGCCTTTTCTTTCCTCGCTCCAGCTCTCTCCAGCTCCAGGCCTACTCTGATGCTACGTGGGCTAGTGATCCTTCTGATCGCCGCTCGCTGTCTGCTACTGTGTTTTTCTTGGAGGTTCTCTCATTGCCTGGAAGACGAAGAAACAGACTGCAGTTTCCCGCTCGAGTGCTGAGGCTGAGTTGCGAGCGATGGCTATGTTGACGGCTGAGGTGACCTGGTTGCGATGGTTACTCGAGGATTTTGGTGTTTCAGCTGCTGCACCGACTCCTCTATTGTCAGACAGTACTGGTGCTATCAGCATTGCCCGTGAACCGGTGAAGCATGAGCTCACCAAGCACATCGGTGTGGATGCCTCCTTTGTGCGTGCTGCTGTGCAGGATCAGACTCTTGCTCTACACTACGTGCCCTCTGAGCTACAGTTGGCGGATTTCTTCATCAAGGCACAGACTCGAGCGCAGTATGGGTTCTTTCTCTCCAAACTCAGTGTTGTTGAACCACCATGAGTTTGAGGGGGGTGTTAGATGTGTATAGGTCCTTCTCTGTATATCCCCATTGTATAAGGGGTTTAGTGCACTTTACCACATGTACATGTATTGGCCTTTGGCCCCCTAAGAATACTAGTTGCTCATTCCCAACACTAACTACTAGCTAGGATATGGTTTCTCGGAACTCTCTCTTGACTTTGTCTATATAGCATAGAGTAGGAGCTCTTTACAAGATAACAAAAAAAATGAGACCCGTGGGCACTAGCACCCAGGGCATCTTTTTATATAGCAAAAATCCATATTTGTGAGTATTTTAGGAAATTCGTCCCCAACGGGGATCGAACTCAGTTCGTTGGGTTGCCACACCGCAACCCCAACCACTGGGCCTCTGCCCCATTCTGCATGGCAAAGGGAAGGAAGTACTACTTGTACATTATCCCCTTTCTCAGTATTAACATTTTGAGCTTCCAAGTACATGAGAAGTCGTGAGATTGTCTGTATGTGCTTACAGAACACAAAGAGCTCTTTTAGAATGCATAACACGAATGGGAAATCGTAGTTTTCAGGATGGACAAGCAATGAATAATGTAATATGTGCCAGAGTCTACTTGTACAACGACAAAGGGTTCTTTTCCGACAACGGCTTTTTATCCGACCATATACATCCTTGTCGGGATGAAATGCCTGACAAAGAAGCACACAATTGAGACCCCTCGGCGCATCGTTGTTGGACAAAACTCTATACTCCACGCGCCTAAAAACATCATTGGAGATCAGATTGATATTTTAAATAAAATGTTAGCAATCGTGTTCAGTTTGGATTCCTAAACCTATGTCGGTTGGCCCTATGTCCCTATGTCGGTTGTCTTGTAAAATATAGATACTTTGTAATCTCCTCCATGATCAATACAATCAATAGTTCTCTCAATTATCATGGTACCAGACGCACTGCCACCAACTCCTCCACGGCTCCACCTCTCCCGGCGCGGCCCCTCTTCACCGCCAACTCTTCCCTTCCCCACCTCAACCTCCCAATCCTCTACCCTCTCAATGGAACCGGCGACTGTATCTCTTGCCGACACCATCGGCGACATCTCTCCCTTCATCCACGTCACTACAGGAAATATGTCGGTACATGACTCTCAAATTTGGTCAAAACGGGTCATAATCTATGACCTTTTTGGCTAAAAATAAAAAGTCACATACCGAGCGTCTCAAATGATCAAAAGTGACATTTTGTTAAATGGTCATAACCATCTATGACCAAATCAGAGGTCATAACTGTATGACCAATTTTGGCTGCCGTTGCCACATCAGATAAGAAGGTCATAGAACAGAATTAGCCCAGTCCACGTTCATCATATGATGGGCCAAGCCAAACAGTTCAGCCCACGTATTTTTTTCTCTAATTTCTGTTCGTATTTACTTCTACTCTATATGGCCCAGCCCAATTTTGTTTGGCCCATTTAGATTTCTTTCTAATATCTGGTCAGATTTATAGGGGGAGCCCTTTGTGCCGCCCGTTGGCGCCCCGTAATTCGGGGCGCCTACAGGGGCTACTAGCTGGGCCGGCCCAAAACTGACGCGCGCATGATGTTTCAATTTTCCGTTTCTTTTTCTTTTCTTTTCTGTTTCTTTTTTTGTTTTTGTTTTTGTTTTTCGTTTCTTTTTCTTTATTATCCTTTTGGTTTCTTTTTTGTTTCTATTTTGTTTTTCTGTTTTTGTTTTTATTTCTTTAAAAATGGAACCGTTTAAAAAATAAATAAGTTAACAAATGGTTCCCAATTTTAAATATGGAACCATTTTAAAAAATGGAACCGACTTTTAAATTCGGAACCAGTTTAAATTGTAACCATTTTAAATTTGGAACAATTTAAATTTGGAACAATTTTACAAAATGAACAATTTTCAAACATCGGAACCATTTTTCGGTTCAGAACCATTTTTAAAAAGGAACCATTTTTGAAAAACGTAACCTTTTTTTATTCGGAACCATTTTTCGGTTCGGAACCATTTTAAAAAATCGGAACCATTTTTTGGTTCGGAACCATTTTTAAATATCGGAACCATTTTCAATAATCAGAGCAATTTTTCGGTCCGGAACCATTTTTCGAAAAATCGTAACCATTTTTAAAAATCAATCGGAACCATTTTTCGGTTCGGGGTCATTTTAAAAAATCGAAACCATTTTTTCGGTTCGAAACCATTTTCAATAATCAGAGCAATTTTTCGGTTCGAAACCATTTATCAAAAAGTCGTAACATTTTCAAAAATCGGAAATCGGAACCATCTTGAAAATATTTTCAAAAAATCGGAACCATTTTTTCATTCAGAACCATTTTTTCGGTTCGGAACCGTATTCTAAAAAAGAAACAATTTTCTAAAAATAATAATTTTCCAAAATATGAACCATTTTTTTCAAAAAGCGAAAAGTAAAACATGAAAGTAAAAATGAAAAATGAAAACAAAAAATAAACCGAAAAAATAAAAAGAAAACGGGTAAAGAAACATTAAAAGAAAACGGAAAACAAAAGCGAAACGGAAAAGAAATCAGAAAACAGAAAAATAAAGTATAAAACGGAAAACTAAAAAGAAAGAGAAAACCCGAGAACCCAAAACTGGAACCAGATAAAATGAAGACTTATGATACACTAACGTAAACGAAGCGTGTAGCGCACTGGTTGCGTTCCTTGTACGCGCAGTAGGGGGTCGGGGGTTCGAATCCCGCCAGAGCATAGTATTCTGCATTTTTTGCCGTTAAAGAGTGCTAATGGGCCGGCCCAATTAACTCTTCGCGAGCAAAATCCTGTAGGGCGCCTACAGGCGGCATATAGGTTTCGCCGATTTATAGCATTTTAGCCATTTATTTTATGGGCCTTGGCATTTCTACCGTGCATATATTTCACGCGCAGTGGGGGTCGGGGGTTCGAATCCCGCCAGAGCATAGTATTCTGCATTTTTAGCTGTTAAAGAGTGCTAATGAGCCGGCCCAATTAACTCTTCGCGAGCAAAATTCTGTAGGGCCCCTACAGGCGGCATATAGGTTTCGCCGATTTATAGGATTTTAGCCATTTATTTTATGGGCCTGGGCATTTCTACGGTGCATATATTTCCCAGGCCATGGCCTTTTTACCGTGAGAGTCCAACTAGTTTGAGCTCAGGACTCTTTAGCTCAGTTTCATACAAACATGTTTCAGGAATTCAAATTGGTTCATCATCACATACACATTATCAGCTACCATATTCCAGGAATTCAAAACAGTGCTTGAACAAGTAGAGCCCCGCCAAGTTGGCGGGAAGATGTAGTGCTTTGGTGAGGTCACCACTAGGTAGTTGTTGAGCAAGATGTCATTCACCTGCACCAAGCTAATACATCATAATTAACAGGAAACTCAAGCTTGATACAAAATAGTATTCATAGTTGGGTTGGTTAAGGTGATAAAGAAAAACAGAAATTGTGGAGTTAGAAACAGATGCATGATAAGCATAAAACAGGATCGGTACATTTGTGCATAAACATACAATGTTAACTAGTAACATGCACATGCCAAGATTAGTATAATCGTGAGCTCCATTAATAGTAAGGCGATTGGGTAGGTAACCAGCGAGAAATCATGATAGGAAGGGGATCTGGATGAGGGCGAAAGGAGATCATATACTGTTGTCAAGTCAATGGGGTGAACGTATGTAGGGCATTATAGTATTCAGGGCTACGTTGCTAGCTTTTATTTTCTAGGTTACAAACAACGCAAATCGGTGAAATTTGATGTATTGGTGTGATTGTTACAGTTTTTATCACAGTGTGACTGTTTAAGGATTGATACATTTCGGCGCACAATTTTTGGCAGGGGCATAGACAATTTCGAGCACCTGAAGCAACATCTTACAAACATGAAATCGAATGACCACACAAATATATGTAATTTATTTTCTCAACACTATGAACTACTCGCCTCTCCCATCATAGAAACGTTTTGGCAAGCAAAATAGCTTGCCAAAAAATGGTATATTGTGGGACGGAGGGAGTGCATACGAACAAATGTCATGCATGAGTGTGCAGCCTTCTTGACCACACATATATGAAACTATAAAACAAATCATCATGTCAAACTAACAATAAGTGTACATGCCCCGTTCGTGCGCGGAACTTCTAGTTAATACTAAGGCGAAATCAGCAAGAAATTAACATATGAAACGGGGATCTGTATGAGAGCGAAACGGGATTACATATTTATACCCTAGTCAATGGGATGGACACGTATGTAGGGCATTATAGTACGCATGGTTACGTTGCTGCTGGCTTCAAGAAATGGAGATCAACCTGCAGGACAAGCTAGCTGCATCTGAAACCGGTAAGCCGTGGTACTAGCTAGGCTGCGTCACGCCCAGGCCATGGAGAAACCGGCCTACTTCCTCTCCCTCTTCTTAGTTCTCCTCGTCTCTCTCCTGCTCCTCAAGCTTGCCAGGAATCGTGGCGGCGGCCTGCGTCTACCGCCCGGCCCGTGGCGGCTTCCGGTCATCGGCAGCCTGCACCACCTGGCCGGCAGCCCGCTGGTGCACCGCGTCATGGCGGACCTCGCGCGCCGGCTGGATGCGCCGCTCATGTACCTCCAGCTCGGCGAGGTGCCCGTGGTGGTGGCCACGTCCCCGGAGGCCGCCCGCGAGATCATGCGGACGCACGACGCCGTGTTCGCGACGCGGCCGTGGAGCGCCACCGTCAAGAGCATGGCCGCCGAGGGGCAGGGCCTCATCTTCGGCCGCTACGGCCCGCAGTGGCGGCAGCTCCGCAAGATATGCATCCTGGAGCTCCTCAGCGCGCGCCGCGTGCGGTCGTTCCGCCACGTCCGGGAGGAGGAGGTGGACCGCCTAGTGGCTGCCGTCGCGGCATCATCGTCGTCCGGCGAGGCCGTGAACGTCAGCGAGCTGATCACCAAGACGATCACCGACTCGGCTATGCGGTCCATGATCGGCGACAAGTTCAAGAGGACGGAGGAGTTCCTCCAGGCCCTCGAGCAGTCAGTTAAGCTCGCCGCCGGGTTCAGCCTCACTGACCTGTTCCCATCGTCGCGCCTCGCGAGCTTTATCAGCGGCACAGCAAGGTTGGCCGAGGAGAACCACCGCAAGAGCTACGAGCTCATCGAGGACGCCATCAAGCAGCACGAGGAGGGGAAGGACTGCACCGCCGCGGTGGAAGGAGAGGACCTGCTGGACGTGCTCCTAAGGATACAACAGGAGGGTGGCCTCGAGTTTCCTCTTACCATGGGAGTCATCAAAGCAGTTATTCTTGTAAGTACACCAGCTTGCATTTCTTCCGCTTCTTCTCACCTGTTTCAGAATGTTTTTTACTCCAAGAACAATTAGAAGTTCCTGAATGCCAATCTTTATACTGCAGGATCTTTTTAATGCCGGGAGCGAGACATCAGCGACCACGCTACAATGGGCTATGTCGGAGCTCATGAGACACCCAAATGTGATGCGGAAAGCACAAGCTGAAGTACGCGGCAATCTCCATGGAAAGCCTAAGGTGACCGAGAATGACTTGGCCAACCTCAAGTATCTCAGGCTCGTCATCAAAGAGACAATGAGGCTACATCCAGCCGCACCATTGCTTATCCCTAGGGAGGCCATGGAGACTAGCAAAATCCTTGGGTATGACATACCGAAGGGCACCAAAGTGTTGGTCAATGCATGGGCAATCGGGAGAGACCCTAATCACTGGGAAGACCCCGACGAATTTAAGCCTGAAAGGTTCGAGACTTCCACGGTCGATTTCAAAGGAACAAATTTTGAGTACATACCTTTCGGGTCTGGGCGAAGGATTTGCCCTGGAATGACATTTGCAGAAGCCAACATGGAGATCGTGCTTGCCGCACTTCTCTACCATTTCGACTGGGAGCTCCTAGGAGGGATAAAGCCTAAAGATGTGGACATGATGGAAAAGATGGGCCTCACCGTCCGGCGTAAGAACAACTTGTATCTTCATGCAGTAGTCCGCGTGCCTCAGTTTTGATTGGCACTTGTCTATTGATATGTGGTCACAAAATCTCATGTATTGTTGTTCTTTATGTGCCTCTCTCGAAGGAGGATACTTATAAGGAGTATTGATTTCTTGTCGTAAATACAATCTTCATGCAAGAACCGAGTTACACGTCTCAACAATGTAGTATAAGTCAAACTTTTGCCTTGTTTAGAAAAAAACTGGTCGATGCATGGACTCCACCGCACGTACCAGCCTAATTAGAGGTCCACCAAACAAAGAGCTTGCATGCATGTCAGCATGGCCCAAGCGTCCCAAATACTGGCGAGAGTTTGACACAAATGTGACAATCCGGCCGCCGTTATTTCTCTATCCACAACTGATGGAAGATGTAATCCGTTATATTTCTGTATCCACAACAGGTGGGAGATGTAACCCGTTATATTAAGACGGTACACACGTTTATTTGAAAAAAGACAGTACACACGTTTTTGTGCTCAACGCTCCTAAAGCTGTCATTCGAGATTATCTGATGGATTGGAGAACCACGTGACTTATAAAGTTAGAGTTCTTTGCTAACTAAGCCCATGCATACTTTGGACACTCGTTTTGAATTATTACAGGGCTTAGAAATATATTTCGACAAAATTCATAGACGAAAATAGGTGATGGCCTTATTGTGAGCCAAACCGGCAGAGTATACATGCGCGAAGTAGTCCTTAATGAGCATGTCTCGGTATAGTGGTGGATTCTCCTTTGACAATAGCTCCTTAATCGGGCCATACACCCTTGTCGAACTCAGGTTGTTTGGGAAGCATGCGATGGAAACCCTCGGCGCGGCGTTTTTCGCGACGACTCTGTGCTCAACGCTTATGAACCTGTCATTCGAGATAATCTAAACATGTATGCATGTTACTATGGTGGGAAATAATGAACATCAACCTCGTTTTCTTGGCAGTTTTTGTTTCAGTTATCTTTGAATGTACGTACCTGCAAGAGATCGCCTATGTTGACAATGAACGCGCCATTAATCGGTTGTTCGTCAACCCAACGATTTTCATGGAGGACCTGGAGCCCACCAACACTGTCTTGAAGGAGCACGGTGACGAGGCTCGCGTCGGAGTGGCATGTTGTGCCGATAGCGAGCTCTGGCTCGGGGCAGGGCGGATAGTAGTGGCATATCAGCATCTGCCCCTGGTTTCGCCCTATGTCAGCCAGGTGGCTGGTGTTCAAACCCAATGCCTCTGACAGGAGGCCGAAGAGTGTGTCCCACAGGTTCTTCACGTGCTCGGCATATTCAAAGAACAAGTCACTGCATACATGTTTTATCGAAGGTGATGCTGACAATATAAGAAAAATGACATGACGGACATGTGGATTTGTTTTCGGCGGAATAACGGAGGGACCAAAACTATCAATGTATGTATTTTTTGTGAAACATTGTACAGACACAGGCGCTCACTCGACATATTGTTGTATCTCAACTAATCCTTTATTTGAGATGCCCGACCTTGTTTTGATACCAGGTTTCGAGAATATTTTTGAAACTAAGTACACATACTAAGCATCTAAAACCTTGTTTCATTGGAGCGTCAAAAGAAGTAATTAGTAAAACTTAATCAGTTTTGATGTAAACGATATTTTTCACTTTAAGGAGAAAATTCTATACAAACTACGTTTTCTATTCCGCTCATTACTCAACAAACATGATTTTGATAAATCAAATTCTAACAAAAAAACTATCCATACATAGATGTAATTTTTACAGTCGAACTTGGTTTTTATAAACAGCTGGCTTGTAGTTTTCATTATCCAACCAACCACTTAGCGCATCCGTAATCTATAACATGTTCCTTTGTGAAACTAGCTATACTATGTGGAGAAAATGACGCGCACCTTCTAAATGGTCTATGAGAAAATGACGTACGTACTTCCGTCAAAAAAAAAAAATGGCGTACGTACCGGCGGCAGGAGTCCGGCAGGTCGCCAGCGGCGGGCATGCCGGTCCCTATGTGAAGGTAGAGCGTGTCGCGCCAGTTGGCCACCTTGGACCGGTGCAGGTCGTAGTTGCAGTTGTACCTGACGGCCGTGGCCGGATCGCGGGAGTAGAGCCGCGCCTTGTCGCTGCCCTCACCGCCGGGGGCCTCGTGGAACGCCCGCGCAGCCTCCAGCGCCGCAGCCATGGATTCAGGAGGCACGCCGTGGCTCGTCACCTGGAAGAACCCCCACTCTGCCGCGGCCTCGCCCACGGCCGCCACCACGGCCGCGCGGTTGCCGTAGCCGAGGTGGATCAACGGGATAGCCGCCGCCGGTTCTTGGTCGTCGTCTCGGACGACCATTTCTTGGTGGTGGTCGTCGTCTGGAAGGGCGCGGAAGATGCGCGGCACTTGCGTGACGCCAGAGGCGACAAGGCCCTGGACGCCGGCGAAGGTGGCGTCCAGCGCGTGGAGCTCGGCGGCGCGGTCGTAGGCGGCGTCTGTGGCAGACATGGCGATGCAAGGGGCGTGCTTGGAGCTGGATGGTTGGTGGTGTCTCGCTCTGTAGGAGGCCGGGTGGTGTCAGCTGGATGCTGAGCGAGTGTGCTTGTTCTAATCTGCTCGCTAGTAGTTGGTGAGTGATGGTGCTTGCTCTCGACAAAATACAATGTACCATCGTTCTACAGAGCATCTACAGCTGCTGCCGCATATAAGTTCCAGATCCTCTATTGGTGATGTTCCTGGAATTTATGCTCTGTCATTTTCCTTGGTTTCTCTTACAATATATTTCGACTACAACCACGATTTGTGAGCGTTGTATTATGTAATAAAGTGTAACTATTGCAACAAAAAGGTAATTTGTGGTTATATATCAATCTTTTGCCACATGTCCTATTTGTTGCAATAAATGTTATATATTGTAGCAAAAATTCAATTGTTGTATTAACTACACATGTTTCAACGAAATTTCCTTCCCACCAAAATCAACCGGTTCCCTCCAATTTTTTGGTTTCCCACCATTATTTTTACACTTAATTGATTTTCAACCGTCCCGAAAAGTTTGTTTCCCCCTAGACCACCGAGGACATATTGAATCCTAAATTAGTACTAGTTTCACCCTTGATAAAACATCAAATTATTCTTCAAAAGATAATGATAATACTCCACAACAATAATTGCGTAAGACAAGTAAAAAGTTTGATAAAACCAGGTTAGGACAGATCAGCTTGTAGTGGGCGCCCATTGGTCAAACAAAAATTACAATTACCGCGTGTCTTTTTGTTTATCCACTAGCAACAATAATACGGCGGCCGAGTTGCAGCTTGTGTATTTTACCATTTGGAGACTTGGAGTCCACCGCATGATACCCACGACGATGGCTGGTGGTTTCCTGGCAAAACAACCCTAGTTTATACCTAAGGTTGTTTAATCTCCCAGTTGTATTAGACGAAACATAATATATAAGGGAGTGATAAAATGCAAAGAGAGAGCCACAGGTGGAAAAAGGACACATGTTGTAGTTGTAGCTTGAGTTGAGCTGAGCAAAGTTCAGTGGACACGGCGATGCAGAGTCTCCTCCTGGCAGTGGCCGCTGCCGCCCTGGTGCTGCTCGCCTGCGGTGCCGGCGCCCATGGCTTCCACATCGAGGAGGCGAGCCTGGCCACCATCCAGCAGGGCTTCAACAACGGCAGCCTCACCTCGGTGCAGCTCGTCCGGTTCTACCAGGACCGCATCCGGGCCCTCAACCCGCTCCTCCGCGCCGTCATCGAGGTCAACCCGGACGCGCTCCGCCAGGCCGCGAGCGCCGACTACGAGCGCCGCCGCTCCCCGGGAAAATGCGCCGGCAGGATCCTCCACGGCGTGCCCGTCCTGCTCAAGGACAACATCGCTACCCGCGACAGGCTCAACACGACGGCGGGCCGGGTCGTTCGCGCTGCTGGGCTCCGTGCCGCCGCGCGACGCTGGCGTGGTGTCCCGGCTGCGGCGCGCCGGCGCCGTGTTGCTTGGCAAGGCGAACATGGATGAGCGGGCCAACTTCCGCAGCCTCCACGGCGGCGGCAACAGCTGGAGCGCACGCGGCGGACAGGCCAAGGTAAGTCCATCTCCCTCGTCGTGCTTGCTCCACGCTTAATGGCGGGCGGCCCAACGATGGAACGACCTGATGTTCTTGTTTCGGATGTAGAACCCGTACGTGCTGTCGGCTGACCCGTGCGGGTCGAGCACGGGCTCGGCGATCGCGGCCGCGGCGAGCATGGCGGCGGTGACGCTGGGGACGGAGACGGACGGCTCCATACTCTGCCCGGCGTCGCTGAACTCGGTGGTCGGGATCAAGCCCACGGTGGGGCTGACCAGCCGGGCCGGGGTCATCCCAGTCACACCTAGACAAGACACCGTCGGGTACGTAAACAAATTAATTTTGTATGTAGGTTCAAAATACAGAATTTCGAGGTGGCTTCGTATCGGTTTGACTCGGGCATACCGGATATTCGGATATGCGGTGATACACTAGACAATATATCATCACTATAATAATGTACGTGTTAGTTAATTTGCTTGACTAGTTGGAATGTACGTGCAACGCACGTTTTAATAATTAAAGAGGACAATTTATAAATAACAATACTACCGTACCTATGTGATTTTTTTCTTTTTACATATTTTATTGCAAAAGAGAATCATGCATATATAAGCATCATGAAGCACACAAATCTCAGACATAAACTTAAGAAACATGTGCACAACGATAAATATGTGCTCTTTGGGTGGCTTCTCGACACAAGTTATGTCATATCCTTAATGTTACACACATATCCTTCAGCACAACCTTGTGGCGGCACCGTCTCGGCCATTATCGTCTGCATCATTGCTTCTCACACGCGTATACAAAGAAGTAAAAGAAAACAAATCTCCAGCCCGCATTCCTAGCAGGTTCAGCTTCAGCTTGGCACTGAACGTTCAGGTTGCGAGTTGCGACAGTGTGTTGCTCTGGGTTATGAGGCTAGCTGCGGGCGAACAAAAATATTTGGTGTGAAATCTGACTCAGTAACTTATATAGTAACGATGATATGTCAAATGAAACTGCTCTACCTATGACGTTTGTTGTACGACATTTGTCCGACGTTTTAATCCATCGGACCAGGCTGCTTCTCTAATTAGCATCAATGGCCATCAGTCTGTGTCGTACGGCCGTCGGACGGAAAAGTGTCGGACGTAAAGCAGTGTTGGAGGCGACAAAAGCTGGGCGTACATCATTGCACGAGCGCTGATCGCTAATCAACGCGCTACAGCTATTCCAGCGAGATACAAAGCTCTCTTTCGAAGAATATGGCGCCATTATTGTTGTTTGACAAAGAACCCTGGATCAAAAGCTATGAAACTTGCCTTTAAAAAAGCTTCCAGATTTGGTCTCCGTTTATTTTCTTCTCGGCCAATTAACACAACGTAAGCCAACCTAGGGAACTTGGAAGAAAAACTCCAAAGGCGAGAGATGTGTGTTTGAAGGAACGTACCAGATGGGAGATGTCCTTGGGAAAGAGGTAGTGGTGTGCCCGCCGGGAGCGGGCGTGGAGGAGCCGAAGTGAAACTGCGCCAGCGCCTTGCGGTTGGGTAGCGGTCGAAGGAGCAGCTCCTCCGTTCTTTTTTCGTCTTCTCCACGGCCAGCGACGGCCAGACGGAGACGCGGTCAAGCAGTTGCCGTCGTCAGGTTGGCTAGCATGTACGCTGCCACAACTTCGTCTTGATCGGAGCCTCGACGATTTAATACATCCTGGTTGGAACAGGAGTTCGTATCATATGACAATTCATGTTGGAGTAGAATTCTTTGGGACATGATATATATTTTCGGACAATCTGGATCGTTGATCAAAAAATAAACGGACAAGATTTAAAGTGTTTGCTGCTCGACAATCTGGATGGTTGATCGAAAATTAAACGGACAAGATTTAAAGTATCCCAACATGTTTGCTCTTTTAATAGTAGTATAGATTAATTATTTGTGATCTCATGACTTTCCATATATGATCAACATATATACATAATTGCGGCGTACCTTCGTATCTATACCTAATAATAAAGGCGCTAAGGCTTCCGCCGTTTGATTTGGTAGGTCATTGAATTTGCCACTGAAACTGTAAATAATTACCCACCTATGCCACCGGTAAGTCAAGAAAAAAAACGTTTCAACTCCCGAAAAATTAGATCAACCCTGTCGTCGTTCCCTTTTCCTCCCCTCCGCCCCGATCCCACTATAGTCTGCCCACCTGCCGCCCTGCCGGAAGTTTTTTCGTCGAGCTGCCTCACGCCGCCGGCTGCCGCGGCCCAGACCGAATCAATCAAAAAGCTCTCCGGCGACGAACGCTCACCGGTGGCAGGACCTAGCGATTTGGCGGCGGTCGTACGAAGAACATATCAGAATAGATTGCTGAGCATGTAGAAAGGAGGAGGAGCTCCCAAAGGAATCGTACGGCGACGTAAAGAGAACGCCCATGGACATGGAGCATACCTGCCAAATCCCGATCTACTTCTCCTTCCCCTCCCCGACCCCTCTCTTTCCTCTATGGGCGGGCGGGCGGCTGCCTGGTGGCGGAGGCAGAGGAGCTCGGCCACGCACGTACAGCTTATAGCGGAAGAGCTTGGCCGCTCACCCGTTGTCCTGAGTGCTGACCCCTGAGTAATTCGCAATCGCATGTGTGGACTCCTGTCCATTGCCTGTTCATATGATTCATCGTTATTTAGGTTAATTAGTTCTACATGGGCTTATTAGCATATGGGAATGCAAACCCTTACGCCACAATAATCATAGCAGATCAAGTGATGGGTAGGACTTGCAGAGTACATGACTCAAAATAGAACTGAGCTTATTACAGAAAATGGCATATAAAGTGTCAAGTAATAAATTACCTCACTGGAGCATCTTTTAATAACTAATTTTGACAATTTCTGCTCCTTACTGGCCCCGTTCAGCCCCTGCCATGGTAGCCTACTGACTCTAGAAATACCAGCAGAGTCAGCATAATTAACAGCAGCAAACGTATACAATGTAGTGCAGAACATCAGAAGAGAAAAGCATGAATGAAAAGATGAATACAACAACATAATCTGTCTCTGAGGAAGTATATAGAAACAGAGCAAGTGCGGTGCAGTGCCAGCTATCGACGGCCCTGCCTCGCCGGCTTCCGGACAGCGACGATTAGAAGGATTCGACCCTGATACGGTGCTGCAACACGGAGAAAAACTACGACGCCTGCCTATTAATCTCCTACTCCTCGGCCGCACCCTTTCCATGCACGCCGCCGTTAACCACCAGCGACAAGGAGCAGCCAACGGCAACGGACGCTCGTCCCGCGCCCTCTCTTGCCCTGCCTCTTCTTGGGGCTTGAGCATCCTACTATCCTAGCGCCATCTTAGCCGGCTGCTACCGCCGAAGAATCACCAACACCAGCGCAGGAGCCAGCGCGGAATCACCAACACCAGCTCGGGCGAGGAAATCAGTGAGGAAATGGGGATCTTCTGGAGAGTGAGTAACGACCGGTGGGAAATCAGGGGAAGGAGACATTAAGTGGATAACTCAATTCCTTTGTACGGTCACCAAATTTATAAATATAAAAAAGGGTTTATGTTTTAATTTAACTTACAATGATTCTATTTTTTCTTTATATATAAAAATTCCTATACTGAATAATATATTGTTATTTTGTTGCCAAAGCCTTAAAGTTTCTTTAGCTTTCGCCCGTAAACACATTTATGTAAAAGGGAACCACTTAATTTGACGTTTAACTCAAATACATTCTGTAAGTCATAATTTTACCGTCTATCTATCGATATTTAGTCTATGTGTTTTTATGAGAACTTCTTAAGTCTCGAGGCAAAATTTTCATTCATCAAATCCAAGAGAATATAAAAAAGGGAGGTAAAGAGATTTATTCAAATAAAACTGGAAGCGAATGCCGAGATGTCACATATGTTGGAAGTGATAATTATGCGTTTCAATCACACGTTTTTTCTCTCCCGGTGCAACGCACGGGCATTTTTACTAGTAACATCTGATATGTGAATATGCGGTGACACGCTAGACAGTGTATCCCTAAGATAATGTGGGTATTTGTCTGTTCATTATTCTATGATCTCTTGATTTTCTAGTAGCATTACAATTGCATTGAGTTTTCTAAGAAGGAGCAAAATAATCACGGACATAATCATGATTTATCATGTACATGTGCCATAATAACCAAAGAACAACGATTCAAAAAACAAAACAAAGAACAAGTTAATTTGTGAAGACAATTAGTTAAGAATTCTTGAGATTGTTTAACTGCAGACCCATTTGCCGTACCGTGGTGGACGCCGTCCACGTGTTGGACGCCATCGTCGGCTATGACGCACTGGATGCACTAGCCACCACAGCGGGTTCTAAGTACATCCCTCATGGGGGATATGTGCAGTTTTTGAAAAAAGATGGACTAAAGGGAAAGAGGATCGGCGTCCCAAATGGCTTTTTCATGTTCCCAAACGGGACCGTGCAGAACAAGGTGTACCAGAAACATCTCAACATAATCAGGTACTGTTACACATTTTGTGTTCATTCGCTTAAGAAAGAAAACTTTACCGGCCTTTGCTTTGCATCGGAGATGCACATAACTCAAATTATCATGAAAGACTGTCTCCAATTCAAATATGAAATCACATTAAATTTTTAATTTTGCTTGTTTGCTTTAAGGGCACAAGGCGCTACCGTGATTAAGGGACTTGAGATAGAGAATCTAAGCGTCATACTGGACACCCTTAACAACGGCCAACAAATTGCACTACCGGCAGAGTTCAAATTAAGCCTCAACTCATACTTGTCAGACTTGTCCTATTCTCCAGTCCGGTCGCTTGCGGACGTCATAGCTTTCAACAATGCAAATCCTGTCGAGGTCTCCTGCAACTTCTACTTCAGATTTTTTTCCTTCTTCATTAATGATATCAAATTATTCTTTCTAATTTATCGTGTCTAATATTATCGATGCAAGATACTTACTTGTGTTTGGTTATGGCAGGAGAAAATGGAGGAGATTGGGCAGCTTATCTTCTTGGTGGCTGAGAACACGACCGGCATCGGCGCCACAGAGAAAGGGGTGATCAGAAAACTGCACAAGCTATCTCTTAATGGGCTCGAGAAGCTGATGAAGGAGCACACACTAGATGCCGTAGTGACTCCCAATGACGCCTTATCTCCCGTGCTTGCCATCGGCGGCATGCCAGGGATCACTGTGCCGGCAGGGTACGGTAAGATGGGGGTGCCATTTGGTCTCTCCTTCGGTGGCTTGAGGGGATATGAGCCGAGGCTGATCGAGATGGCGTACGTGTTTGAGCAGGTTACAATGGTAAGGAGGGGTCCAACGTTCTTGCCATAGAACAATGATACAACTCAAAAGTTAAGGTGGTATTGGATATTTTTATTTTATTTTCACGGTGTAATCCTTACGCGCAAATTAATCAAAAGCTTTGAGATACTTTTGAGTTTGACCCTCAATGTTCCTCCTCCACCTGGTATGGATTTTTTTTTATTTACCTGGTGCTGGACTTGGCCCGCTGATAAAACATTACTGGATCGGGCCTGCAAAGTACCAAGAAACCAAAGCCTTCAAACTGCACACCTTGGGCTCGTCGATCGTCGGACGTGAGCTACTACGTTTGCACAGCTGCAGGTGGGCCAAGAAAGTCAGCTACCTTAACCTTTGCGATCTCGATCGCCGGAAAGTACACGGCAAGCAAGTCAAACGATCTTTACTTACGCTTGAATCCTGGCTTTCCGAAATTATGTACCGCAGATGAAGCGTCCTGAAGGTGTATAGATATAATATAGATGAAGCTCTAGCACCTCTACGTCGCCCATATATCCGTATAGATGTACGTTATATGTGGTGGAACTCCCATGCGAATTCGAGCTCCTTGGATCGCGCCATGTTCACCCTATCAAACTTCTTGCGATTCATCATCGGAGCAGCCATGTTGACGGCCTGCAGCGTGCTTTTGCTCTCATCTTCCTCTCGTGCCCGTGCTCCGGGGCGAGGCCGGGCCAGCTCGAGCTTGGTTGCCCCGCGCACTAATGGAACCCAAGCGGAGCCCAGCATCAAGGTACGTCCAACGAATCCACTATCTGGACAAGCCACCGTCCCTGATTCGTCCTTCTTGTGAGTGACGTGTGGTTGTATGTATGATCAAGTTGCAGCCTGTGACTGCTGCCCGTTCACCTGAAGACGACGACCTTACCGTGCTACTAGAAAGCGCAGCCATGGAAGACAAACACGTAATCATGACCTTCACGAACAAGGCCTGGACGGCGGTCCGGCTCCCTCATGGATCTCTTCCTAAGAGCTTTCCGCGTTGGCGAGAAGACAGAGACGCTGCTCCAAAGCACCTCATCATCGTCGCCGTCGACGGACAAGCCTTCGAGCAATGCAAGCTCGTTCACCGTTATGTTACTCGATCGACGTCGGCGGCGGCATCACCTTACAAAGGAGCAGCCCTAATGGGCAAGGACTACCTAGAGATGATGTGGCTAGGGACAAGGTTCCAGACCCGTGTCCTGGAGCTCGGCTACGCCTTCCTCTTAACGGTGACACCTTATGCCACTATCGATGCCACTTGTACATACGCAGGTTTTCACACACGTAATGGTGGGTATACTGATCTTAGAGATGCTTCACGATTGTTCAAAAGACATGGACATTTGTGGTTCGGAACGCGCTGCTTCACGTCCCGGTGGGCGCCGACATCACCATCTCCAGCGACAAGTACCTGGGCG